>JBBELK010000910.1:0-361008 GCA_037783545.1 Henricia sp. BOLD:AAB3569 | reverse complement strand
TTTAGCAGCCAATTTTGTGCTAATGGAGGCTCCGGCTATTTCATGGAGACCGTAACCTTAAGCACTGGCAAACGTTTGCTAGCTTCAGAGGTAAATTTGCTAAACACTCGTGATGCAACAATGCCCGTTTCCAAGCACGCGCATGCTTAATCACGCCGCGGCCGTGAAATAGCCTTAAAGTTAGCACACCTTTTATGCTACAGTAAGCACACAATTTCAGCTAGCGCTTAAGCAGCACCATGAAAATAGCCCCTGATATAGTCCGTGCAGCCTAAACAGTTTAGTCAAATTTTATCCAAAATGTAAGAGCAGTTGGCCATGTATGCCAAGGACCTGGGTTCGAATCCCAGTCGTGACACTTGCAATTTTCTCATGTTTCCAAATTCATCTCTGATTGTCAATCCTATCATATATACCTTCAAAATGTAAAAATTTGCAATTTTTTTACTTGCCCTTGTTGGTTTGCGTTCCACTTACACAAACATTGCCATTCATTTACCAACAACTGGTACCCAGTGGTCTATAGACGAGTGCACAAAAACACTGTAACCAGTGCCAAATGTTGGAAACATTCACATAAGTGGAACACAGCCCATGTTTGCACATTTTACAATTTCAGTATTTCATCTTCGCATTATTGAAATTTGATCTCCCAGTCCCCATTTCCAGAACTGGGGAATAGGTCACAAGAATGCACTTTCTATCTAAACAAAAAAGGAGGAAATTTACTCTGTTTATCTTTGGCGAACAGGATGTTAAAGCTTAAACAAAATAACCGGTCCACTCACAATGACCTTATTCGTGTCTTTTCGAAAGTAAATGTTGTTTTTGTTTCTACTCCCTTGAACATGCTGGCATGACCTTCCTACCAAATTTATCTGTCATTTGTAACAAAACAATGGATAGGAAAGTTCACTCTTCAGAAACTAAACAAGAATTTAAATGGTTAATGAACTGTGGTACTTTATTATTGCAATGTTTTTCTAAAGCATTGTGAAAAGAGCATGTGCAGCCAATTGTATTCAAAATATTTTAGCATAAGTGTGACCTCTACAGCACAAATCGGTCGCATGGGTAAAACATTTTGGGGAAAAAAATTTTGGGCTCCAACAAGAGAATTCTGAGCAAAATTTTGATGGGGAATCCCCGTTCATCTTGCAATGGTCAATTTGTTTTATAAGTTTTTTAGAGATTTTGTTATAGAATATGCTACACCTTAAAAGCAGGTTTTTATGTATACAGCAGTATTCATCAAAAACACCACACTGAAAGTAAAAATCAAAATCTGAATCTATATAACTTTAAAAATACGGCCGTGTGACTTTCGACTGATTTTGTGCTGGAGGTTCACAACTATTTTTGAAACTGTTCAGGAAGAGCCATTGATTTTAGCTCTAAAAATCGTAATTTAGTAGGAATGTCATCTCAGCATTGTAGCATTTATGAATGATGCACACGTGATATTTGAATATCTTTCTGTTTTTGTCTTCTTGATATTTGTATTCTACAATCGGTGCAGGCAAGGATTGTGAGGGCAACGAGAAAGATAGTGAGTGTAAAGACAAATTTACCAGCGATCTTCACAAAATGTCATCTTAACATTAAACCTAACAGGAGTTCTGTTGTTTTGTTGGGTTTTCCCCCATAATGTAGCTCACATATTTTGTCTACTCATACTAGTTTTGCCCATAACATTTGGCTGAGGTGTTTAATTTTGCTCAAAATTTATGGTTTTTTCATACAAAATTTGTAGACAGCATGTAGCTACTTTGAGACTGGTCTTTTTGTCATCAGTGAAACATGATATTGGGGCAGGGTACCGATCCAAGAAGAGCATCTAATTGGTTAGGATCCTTCTACAAACAGAAAATATTTCCATGTTTTTCACTCACAAATGTGCACACAGATTTTTACATTTCATAAACCACAAGTAGACAGTTTCAAAAGTTTCTCCTCACAAGCAGGACATTTCTGTTGATTTGAGTACAAAACTGATAATTTGGTCATCATTTCAGAATTTTGTTTGTTCCATCGTTTATTTTAATTGAGTTTTGCCTGCCTTGCCTGCCATTTGGTATTTATTTTGGTCATTTTTATGTTAGAATTAAATTTTTGTTAAATTGTTTTTTAGTTTCGAGATTAACAACTTTTTCCTTACAGGATGTATCATGTACATATAAAGCTAAGCATACATCGACATTGCAACTGGAAGCAACTAGTGGCAACTGATGATTCCGGCAACTGAGAGCAACTTGCGACAACTGGGAGCAACTGATCAAAAAGGTCGATGTGCGCGCACTTGCAACTACTGGCAACTGGAAAAATCCCGGTTGCCGCGAGTTGCTTATGTTCTACTTTCTGGCAACTAGTTGTACCCAGTTGCGGTCAGTTGCGTCGATGTACGCGTACTTGCAACTAGTTGCTGTTAGTTGCATGCGTGCATCTGATAATGTGCGCGCACATCGACATCAACTGCAAGCAACAGTTGATGTACGCGTGTTGATGTACGCGCTATGGAAATGTAGACCATGCTTAATGCTCCCAGTTGCCGCTAGTTGCGCAACTCACCAGTTGCTGTCGATGATCAGTTGAGTTGCTTCCAGTTACAATGTCGATGTACGCTAGGCTTAACACACTTTGGTACACGTAGTACACTTTGGTACATGTACTGCATGTACCAAAGTACTTAAGTGAAACCTCATCTTGTGTATGTTACCAAGGTTACTGGGTCTACACTAAAACCAGTGAACTGTTTCCCTGCGCTTTACCAATGGACGTTTCAGATTACCAGCGAATGTTTAGACCCATTACAATGACAACTGACATCACACTACACTTTAGTAGTCTATTTTAATTTTAGAGCCTGCAGTATAATGCATGGCTTAATATTGAATGCCAGTTACCAGAATTTGCATGCAACCTGTGACCTCTTGTTTTCCCAACATGTTAAAAAAATCCTGTATATCGATTGCTTTCCGGTGACGTAAGCCTTCCATCCACCATTTTGGTTTACATTTTTCATGACGCACGTGAATCGAGTTATTATCGGCCAAAAAAGCAAGAAAAGCACATTGGTTTGCACTTACGTCTGTTACTTGACCTTGCTTTATTTTGATGCGCCATGGCTGTTGTATCGATAAAGATAATCCAAGATAAAAATGTCTTTCTTCAGGCTAAAAATCGTGATCTAAGTAAAAACACTTGTTTTTACAAGCCGAGTGCATATGCTCAATCGTTTAAATGTATCGCAATGCTTGTGTGCGGCATCTTCACATGAAAGTACTTTTTGAAAGTATTTTTTGCGCGTGTTCATGTGCGTCTATTTGCGTGTACGCGCGTGACAGTTGACCACCAAACATTCCCGGATGTTTTACGTCACGGAAAGCAATCAATACCTGCATTTGTTGGTTTTTAAGCCCCAGAAGAAATGCCATGTGATCGTCATGTGATGTGTCATGTGATGTGTCATGTCACCCAGTGCTTACGCCCCAACCTCCCCTTGCTGATACTTGTAGATTTACCTACGTCGGTGGTCACAACTTTTGCAGCAAGCAGCCGTTTACCGCACACCACAGAGCCGTCCCCGACTCCAAAGAAAGGTAGAGCGCCCCCATGCTCTGCGATTTTTCACAATCTTCTGATCTAACGCTGTAAACTGCTTTTCCATTCGTCAGACGTTGCATTCTTCACTACCTCCTGTCCTTGGTTGCTTTTCGAACGAGTCTAATCGTCATCCTTTGTCCGTGCTTAATTGAAAACGACCATAACTCTCCACCCTCGCTCCTTCCCACTTTCACTACTTTTAATTCCTTCGCTATACTTCACTTGGGTTTTTGCATGTCGCACACTGCACAACACATCTTAACTGTACTCACATTAACAAAGACATTTAATTTACAGTCTTTCAGCATCTACAATATCACAATTTCAAACATTTCCTATTTTCAGTATGGTTATTTAGTCTCACAGAAAACTCTGGAATCTTTCAACACGTAATAGGATATGCTTTCCCACAAATTGACATCCAAAACCAATTTTTCGAAGCCATTTTTTATCAGGATTTTTATATCAAATTTAAGAAAACAATTGGGTAAATGCGTGAATCTTTGCCAAAATTGTTGCCAGTTTGACTCAGAAATTTACGAAACATTCAATGAATGTTTTTCATCACGGACAACTTTTCTTTTATTTTGTCAAAAAACAACATTACAAATCACAAATTTAACCAATACACTCATTTCACTTATAAAGTACAGATGCATTTTTCACCACAATATACTAACAGGAAACGGGTTTAAAAACAAAACTTGATTTCTCGCAATTTCTGCAGTACTCTTCAATTTCCGATTCCTGACTTTCTGTACTAACGTTTTGTTCCAAGTCATAAATGCAGTTTCCTATCTTTTTAAGTTATTTTCCCTTTCATTGGTGTAATAACTGATATGTGCGAAATAATCTCAATTTACAGACTAATTTGTGTTTTATTAACAAAGCTGACCACACTGGTACAGCGATGTACTAAATATTGCCATAATTTCAAAAACATTTTAATCGAAAGATTTTAAAGAATTTTTGCATCAATATTGAAACTATTCTCTTTTGAAAGATGCGTTAATTTTCATATTTACACTTTCTGTTTATATTCCATATAAATTCTTTTATTTTGGTGTCTTTTCATATTTGGGTCATTCCATGAAAACAGGTCGGTCTCCCCCTTACGTCGTCACAGTCGTGACACTTTTGGAGTTGATCGCTTTGTAATTTCGAACACCGAACACCACCTTTATTTTTACAAATGCATCAAAATGTCACTTTGGCTCCTGTTTTTATGGAAATACCCATTCCCCAATTTTTCCAGAATTGTCATTACATACATCCGCATACATGCCCGACGAAACCAAGATGTTTATTACAATTGATAATCAACCTGGTTTCGTCATTTTTTGTTTGTTCATCTCAATCATTGAAACTCAAAAACATACATGTACATTTTTATTTCTTTTTAGGTTTGTCATTTTCAGAAACTTAATATGAATAAGCTTACTAAATATAACTTAAAAGTTCTAAACAAATTTAAAAAATGAAATTGTTCTACATGGTGTTGGATTGTCATGACTGAGAAATGTTTATGCGAAAATGAGACAAAATAGTGATTGAGGTTATTAGTATAGTTTATCCATTTTTCTTGAGTAGAGGTCAACATTTTTATTTGAATTTTTAAATGTATTAATGGCCACAAACAACCGGGCTTATTCTATGTGAAATTTAGTAATTTTTTTAGCATTTCTTAAACTCTTCTTTCTAATACCTTCAGCCTAATCATTCAGGATTGCACCCTTCGATCTATAAAATTTGTGGATTTCGTAGTTTTAGGACTAGTAATAATTTCTACCGAGTGAGCGTGTGTACTAACCACTAACAGTGCACTTTTTACAGAAACCTGGCCTCGTTTTGTTAATGCCAAGTTGCTAAAACCGAACACTGGTATTTCTTGTCCACCATCCTCGAACCTTTCCTTCGTACTACGTAATAGGCACACCGCCGCAGACTACGGAAGATCGCACCCGTGAAAGGCCGGTCGAAACGACAATACCGTCGACAGAAAGCAACGAGATTGGTCCCAAAGGCAAGCCAACGACTTTGCAGATGAAAAACACGTCTCCTTCTAACGAGATCGGTCGCATAAGAGGTAAGACCCTTTGTACATATCACAATGGCGGCTACTCCATTTTGTTTGTTACGTTTCCCTTGACACGCTACATTTCAATTTGTTGGCATCTTTCAACACCGCATTTTGTCGTCGCTCGTTCACGAGTTATCTCACCTCTATTTACATTTAACTCTTGATAAACGTCCAGTTTTATTTTGAACAGTTAATAAGGCATAATTGAATGAAAATATTGTATTCTAACACTGTTTTAGATAGACCAACTAATTCAATGTAGCTACATATGTAGGCTTAAAGTTTATTAAAGGAATGAAAAGGATTTCAGTTCTGTTATATGCTTTGCATGTGCAGGCAGCATAAGCTTAATTTTTAGGCCCAGTTGAAGGTAAATTAAGGTCTTGTTTATATACGACTACTCCAGGAACATTATTAAAACTCCAAACATAGCAAAGATTTTGAGAAATTCAGAATACAGTGACATCGCATCACATCACATGAATATTGAAATTCAAAATAGCATAAAAACTGCATGCGCATGTATAAATGGCCATCAAATTGAATTTAAACTGACACAAGAGTTGTCTTTCATCGATGTAAGTGATAAAAGTACCCTTTTCACAGACACATTTCAACCAGGTTTAGTACACGTAATAGCTGAATTTCTTTTCTTGCATCAACTTCCTTGAATGAGATTGTGCATGTCTTATGCTTGCTCCGCTCCGCACAGGTTTTTTTCTGGACGGTGAAGGTTGCACTTTACTTTGGTCATTTTACGACTGCGAACCGAATTTGTCCGACCAGAACGAAATTCGTCCGACAACGTGTGGTTATTTTGCGTAATGCATCGGTTCATTCTGACACGAACCTCGGAAGATTAAAAATTGGAAAAATGAAACTGGTCTTCGTAAAAATATTATTTAAGAACTTTAATTGACCACTCTCACAGATGCCATCTTCGAAGAAAAAAATGCTACTGCGTATTAAACGCCATCAAGTATGCGCACGCACACCCTGAAAAATGTTACAAACATGCGCGCGTGTGGCTCTAAAAATTTTAGAAATACGGCGCAACCGATGCGCGTCAACAAAAAAATACGCTCAAAATCCTGATGCACGTGACAATTCGTTGGAAGTGACGTAATTTAAACGTGATCAATTTGTATTTTCACCCTCTGATGACTGGAATGCTCTATACTGTACTTGACTGTGTCGTTTACTAATTGCTTGTAGCGGAGACATTGTCTTAGAGCATTTTTGTACTAACAATCCTTTTAAGAACTTTTATTGAGACTAAGTACGTTTGTATATGCATGCCTGTATGTTTAAAAAGGTATAATTTCACGGATGGCTACGATTTTTTGTGCACTGATTACAGAGGCCTGCATTTACTATTTTCAATCGTCCGTAAACTGTTTAAGTGGAACTGTGACTAAATTTACCCTTTTCAGAACCAATTTTTGGCCTTGGAGATTTATGCACTGCCCTCGTTTTCGTCAGTCCCACAAAATAACTGTGCCTTACGGTCAGCAAAACATGAATTTGGGTCGTGTAAAATCCTCGTTTCTTTGAAATTTAAAATCAACGCTGCAAAAAAATCCATAGGGCTCAAGCCTGAATCATATTTGTAATTTTTTTATAAAATTTTGAAAAAAGAAAAAACAAAATACCTTGACTTTTGTTGTAGTTTACCTGTTGATTCATTGGTGAACTGTTTTCTGCACTTTAGCAATGGGCATTTCAGATTACCAGTGACTGTTTAGACCCAATTACAATGGCAACTGACGTCACACCTAAGTAGTCTATTACTGATGATATAAACCCAATAAAGTTAATTTAACTGGTTTATTTAATATTTGGCACACCAAATTGGGTGTGTTTCAGGTTTATTTATGTACTGAGCAACAAACGAAATTCAAATTTTTTACTAAAAATAAAAGCAATCACAATTTAAGACCAGTCGAGGCGAGGCTCTTCGTATTAAGCAACTGAAGTAAACTAATGTACGCACATGAATGCACAATCACTCCTAAATGCCACGCAGAACAGCACACGTACACACTCAGTCACTGTACAATACTGTACTTGTTGCGCATGCGTACTGCCGGCTTGACACGAAGAGTCTCGGCTTCAATGCTAATATGAAATTGGTCTATCTGGGAGTGGGAATTTTCAGCACACAGAAGCTTTATGCAGTCATGCATAATAAAGCTGTTATGATAATATTTTTGATATCGACCTACAAAAGAAATTTTCAAATTTTGATTAAACTGTAAATTTGTAGTTTTTTTTGTTGCTCTGTATATTTTGCATGCTGATTGCGAGGGTTGAAAGTGTGAAACCTGGTCAAGACTTTTCCGTCCCCAACTAAAAGATTCTTTCACGGATCCTATTATAGATTTCGGTGTGAGGCTTAATTTGACCAATTGGATTTCTGGTGTGAAGTTTAATTCCATTTTTCCTCCCTTGAGCATGGTATCCTTTTATATCCTGACTGTCTTCATCACATTCTGCACTCTGATCAATCCCCGTGGTGCTTTTGGTAACAGTCCTGCCAAGTATGATTGCTGTTTTCCCCCTCCCCCCTTTTTCTCTCTTTCTCTCTTTTTCTAGTTGTAAATCTTAAGCAAAGTGTAGGATGTAAATTTACGGTTTAAAAAAGAAACGCAAGTTCTACTTCAATTGAATTATCAAGGAGGCTAAGAAATGTAACATATCGGTCAGTAACGTGTATGACCACCTCTTGTGGCAAGGCTGACTGAACCAGCCTTTGTAAGAGCTGCTGACGTAGGGTGTGCCACTCTGCCTGAAGTGCCTCCATAAACCTCCCTGAACCAACAAAAAATAATATTAACTACAGTTTTCTCCCAGAAACGGAACAAGTCATATTTCATTACTGATCTCTGGGAGGGGTGGTTATCTCATTGAAGGGTTTATCCCTCTGTCGGGCTTGCTAAGCTCACGTGATAGCCAATCCCAATCAGTAAGGAACAACTGCACTACCGTGATCCGAGACCACCAGTTGGCTTCATAGCTCAATTGGTAGGCATCTGCACGTTAAGCAGAAGGTCCGTGGTTCGAATCCCGGTGAAACCAAGTTGCTTTTTATTGCATTCAGATTTCCCAAACTCTTGGACATCTGTCCACATTTGTATTATATTTCATTACTGTAAGAATCACTTTGTTCAAACGGGTTCTCTTGGACCTGGAGGAAATCACTGAAGTGAAACAGTCTTGAAAGCGATTCCAAAGTGATTGGTCGATCAGTGCCTTGTTATCCACAAGTTCACTTTATTCAACAAACTTCTGTTCTGATCAAGAATTAATATTTTAAAGTACATTTTGGAAAATTAATTTTTCAATTTTTCTACCGGAAATTATTTTTAAAAAGCTGATGTGTAAGACTGTTTCCACCATATTTCTATATTGGCCTTTACGGATGTGCCTAAGCTTATGCCCAATTGTGAATTATAAGATGTCGTTGTTGGCTATATTAAAACCAGGCAAACATTTATTTTCAAATCAAAAGGTCTAAGAGACTTTAATTTTACTAAGCTTTCAAGATAACATTGGTATTAAAAGGAATTATCAGCATTTCTAGTTAATAATATCGCTAGGGTTAGGATAAGAAAATTAGAAGGAATACTGGCGGCTGTATTTTAAAATTTGGCAATTTACTTTTAGTGTTTCTGGCAAACAACTTTAAAATGTCGAAATCAAAACTCGTAGTAACTTAAAATACTATTGCACACACTTATCACCAACACAGTAGAAAAAAAATGCATTCATGTAAATTCACTAATAGAATCGCCCCTAGATGTCAGAAACATCTTAAGAGCTTTTGTTTGAAAGATAATTAGAAAACAGTTAACAAAAATAAAATATTGATTTGTGCTTAGCCGCCAGAGTGAAATAAAGGGTCTTTTCCTCGTGTTTTTGAACGGGGTTCTTGTCAATAATTTTGGTTAAACCTGGCCAAAGTGCAGTTGAATTGGGATTCAGACAGTTGGTCAAAAATAAGAAAAGCTGAATTTGCGCAAAATATTGCTGCATTTACAATGCACAAAGTATACATTTGATATTGGTGACAATGTTACTGATTGTTTTGTTTTGTTTTTTTCTCGTTGAGTACCCGGTACTGTGCCCTTTTCAACTGTGCTCGCCAGAGGAATAAAATTTTTGGTTGTGAAAGTGGTGTAGGAAAGTATTCATGTTCATCTCGGAACATTTTCAGTTCTGCTCCATCTTTTTTCATCACTGTGCAGTAATTGCAGTATTGAAAATGAATCGAGCAATATAATGTTCTTTGATGCTGAATACTTTCTTACACATTGCTTTTTTGTAAAATATTAATGGTATTTTGCTTCCTTTCTTTGCTTCTTTAAATCCTACGTTTTTGGAACCTGTACGTCCCTGCCGGGTTTCTGGGAACTTGGGTTAAAAAACATTTGGTTTATTAACTTTACACCATTCATCTTTAGCCATGGTTGGGCTTTCGTTCAAGGTCGTTGCGCCATGCTGCCCTGTGCTGCCGGTTTCTTTTTGGGATCCAGTTCTGCCTGGTGTGAGAAATATTTTCTCGGTGGTGTAATTTGAGGAAGTAGAACTTTGCTTTATGGCTTTTTCTCAGTCGGTTCTTTGGGTAACTATGGTCGAGTTCGGGCGGCCTCCTGTTCTTGACACGGGTAACTTGTTCTCGATGGATAGCTGGTGTGTGATCCTGTACCCAGTGCGAGAACGAGTTAACCCATGTCAAGAACAGTAAGCAGGGCTTCAGCGAGCATACTCCATTTAATCCCATTATGCTTAACGTGTGAGGTGTTATAACCTCTTAAACTTTAATACATTTGATTTTTTCCCAGTTTTCTCTTTCTTGTTAATATGCTGTTTTATCTTCTGAAAATTTCTACTAATACACATTTTTTGGAAAATGCAGTAACACCCAAAAGATAACCTTCAGTGGCACATTTTAAAATGTCATTTTGTATTTTTAGGGGCTGGTAACGACGGAATTCTTCAAATTGGCTTGATTTTTATTATTGTTTTATTTATTTTCAGTATTATTTATTTTCGGTAACGTGCAATTAATACAATATGCTCAACACCTTTTACGTAGTATTTCATTTTATTGGTCCTAAGTCATCAGGGCAAATCCAAAATATTTCAAGGTTATGGAAAGGCAGGCAAAACAGACGATGGTTGCAAAATCTTCGACCAAAATTCACCCAAAATCCTAACCCCCCTGAGTTATTTGATGTGTGTCGGTTGTTATGTTAGCATGCATGCCTCCTTTCCACACTGTTGTTAGCTGACATTATGCACGCTGCCCACAAATATTTTTTTTAGAAAACATGTTTTGTGGTGTTTGCTTTAGACTAGCGGCGTTTTATATGAATAACCTTTAAAAATTGCATGGTTTGTGCATCAGATAGCATGAAAGATTACCATTTTCATTTTTTCCCCCATTCTAAAAAAAAATCATTTTGTGATAACATTTGATTTTAGAGATTTGTAGCAGTCGGCCATATTTGATTCATTTTTTTTCAGTATTTTGATAACCAAAATAAATATTTTTAATGTTCATGTAAAGTACATAATTTTTTTTGTAATATCATGAGATAATAATGAATATTATTTAAAGAACGCTGAATGCCGCAATAGGGCGACATTTCGGCAAGACTCTCGCCGGAGACCACCGAAATTTCGGCAAGAATCACTCAAAATGACACCTTATTTTTCTACCCGAAGCTTCCGGAGATGGTCACAGACCTAAGAGAGACAGTTCCAGACCCAATAAAAATGGTTCTCGATTTAAAAAAAATGGTTTTTGACCTAAAAAAATGAATTTTAAACTCAAAAATATTAGGGCGACACCAAAATGTCGCCCTATTGAGCAGGTCGCCCTAATATACCTTTTTTACACACGATTTGTCGCCCTAACCTACAATTCATAGTTTTTTACATATCCTATGATGTTCATCATGCAAACTTTACACTATATTTTACTGATAATTTTGGCAGAATTAGAAGCATCGAATATGGCTGGTTGTTACTGTTTTGTAGTTACCCGGTAGTACTAGTCCATAACCCATGTAACCATTGTGCCATTGTATTTTCTCCATTTGTTTTCTCCTCTTCCCATTCGGTGTGGATTTTTACGCCACAAACATTGGCCTATTCTGGTGAGTTGAGCTCATAATATGCAAAATTTGCTGATTTCATGGGCTGCTCAAAGATTTGGCCTTAAATTTAATTTTGGGAAGATTAATTTTTTTCCATTGTTTGCTTCAGTTTGTCCATTTTTTTTGTTTAAATTTATTTATTTTAAAAACGTGGTGAAGTATGTTTTTTTCATTTGAATGTTGACTGTTTCATTTGCATGTCGGTGGAAGTTTCTGTTTCTTGTTTAGTTTTAAAGGTAGAACACATGATTGGTAAATCGTTACAAACAGTTTTATCTCCCTGTGTGATTGAGTAAAAGTCAGCTCCGTACTTCGTCTAACTTTTAAGAAAACAGTCAAAAACTGTGTCGTTACCACTTCGCCCTGATCCACAGTCTCCGCACGAAGTGGCTTTTGGGCGAAGTGGCTTTTGGACGGAGTGGGTCAGGGCAAAGTGGTTTTGGAGCGAAGTGAATTTTCGTCTCATGAGACAAAAATTAATTGTTTTACTCATTTCTTAAAGACTATAGCACTTTAGACAAAACCATTTCAGGGGAAGTTTTCTACCGTCATCATGTTTATATTGTGTAAGTTGGGCGTAAATCTGTGAACATTTCTGATTTTCTAGATACCAATCATGTGTTCTACCTTTAACTTGTCATTTATTTTGTTTTGGACTGCAGAAGCAGGAACTTGTTTTGGTTTTTGTGCCCTCACCATTGTTTTGGGGTTTTTGACTGGGGATATATTTTAAAGTTTATTTTGGTATGCGGTTTGGAAAATGAAACATATTGAACAAATATTGTCAAACGGTATAAAAATAGCCATGTAGTTATTTTCAAAACATTCTGGTTTTGTTAATGCTTAAATTCTGATTTGACATTGATAATGATGTAATGGTGGACACTTGTATAGCGCACATGTATGGTGCTCCTGGGGCTGTTGCCATTAACATCATCGCTGCCATCGGGAAATCACCAGAACCATTCGCTTCAACTAGGTGGCTACCTGGCCAAGGCGCACAATCATATCAGCAGTTAGATTGTGGCTTAGATCCCCCTAACAGCTGTCCATATATCGCTTGGGTTGACGAGGCAATTGCACGGACATAAATACGTTGGCACAAGTGTAGCTCGAACCCATAACCCTTTGATCACGAGTACGGCTGTATACCCACTTGACCACACGTTACACTTAGTTCTTTTTTTTTTCATAAAAAATACATATATTTTACTTTATCACATGCACTGCATTCACCAAATCAGTATTTTTACTGCAGTTATCTCAAAACACACTTGTTTGCACCAAGTTGGGGTGGGGAAGCTGACAAAAATTGTACATGTATTCACATCAAGAAAATCGCTTCATTCGACGAAGATGAACAATGGCTGAGGTCAAGTGGCGAGGTCACAGACCTGGCGACTATACCGACATTTACGTTACATCTTGCTCATGTGAACACCATTTTCAATCATGTCCCCCGAAACAGTTCTGTCAAATACAAACTGCTGACAAGGCAAGCACCGGACTACTTGCACATACCAAACTTTGGCCTTTTTCCAAATCTCGACTTGGGCTCAGGCTCAGGCTCGGGCTTCGGCTCCATGTAAACCCTAGGGAGATGGAGACAGAGACGAAGCCGAGATTTGGAAAAGCCCCTATGTTGCAAAACACAAAAATAGTCTGGCATCTTCCAATAAGCAGGTGGTATTTCATAGACCCGATTCAGGGGACATGACTTAACATGGCTTCCACAAAATGTATACTTTTATAATTTCTTTGGCGGAACATTTTTGTTGAAAACCAGTGCCGGTTTTGTTAAACAAAAGTTTTCTAGACTGGTGTGGTTATCTGGAATAACATCTAAATCATTGTTTTTTTATTCCGCTTATGTCAGAATCCTTTGGTCAACTAAAAGGTCCAGTACCTCCCGTCATCTGGTCGTTCCTGGCCGTCGGTTGGATGCTAGTCATTTTATTGATTATAGTGGTCGTCATCCTCCTCTACGTCTATGCCACCAAGAAACGTAAGGGTAACTACGAGCCTACCGGCACGGACGAATCGGTCATCGGATCAAGTAGGTTCTCCAATTATCTTTGATGTGTCTCAGCGAAAAAAGGTTTCCCCTCACCAAAAACCTCACAAAGTCTAGTCCGTTCACGATCACAACCTAACCCCCAAAATGGTTCCAGAAACGCACACCAACCTGCATCCTCTTCATACCGCACTGCTCAGTAGGTTTAGCCAAGTTTTATCCAGCTGGTTAGCTTAAAAAATGCTTAGCAAGAAACTTAGCTGGGGACCAACCAAAGGAATGCATATCACATGAGGTTTTGGTTGGTGCCCTGATTGTGCTAGGCAAAGATTACTGGTAGATGTGAATTTGGCTTCTACACTAGCGCTAAGTTTGCTGACCAATGTTGTTGCATGCATGGTTTGGAGTGCAAAATATAGGAATTACCCTCAACTGGGGAAAAACTTGTTGACTTAAAGTAAGTGAGATGGTTTTAAAACATTAGCGTGCACACTCGCCTTTTTGTGAGGGGGAGCTCAGCTAAAGTGCAACATGGGTTTCCATGGTAATTGGCTCTAAATACTGAACCATCGATTGCAAAAGCACAGAAAAGCGGTTTAGTGATTTTAATTTTTTTTAGTGTAGAGCAAGTCTATATTTTCATGTACACTAACAGTACATTGAGCATTGCAAATTATGCAAAGATTTTAAAACGACCAACTGCATCCGTGGAGCTTAAATTTCTCGGGATCAATTTACCGAAACTCCTTTTTATGTAAGGGTTTGTTTTGCTTTAACCGACGTAACTTTGTCAGCACTCTATACTCTGTGCTTCCCAGAGACACCGGAAAAAAATTCATAGTGTGCTCGGGTGGGACTCGAACCCACAACCTTCTG
Organism: Henricia sp. BOLD:AAB3569; assembly: GCA_037783545.1. NCBI lineage: Eukaryota > Metazoa > Echinodermata > Asteroidea > Spinulosida > Echinasteridae > Henricia > Henricia sp. BOLD:AAB3569. The sequence goes on along the minus strand of JBBELK010000910.1, from coordinate 346,271 downwards.
CATACTAGGCAGAGGTCTTAACCACTCAACCACCAAGCTGGCAGGTGTTTAGCATTCGGTTCGAATCATTTAGTAGCGGGTACCACAACTTTACATATATAAGGCAGTCGTTCTCCGAATTGAGCTTAAAAGAAATATCGGCAAGTAATACACTAGGCCTGCAATGCAACGCATCATTGGTTCAGCTTGACTCGACTCAGCAGTTGGTAATGGCTTTGCTTGCTTTTCCTACATTAGAACCTAGCTCCTTTATACCGTACTGTGCCATATTTTCCTCTCATCCCAAGCCCATTTTTCAAATCTAGTCTAAATGAGCTGTATTGGTCTATATTTGAACTCGCAACACGTAATACACATTGGAGCAAGTTTAATTCACGACTAGAGTTCACCACTGGTCAAACATCATCATGGCAACATACATGCGCACTAACGTTCAAGTGCGAACACCTTTGGTTAGTCAATTGGTACCGTGCAAAATGCTGCATCAACTCGATGCCTGATAGGTACCAGTGACCAGTGCTGCGATCGTGCCCTATGGGCTGGTTGACCAGAAACGACCAACCATCGTTGACTAGACTGCGTTCGGTTGTAAATAGTCGTACTATAGTTAACTTGTCGTGAATCGAACTTGACCTGAGAGTGCTTTGCTTCATGCATGTTTTAAAAAAAAACCATCCCTTCTCCTTGCACTATTTCCTGCATCGTTTAAATACCCGTCGAACCTCGTAAAAGGAGCACTGTCAATACAACATTCTGCTTATAACAAGGAAAATGTTAGGTCCAAATCCTTTGATCTTCAGTGCTTTTGCTCCTGATAATACAAGGTTTCTGTTTTATTAACGAGGTTCGACCAATAGATCTAGTTTAATCTTAATGTCGCCCAATACTGCAAAATACTACTTGGCATCTCTTCACCACCATTTCTTACAAACATCTGCACATTATTGTATGGACCCTGTGCACGGGCGGCCATGACAGGGGGCAGTCACATTGTCACTGTAGGTCATGCTAGAGTAGGCACTTTGTGGATCTATTGTCACATAGAAAACCTGCCCTCTGTCATGGCTGCCGGTGCAAAGAGTCCATTAAGTGATCTCCATTTCTTCCCATCATGCACTGTGGTTGTTAATGTGTGATGTCCTGTATACATATATATCAATGCATGTAAAAATCATTGTCATTTTCTCGTTTTCAGTCCGTCATTTTTGTTCTAACTTTTCACCTTAGGGGTGCATTTAACTTGCGCAAAGTGAAAACGTCACCCTTTGTGTGTTACCAAGGTTACTGGGTCTGCACTAAAACCAGTGAACTGTTTTCTGCACTTTAGCAATGGACTTTTCAGATTACCAGTGAATGTTTAGACCCAGTTACTGTGGCAAACTCATTTCAGTTTGGTTTTAGCATTGACGAGTACCATGCGAAAGATTGCTTCAACAATCATGCCAACACTTGCTTAAGTTAAATGCACCCCCATTAATGTTTAAACATCTAAATCTCTTGTTAAACCACAATCTATTTGCACAGCACCTTTGTAGAATGTTTTCATTTCTATTGTTGTCTTCGTGTTTGTTTTAATATTGCAAGAAGTCAGACATTAGTTTAATTGTTTCTGTCTGTGTATGGATGTGTAGTTAGTCTTTTGTTTTTTAATTTGGGTACTGTAAAATGGTACTCTGTACTGCTGTACTTTTGTTTTTGTTATGCAACAAACCCAGATATATTTGGGTGTAGGGTATAGGGGAAAAGTTCCATACAGAAGCCTGCTATTTGTGACAACATTCAGCTGGAGTGTGCTGAAAATGTAGTCGTAGCAAAGAAAATTTCATTTCTTTGAATCGTATACGAAAGCTAAAATATACCCTTAAAGGTGCGTGTTCAGATCTTTCCAGAAAATGGATTTCGTTTGAACCTAAGAAAACAGGAAAATTGCAATCTCCAATTTGGATGTGGAAGCAAAAAAGGTTGGTGTAATCACTGCACTGCTTTATGTAACCGGATAAATTACTGTACAAAACATCGGTGTTTTTTTTTATGATATCCGTGAAAATATACGGATTGAGAGTGTGAAATTTCAGAATGGTAATGAGAAAAATATGACACATGATATGGTATCAAAATCTCAACACCCATGGGAAAAATTGGGGTTAAAAAATGTGATCTGGACACACTCCTTTATTTAGTAAGTCTACGACAACAAACGAATATTTTGTGGATTTAATTTGCAAGCTAGTTTTGGATGAAACAATATGCCGATCTGTTGTTGTTGAAAACATTGTTGCTGCTTGATATTTCTCATTTTGGCGACTGTAACGTTAGTTTGGTCGTACATGCATTTATGTGATGGGTTCTTTGCACGACTGTATTAGGAGGCCATATTGGTTCACTTTTCTGCAAGTGGGGTCGTATGATGTTGCACTACTGGTATCTGAAGGCACGGAAACTCATTTAGTCTTGAGTGGGTTTTCTTCTTGCATAACTCACATAAAGGTGAAAAGGGCTGCTTGTGAGTATATGGGATATATCTGTCATTTTCATAAAGGAGGATTGTGAAAAAGAAGCATCCATCGTTTAGCGTACTCTAAGATTGGAAGTTAACAACGGGATTTTCAGCAGAGGAGAAAAGAAGTTGGTTCTTTGGCGTGCATGATTGCTTTAATTCATTTCCTAATCTTTTATCAAAGTCCACGATGATTTGGAGGGTACTGGGACTAGAGAATTGAAGCTGGGTAGTTGTTGATACCGGGATGTTTTTGTAGGATTAATTGGCGTTTTGAAGAAAAGAGGACATTTTGATTGGGAGAACATCATAGTAAAATGGGCCTGTGGAGTTTCTCTACCTATCTGAAGCTGTCCTGTTAATTTTTCTTCCAAGATCTCATGGAATGTGGTTTTTTTTATTCTCGGTCTTAAATTGACCAATTTTGGAGAATCATTTTGGCATGGCACTCGACATCCTGCACCTTTTTATATTTTCATGGTAGCACTTTGTATGTTTTATGGGGGAAAATCTAAAGTATATAGATGGAAAGGTAATAATTTCTATCTTTTCAATTGTTCTCTCGTTTTGACCATGAAGCTCCCCAACCCTCAGACAACAGTTCAGATTCGTGCTGTTTTGTCTTAAAGGTATGGTATAAACTGCAATGAAACGTTTTGTGTTGCTGTATTCATGTTTTTTGCCAAGTGTCTGTTGCAGAAAATTGCCTAACAAATTGAGTACCCTAGCATAGTGGCCTGCAGCCGATTTCACGAAACTTTACGCAATTGCGCAAGTCCACTTACGCCATATATTATTGCGCAAGTAATGGCGTAAGTGGACTTGCGCAATTGCGTAAAGTTTCGTGAAATCAGCTGCTGGTGTATGAACTTAAAACCTTGTTCATTGGGTGTTCTTGGGCAAGGCACTTTCCCATAAATTGCCTCTATCCACCCAGGAGTAAATAACTACCATTGAGGCTAGTGAAGATGTTTCGATCGATTAGCTCATGAGCACCTAACATGCAGCAGAGGCTTTATACTCCCCTTGGGAGTTGAGAAAGTTAAATTAGGGATTCCACTAGAGCCCAATGACCGGGGGTAATAGTGTGAAGTACCATGATACATGTAATACGTGAGCATAAATATCCATTTTATTAACAGACTTGACTTGCAAAAGGAATGGCTTGAGATTTGATTTGGCCAAAAAAATGAATTTAAAACTTGAAATTATGAAACAGCACTGCATAGGGAAGCTGCATACATTTGGAAGGCCTTGAACTAAGATACTAGTATTGCAAATTTGCTGTGGTTGATGAATATTGGAGAATTGCTGTGTTTTTTTCTGTGTCTCACTGAAATTGATGTGAATGTTGCATCTGTCTGTGGTTTGTAGTTGCTTCAAGTGTGGCTCGCGTACCTGTGGGCTTCAAAAGTTGTTGTTAGTTCTGCAAGGTTTGTGCCAGTGGAGTAAAGCCAATCGTTCATCTTTTGTTCCTTGCAGCATATTTCTTCCAGCATATTTTGGCTGCTGTGTTCGTGAATCAGTTGTGCTAAGTGGATCTTTAAGACTTGCATATTGTGTACCATTTTAATGATAGATAACAGGATTGGAAATCTGTTACAATTGGTGTTTATCTCCATGTGTGATTGAGGATGTGTATGATAAAAACCAACCTGTGTATAAGTCAGCTCAGTACCTCATCTACGTTCTAAGAAAACAATGAAAAATTGTTTCTAAGAAATTGTGTGAAACCACCGTCCTATAGGAAGACAATTTACGTGGAAGATTTCTACTGTTGATTTTCGGTATGTTTATTGTCAAAGATGAATAAATAACGTAAATTTTGATGAAAATTTTGAATTTATTCTTCAGAGCATCGGAGCGTTTCGATGCCAGCCCAATACAGCAACCAACAGTAATGGGTAGGATTGTTGAAATGGCTTCAGTGCCCTAATGTTTTGTCGTTACTTTCATTTCTTCGTTTCCGTTAGTTTTTTTTCTGGAGTATCGCAAGTGGCTTAACTTGGCACCGCAAAAAAACACAGTTCTGTTTTGGAAGTTTTCTTCTGGTGTTTTTGAGCTGCACAATTTGTTGTGTTGACGGGGGAAAAAGATTAAGCTAATATAGTTGTGTTGGTATTTAACATTGGTGATAACTGTCGACAGTGCTGCACTAAATTTCTTCACACGCTTTCAGTTTGATGTTTTGTTGAAATTTGAGAAAATGAGTTGTGTTGTGTTTAATCACAAATATTTATCAAGAGTTGTCCCAGTTTTTGTATTTTCTTTATAGAGTTAGTCATTTGTTTTAGGTTTCTATTCCGTTTTTTTTCTCTTTTTTAACAGTTTAGGTTTTTTGTTTGTCATTTATTTTTGTTTAGTTTTTGTTTTTGGGGAGTTTTGTTTTTGTTTTGTTTTTGTTTTTAGCAAAAAAATGAGATTTCTTGCCAAATAACCATAGCTTTATTTTGTCGATTGTCGCTGGGTTCACTAATAAAAACGCTAACTTTGATGGCATAGCAGCGATTTAGTTTGATTAAATCAAGGCAAAAAGTTAAGAGGGTTGTCGTACAAGCAGTTTGTCCAGGTTCGAAGTGAGAGGGACTAGGATAATTTGAGACAACATCAAGGAAAAAATTGGAGACGCTTGATCCGTAAGACCGTTTCTTATCTTATTTTGCGCGTGAAAGAGAATTGATGTGCATTTTGCAAAGACAAATGCTTATAAATATGAAACTTGCATCGCATGCATGTTGACGTGTGTGCTTATACTGCTCGTATTTTAAAGTTTATTAGGACTTTATTTTAAGAAAAGATTTAAAATTGATTTGTTTTTTAATTAGTTTTGTTTTACTAATGCATGGAGTTTTATACTAATACGAAGAAAAGTTCGTTATTAAAGAAGTGACTAATTCTAAACAAAACCCACGTAGAAAAAAAAGGAATCTAAAACTGAACCAAGTAAAAATCAGGTCCGTTCTGAAAGGACTCGAATTGTAAGAATAGAGCCTTTGCACGGCGGCCAGGACAGGGGGCAGTCACATTGTCACAGTATGTCGAGCACAAGCAGTCACTTTGTGGATCTATTGTCACGTCATTTAAATATGAAAACATGCCCCTGTCATGGCCGCCGGTGCAAAAGCTATATAGTGATTAAACATTTTTTGTAAAAGTTCCAAAATTGTTCAATTTTAAATTGCAAAGCTTTGCTTTGGCTTCTCTATCTGTTCAACTACATGTAGCTTTAATTTTGAATATTGATACAAAACGTGGCTTTACTAGAAAGTGAAAACATGGCTGTTGCATCGTAACTGATCTGTGGCAAAATAGCCCCAAAAATGATACTAGTTTTGAAGGCTGACTACTAATGAAACTGCATGTTCTTAATCAATTTCAGTTAATTATGCAGATTTCTTGATAAAAATGACAATGAAAAATATTGCATGAAATATCTGCAGTTCATATATTTTAATTTTGTGTGAATAATATCTGATATTAAATGGGGATTCATTCTCAAAGTAACATTATTATTCATTATCTGAATATTTATGAAGAAATTGACCGCCTAGAATTAACACTTTAAAAAAGAGAAATTTCTTAATTTCTCAAAATGTGTAAAATTGCTTTTGAAACTGTATGTCAGTTTCGTAAACTTTATGCACAGGGTTTTATATCATGTACCAAGAAAGAGACGTTTCGAAGTAAACCATCAGTTTCAAAAGCTAGATCAATATGCCTTTTGCAAACCAGAATTATCCAAAGACGGAAAAGACAAAGTGGTTAAAACAATGGAGTAAATTTGTACATTTACAGTCTCTCAATTTTACCAATGCAAAAAAGTATTTGCATGTCGTTGTGTGTTGGTTCACGACCGCAGTTTTAATATGAATGGTTGCATGCAATGTGATGTTTGTGTGAGAAACTTTGCTTAACATATTATTAATACACAAATCAAAAACTGCATTATTAAACTTAATTATTTAACTAAGTTAATACTCGGTTTGTGTGTGAGATTAATATGCATTTGTGGGATTACGTTTGTGGCATCACGTTGTCGATAAGGTCAACTTAACGTTATTTACTTAAATTTGTCTTCACAGGTTTTAAACCATCGCCCCACATTGGCACACGGATCCGAAATGAAAACGGAGAGCCTCCCCTTATGACATCAATGCAGGAATCTCCTGTTAAGTCTCCCACTGGCAACGGCAGCATACCGCAACTGCGCGCCCAGTCGCTGACACCAACCACTGATTCTGGAAAACGCAACTCCAACGGGTCGTACCGACCTCGTGGCTCATTCACGTACGGCGTAGACACATCGTACCTGACGCCGCACCAGAGGCAGCCACCGACAGGCGGGGTACCGGGGGAGACTTTATCCTCACCGAGACTTCCCAGTGAATCCGAAAGCAGACCGTCGGCGTCCGGCGCTTCGGACTGCGAACTCTACGGCGATGATTTGGACGTCTGGCTTAAGAGACCGGACGGGACAACGTTTGGCCAAGAGCACGAAGTCTGAAAACTCATGTAACCAATTTTAATCTGGCTTCAAGCACTCCGAACCAGTCTATGCACATCCTTCATTGATTGAAACGAACGCAACACTCGTTGAGAACGACAAGTCCGTAATGAGCATAGCTGATATAAAAATGCCATCGGTTATGAATTTTACTTTTCATGAATGGCTACGAAAACTATGTAAACTGGAAAACTGCATAGATGTGTGCAAACAGAAAATGATGGAATGATGGCAAATGTCACAATGACGGAAGTTAGTTTTTGCGGCTCGCACCGTTGCTTGTACACTATGGCAGTCATGACTAAAAAGCACGGTTGTAAAGTACACAGAGTTGGACTATACTCGGATTTAGCATGTCTGCTACAAGAATTAGATCCCACCTAACGTGCACTGAAAAGGAAGTTTGTAAGAAAAACTGAAGAAAAAACTTGCAAAATACTATACAAAAAAGCACAGAGGACGTTGTCTACAAAACGGCTCAGTGACTGTACGCAAGTAAATCGTGCTACCTGGGAAAGGCTTAATGAAAAAGCTACATGTAATGTACTTCCACGTTATGAGATTAAGGAGCCAGCCTACACGACCAAAATTTTAAACGCTGTTATAAAGTTGTGCCTCTGCGTAAAGTAAAAAATATCGCAGCATGTACATATTTGCGGATGTAAATACTGGATAAAAACCAACATTTGAATTGTTTTGTCGCTCGATGTCTGTTGGTAGTCAGTATTAATAGCTTTAACTTTGAACCTTGAATATATTGCTGGTTTTGTGTATTTGGTGATAGAAATTTTAAAAACTAGAGGAAAAAAGGTTTTATTATGTATAGGTTTTATTGTGATTGCAGCAATGTATTCATGTATATAAACGTCGGTGGTGTAATTTCTTGTGTTTAGAGCATGTCGTGGTAAAAATTGATAGTTGCAGAGCAAGCTTTAAAGGGTTTTTGGTAGAGTTTGAATATATTTTTCAAATTCTCCAAAAATTCTTGGAAGTAAGACAAAAACATTGTTCTTGGAAAACCTTCAACATTTAGTATGTTAAAGTTTTTCCTTTTAGTCTGATGTTTTGTAAAAAATCTTACAAACTAAAAAAAAAAAAAAAATTTAAATAAAGGTTGGAGCTTTCGTGTCGACACACAACTTAATGTGTTGTCTACTTCAATGTTTAAAAAGCGACAAAAAAGTGAACTAAAAAATTCCACAAATTTCAAAAATGCACTCACGCCACATCAAACTTCTATTCCTAAAAGGTTAGACACTAATAAATGGCACAGAATAAGCAAAGCTATAACATGAAACAACAGAACCATGTGAGCATTTTTATAATATGGCAGATGTGCTATATAAACATAACCCAATAGTAGTACATGTATTTCCAGATTCCTTGAATTACATGAATACAAAGAAACTAATGGGGCAATACTCCCAATGTTCAGTTTAACACCACTTTTTGGAAGAGTGAATTTTGTTCCTTGTGTCAGCTACGCTAAAGTTAAGTACGGAGTTTCAGAATTATTACGGAGAACGGTGTGTGGATTTTAAAAAAACATTAAGTTGATTTTTTGTATTCTACATGTATCTCTGGTTGCTGAGAAAAAAATCTTTCAGTAATTTAGGCGTTTCACTATACAGGCACCACCAAGCGTTTGAGCGAAAAAGCTACATATGATGGGGGTACGTGCGTCGGGGGAAAAACGTCGACATGAACATTGCGTATTATACTGTCTATTCTTTAAAAAAGAGCATCGATTGAACTTTTTTCTTCGAAAACATTGTTAACCGTGTTTAAATAATCTAGGCTTCTTAAATAAATTTCAACCTCTAAATATTCGTTTTCAAATCAATCCTAAATTGTTTGTGCAATAAATGAATACACCGACGTCGACCGCTTTGTCAGAAAATGCCCTCTCTGACAGAAACGCTTGATGGCCATGATGGCGCTGTATTGTGAAACGCCTGAAGATATGAGTGAGGTTGCGGCGAGCATGGTTAGTGATCACGACTGTTTAGCTTACGCTAAATGTTTTTCTGAAACCTCGCTGTTGTCTGGACTGGGGTACTGTACGTAGATATTTGAAGCCAAATTTACCTGTACAGGTTTTTTCTTTTAAAATTTTTTTACAACAGATTTTTTAAAAGAGCGAACATTTCTTTTGTATATAAGGTAATTTTAAAGAATTATTTTATTTATTTCAAGTTGTAATTTTGTTCTTAAAGGTTTTTTTATTATTTTTTTGCTTGTTTATAAGAGCAAAATAATGGTTAAATTGAAGTTAAAGTGCCCCGATCCCTTGATAATCTTAACATTCCACGTTTGTTGGTAATTGGAAAAAAATTAGCTAAGAAATGAAAATAGACGTGTGAAAACACAAATTATTGAAAGATAAACAGATGCTAACGGTAGAAGCATACGTGCATTAGTAGTTGTGGGCTAGAACAGCAGTAATCTTATGGTATGAACAGATTGTTTGTCGAGCCTTTTGTTGGCCTACCGCAAGTTAGAGCATTAACCAATGGCTTTTTGCTTCATTGAGGAATGCATCATGTGCAAACTCAAGAGACGCCAAGTTGAGCTGTTTCATCATCAGATGGTGGGAATCTCAATTCAAGGTACATGTATCTAGAGAGTCTACAAGTCCTTCAGAGATAAACTACACACAACGTGGGATGAGAGAAATCACAAGAGCCTTATCGGGATTCGAACCCGAGACCTCCGACTCAAAGGGCAGACGCTCTATCAACTGAGCTATAAGGCAGGAGTACACCACTTACACGCATTCAAATAATTTCTGCATTTAACTATCAGCCTTGAAGTATGTAAAGATTTTCTCCGCGTGAACAAACTTGAAGGCGTTTGAAGGTCTTTCAGTCAGCTCTTCCAGTGAACTCTTCAACAGTGATGAAACTTAAAGAACATCTTGAAAAGTCTGCATAGATCCATGTGGCCTTGTTCTCTTGTACTGTGCATCATTATTTATTATCCATGAATTAGGAATTGCCTGCATGAATAGCAATGAATTGTGCTAATTTAAACAGATTGTTCTTAAAGTACAATTGACGTAGACTGTTTAATATAACTGTCTAAATAAAACCTTAGAAATGAATTTTAATGAGGAAACTGTATAGTCATAACAAGCTTTTTCATTATTGGGATTGTCACAGAAACTCTCGGAGGCAAAATAAAACCATTGTAAGCAGTCATAAATATCTCTTTATTCAGTAATAATTGGCGGTTTAAATTTCTCCATAATATGCAGAACGTGTAAATAAGAGTGCTTAAATGTGTGCAAATGTGTAATGTACATATTTTTTTCTATTTCTATGCAAATGCTGAAAAAAAAATACAGCGATGTGGATCCTTAAAGTGCCCTCCCAAGCTTCCAAATAAAGAAAAAAACAATAATATGCCCTTTGCATGGGCGGCCATGACAGGGGGCAGTCACGTGCAGGCATCTATTGAAAACCTGCTTCCTGTCATGGCCGCCAGTGCTAAAGGTCTATAGAAACCTCGCATTGCTGATTATACTTGATGTTGGAAGAGTAGAATTAATATGGGGTACTTGTATTTGTCACTTTCATTGCAGTGTAGGCAAGCGATTGTTCGTTTTACTAGTACGACATGTCAAAAGTGGCGAATTCTGAAATTGACCTTTTTTTTTGTATGGCTATAAAATCTAACCCGAAACTCACTCAATAAATTGTCAAGCCTTGTTTGCATGTTTAATTTTGGTTAAAATCCGTTGAAAAATGACAGTTATTTTTTGACACATAGTACATGGTTGGCAAGTAATAAAAGTGTTGTCGGCCGAAAATGGATGGTTTACCCTCGGCCATCCAAGGAAGCTTTTTTCCAATCTGTAAATTCTTGTTACGTATACTGTAAACTCTCGTTATAATGCCTCTGATATAAATCTCCCATATATTTTGTCACATGAAGAGCACTATGAGAGTTTTCTGTATCATAAGAACTATTCACATTTTAATACCAGTAAGCAAAATCTTGTTACGGCAAACACATTTTTAAGTTTAAAAAGTTTAATTTTTCAAGATTGCGCCGTTTTACATGTCTGTTGGTAAGCATACATTTTTAAGTGCACCAAATGTACTGAGCAACAAATGAAATACACATTTTTAGTTTTAATTTGAAAATTTCTTTTGTAATTTAGGTTGACATTAAAATAGTCACAACAGTCTGCTGAAAATTCCCACATTTACTTTTTTTCCCAATCAAAAAGTGGAGAAAAATGTTGCATTTCTTTTGTTGCTTGGGTTATATAATGAGCTTAAAATACCAGCCGGTTCTCAAAGCAAATTTCATTTATTATCTATATCAGTTTATGCTTTTTTCTTCCCATTACGTTTTGTAGATCTTATTTTTATATTGCAAACTTGTACAGTGCTTTAGGAATGTACATGTGTGGATGCTTGGCTCATTAAGTTCAAATTATGTAAGATAAGCTGTATTTTATAATTGTTGTGACGTTTTTTTCCAACACTGCCACTTTTAATTTGTTTGTGTATTTTCTTCCGTTTTATCATTTTAATTTTAAAATGCTACTTGTGTGTTTTGGGTGCTGTATAGACTGCTGAAGTGAATGTCATCTTTTCTTAGTTGCCTAGGCAATGTCTCTACACTAAAAAAAATCACTTAACCGTACCCCTGCAATGGTATTAATTATAGCTAATTACCATGGCAACCCACGTCAGCCGTCTAATAAAAAAAAACAATTATGCACGTTTTTGGGGACTATCACTCGCGCCATGTCTAAAGAAACATTAAATAATTATTTTGGTCTTGCCTAATTTAATACAAGTCTCGTACATAATTTGGCAGTCAATTTTCAGTGTCGTGTTTCAAATATATAAATTGGGGAAAAGTTATATTTTTGTTATAAAAAATTTTTTTTCCAGTTGTTTATTTAAAAGTACATGTAGCGAGCCCCACACTTTCAATAATCTGGGAATGGGATGCCTGTTATTTCAAAGTTTTTCCGAATTTATTTTATGTTAAATTTACAGTTGTGCCAAGAATCCTAATAAATTTTATGATGGTCTTATACAATATTACCAAGCATGAAATGTATAAGCTATACATGTACACTAAATGGCCCATAATCCTGAATAAAAGCACTTGTGCAGTATGAATATCAAACAAACGCAAGTAATTTTACGTCATTTAATCTGGTAAAAAAACTAAAAATCATTAACTTTTTTTGTGTAGTTTAGATTTTTCCCTCATAGCAAGAAGCCTACAAATACATGGTCTGTAAAGGTAGATTAACATCAAGCCTTTTTGCGCATAAATGTGACGGGCATGGAATAAAACAACGCACTGAAAACTACAGAATCACAAACACCGTCTTTCCGCCCAAGTTGGTTCTGTGGTTTTCAGTACGTCAATTTCCCGCGATGCGAATCCAAAATGGGTTAAATGTTGCATTAGTCTTCAGACTCAAATTTGTTACACAAATTATAAAACTAATACTTGTTGAACATTTGTCAAAATTCAGCTCAGTGAGTCCAGTTGTCCTTGGATTGCTTCTAACTGCAAAATGAAACATGAAAAACAAATGGTATTACTATTAGTTTGTATCATTTGCAATCGTGGTATAGTACAATGTACACTATTGAGCTCGTGCCAATGCCGCGTCATTGTGGAAGCAATGTGCATTGTGTGTGTCCGTAACGCGCAATGCTAAGGCTCCCATTGGTGAATTAAACCGTGTTACGCCCACCAGAGACACTCAGCATTATTTGACTCTCAAAATGGCGTGTTCGAAGGGGGTCAATACAGTATAAAGGCCTTTTCCCACTAGACCGAAAAGGTGCAGCGGTGAATCCACTTGTTCATGTGAGGAACAAGGGTGAGTGACCCTGTGAATGGATTTTTATTATGGGAAAAGGCATCGTGTGTCCCATATAGGCACCTGCGGCCGTCACATTATTTAAATATGAAAACCTGCTCCCTGTCATGGATCAAAATACCTACCTTATTGTAGAACTGATACAGCTCATCATGGCTAAATTCCATGCATATTCTCTCCTTGGTCTCGACGTCGTGCCCTGAAACGACAAACTCAAACATGGCGTTTGGAAGCTTCATCTTGCTTTGTGAAGACTGGCCCATCTGAAGATTCAGTCTCCAGTTTACGTCTTCCAACTTAATTTTTAGAAAAGATACAAGAAAACAAAAACAAATTGGTATATTATAAAGTAAGATGTTTATTATAAGAACAGCTTTTCTTTAATAAGGGGGCCGTCAAAAGTTGTCAACATTTTCACGATTCTACAAAGAGTAGGTTGCGGGTAGGGGAAGGTCGAAGGCCACGTAGGACTGTTCATGGTACTGACAGAAAATGTTGATAAGTAGTATTTCGGGGAGGGAGGGGAGTTTTGAAAAAAACTACTTTCCATAGAACTGTGAAAATGTTGATGGAAACTTTAGATGGCCCTGAACATGTCACAGTGATCATCTTCAAAATGCCAAGTACACTTTTACACAACTTGTGCTACCACATTCGTTTCTTAAAGCTTCTGCAAGATTCTTTCCACCTGGGAGCTTCTTCAGCACAGCCACGAAGTTTAAGAACGGTCAGAAATTTCAGTTTTAGAGGTGGGGGGGAAAATCCACGTACTCATCCGGACAGGATTCGAACCAGGTCGACAGGGGTCGATTAGAATCAGAATATTGAATGCAGAAAATTCCACAGATTCGGCAGTGATTTGCATAAAATTGGCAATGCAATTTTCACTTTTTAATGCCAGCTTTATCAAGTGTAATCGAAATCTATTCCAAAAATGTTGGAATCACCCAAGGCTAATCCAAACTTCCTTCCTACCTGATTGGGTGCTAGTGTTCTCTGTCGTAGGTTTTCCACAACCCCTTTGCCACTGGACGTCCATGCTTTTACGAAGACTGAAACCTAGTACAAAAAAAAGCAAACCTCAATTATTATGTTGTGATATGTTCAAATTCATTAAGTGCTTAACTTGTAAACAGTTTTTTGTTTAAACCAGTTGTCGCTGTGATTATTTTTGGCGAACTCTCCGCCCCCACCCCACAATTTTTTTTAAAAGGCAAATGTGATTGGCCAAAAGTTAAAAACCAGTTCAAGCACCACAAATACTGACTCTTAAGGGTAATTTCTACAATCATAGTATGAATCTATCTTCTCACTAAAAGATCATACTTTGCAACACTCCGAGGTGGCCGCCACTGAGTGAAATTTGCTACACTGAATGACTGTCCACAGCCGTCAAGTTCATGTTCAAACACTGTGTACAAATGAATGGTGCACAATGGATGTGTTTACACATCATCCATGGAAGACAGTGGCAAAACTGACATTTTACCTCGTCAACCGCCCCTGTGACTATACATTGCCAGAACACGTTTACGCGCCCTCCGGCGTCAAGTAGTTAACTTGATTCACAAAGCAGCCTGAAGAAAGACATTTTATCTTATTCAGCGCAACCACCATGGTGCAACAACCAACAGCAAGGTAAACCAATAGAGGTAAGTGCAACCAATATGTTTTTCTCACTCGTGGATCATGAAATTCTTCCTCTAGATATGACTTGTGCTCTACACCAAAAGTCACCAATGCACTTATGCTACATCCTTCAGATGGGATGTAGGTCCACAGTGTCTTGTGTAAATGTTCTTGAACACTTGTTCGCATGACAAAGGGACCTGCCCAGTGTCTATGGTCTACTAAGATATCTTAATTTTAGGGGGCATTGTGTGCAAAGCACATTGAAATGTCGTGTGAAAAAGAATGCTCTATATATGCACATATGATAACTACATGTATTATTACTCTTGGTATATCCTACATGTAGTCCAAACCAACTCAATTCCAGACACCACAGAATTTTATATTTATTCTTATACCTTATCTTCTTCAAGACCAATATTCTGTAGCTGTTGGGTGAGTACTGCTGGTTTGGCTATGTGATATGCTGCCTGTTATAAAACACAAAATATATTATGAACAAAATGTCAGACAAAAATTAACACGCTTGGCATTCCAGGCAGCGCAGACATGATGCAACCAGCTTTGTTTACTCATCACGACCCCTTATTCTGCATGACTGCCTCCCTTTGTGTTTACCTTAGCATCGTGATTTAATGTGCTGTTTTCTGTATGTTCTAGTCATTTTGCCTTTGACAAAGACTCTGCTAGTGTCAAAACGTGAGGCCACTATTTTTACAGCTTGGTTGTAGTCGAGTTCATCACAAGCCTTCACAAGTCCCTGGGTCTTAATTCAAGTAACAAGCTATTTAAATGAACTCCAACAAAGGCATTCTTTTGTGCGTGTTCATCCTTTGCTTCTTGTTACTGGACTTGTGACGGACTTGTGTGAGACTCGTCACAGACTTGTGATTTTATCGGCTCTGGACTTGTGATCAGATGGACTTGTGATGGACTCGACTACTATACAACCCTGCTAGACAAGCAAGTCATTTAAAAGATAAACAATTTGAAAGAATCTGTATAGATTTTGTAGCTTTCCAAATTAAGGTTGTGACGTAGCAGCTAACACCATACTTAATTTGAGGAATCAGGTTGGCGTAGCGGTACTTTCCTCGCCTTCCACCTTTGTGGCCCTGGTTCGCATCCCGTCCGGGTCAGTATGTGGATTAGGTTCTCAGTCCCTGCTTGATTCCGTGGGTTTTCCCCCTACACAGAATTGTATAGAGGTTTTCCTCCCACCTCTAAAACTGAGCATTTCTTCATCGTCTTCTCTTCACAGGTTTCTTCAGGCTTACGAGCTACAGTGCCTCGGACACTTTTGAGGAATCCTCGGTTTCAAAACCAGAAAGAATTAATAATAAGTGCCTTTAGGCCTACCTGTTCCAGTACAAAAGCTGTAGTTTCCAAGACCAACTGCAAGTCGCTTGCCTCTAGGCCCAAGGCACCTTGCAGTTTCTCTTTTTCCTCTTCCGAGAAAGAATCTTCATCCTAGATAAAAAATTATAAGAAATGACCAACTAATTTAATTTAACACTCGTTCATGAAAGCACAGCAAGTTATTAACTATAAATAAATACAATCTTTGTGGAATTTCTCTGACAGATCACCAAATATCGCTCGGGTTGAAAAGGCAATTGAGATTAAGTGTCTTGCCCAGGGACACAAACACGTTGACACATGTGGGGCTCGAACCAACAACCTCTTGATCATGAGCACAGCCGGGTACCCATTAGACCACCTTTTCTCATCATTTTTTACTACAGCGATACTTCCTGATAAAATTGTTCACCATCTTCATCAAAAAACTTGACTCACTCGAAGGTGTAGTTTCTGTAAGATTCTGGAGAGCAATCTTGGAAACTTTGCAGCATCTATGTTGTTGATAAGGTCTACTGCTTTTTTAATGCTGTAAAAAAGAATAAATTAGGAAAATATTTACAATATATCCCTTGATGAGAGTGGCTGAAAAATGTCAAATGTTAAATTTAAAGTAAAATAATTTTAATATTTTTCCTGCATAATTTGTGTTTTTCTACATGGCAGAGAAGTCAGGAAGAAATAGTGATTTCTGACTTGTACAATCTTACGATAAACTTGTAAAATATAACCTTCCCCGCTAATTTTGTGTTTTTGGTATTTATACCATAAACTTTCTGCACCAGAAAGTGTTAATTTGATGAGGAAAAATGATTTTAGCAATGCCCCAGAAACATAATGCCCAAAAAAGTGTTAATTTGGTGAGTAAACGTGATTTTAGCAATGAGAACATTTATTTTAAAACACCTGGGATTTTAATTATGTCACGCTCCATAGAATTAGTCCTGGCAGTCTCAAATGGTGAGGGTGTATCTTTTCCTATGTTTCTAGCATTAAATTCATTACCATGATAAAAAGTGACGTCCGCCCCTCTCCCTCCCCCCACCACACACACCGCCCCTCCCCCACCGTCATGACCAATGACCGTACGAAAGCAATGTGAAATGTGAACGGTTATTTTTTCCTGTTGTTTAATGTCATGCAACCATGAAAAACACTAATTAGCTACTACGTATGGAAAGAGGCAATTGCTGAATACAGTATACCACTTTAGTTGTTAAATTCAGTAGGTCAAAAATGGTTGGAAACGTGCAAAATGTTGATACTGACCGCGTAGTTTGAGTAAACATCAGCGCCATGTTTTGTGTTTTCATCAATGCCCTTTGACCTTTGACACGCCCCTTATTTAAATAACAGTAAATCAGTATTTTAATCACCAAAAACTAACCGTTATTCACCTATTAAATAATATCTGTCTCGTTATTTAAAAAAAACAATGAATAAATAGATAAAACTTTAGAAATGTTTGGTTTTGAGGAAGAAAACATAAAAACAAATCTTAAGAATAAGAATAGCGCCCTCTAGCGAGAATAGTTGCTCATTTTATGATTAGCTTGACAAGTGACAACAACCTGAGATGTTTAGCTCCGTGCAAAGAAATTGTTTCTTGATTTTCACAATAACCATGTCAGGAATTCCACATCTTGCCAATGCTCATTCTTCTTAGAAGAACTCGTAAGTACATAGTCAGGAATAGAATGTGTTTTCCCCCGGAATTTTCTATTGGCATATACCTAGGTAAGAATTGAGAAGTTGTTCTTTATTAATTTTTCTTCAAAATTAAAACCCAAATTTAAGAGTGGGAAAAATAGCCTAAAAGATGTTCTTAGAAAACACTACTTAAGTCTTGACTACCTGTTTTCTAAGATGTTTGTTTCCAACCAGTCTCATAGGTTTTTGTACATAAGATCCAAAGCCATGATGAACTACTAAATTCTTTTCTTTGGCTTTATTTATTTATTTATTTAATTTGCAACATAAAGTCCGCTGAATAGTCGCAACAATGTCGTCGGTGTGGACTAGTCCCCTGTTCAGTCTGCCATCAACCAGTGCAATGTTTGAGATGGGACCACCCTGTCTTCAGACGCTACATGCAACTATGGAAGATATTGACAGGCAACTCAGTGAAAATGATAAAAGGTGAGATTAATGTTGACTAATAATTTAATAATTATGTATTGATACAAATATCACACATATCGTCCGGGCATATAAAATGACGCACTTGTATAATGACGCACTCGCCTTTCACTTCAAATTGCGCGGCGCGCGCGTACGGGACTGATGTGCACTCACCGCGACCTTGATAAGTCCCACTTAATTAAACATCCACCCGTTTAAAAATGAAGAAAGTCAAGGATTTGCCTGCGAGATATGATAAAATTGATAATTTTGGTATTTTAGTAGCCAATTTACTAGATACAAATAATGCCTCGCATTATTTGCTTATAAAACTGTAATCATCGGACATTAAGAAACTTTAGAAGGCGGCCCTCTGTCGGCCAGTATTCAACCAAGCGTTATTATATGGCAATGCAGTCCGTTTTGGCCTTTTAAAATTAGTACAGGGTCCCAAGTGGCACTTGTTTCTTATGTAAAGTGGTGCAACAGCATCTCATAATTGTAAAGTTATGCAAATTCTTAGAATCTGGTCTATGATAATTGATTAATTTGGAGGATGAGTGCAATTGGGTACACGGTCAAATGTTTTCCTGGTTTTGATGGCAAGTTCTAACAGTTATATACAATATTTATGGTGTATTTTGTCACAAAAAAAAGAATAAAAGCCCCTTTCATACGTGATACGTACGCGAACCCCAAAGCAAATCTTGCGTAAAATCTGACGTCATACATTTCGCAGCGAACATTCGCGCACGTGGAAGTTTAGCTTGTCGATATTTGCGGCGCAAAAACTTCCCTTAATGTCCAATTCGTA
The DNA here is from genome assembly GCA_037783545.1 of Henricia sp. BOLD:AAB3569. Classification (NCBI taxonomy): domain Eukaryota; kingdom Metazoa; phylum Echinodermata; class Asteroidea; order Spinulosida; family Echinasteridae; genus Henricia; species Henricia sp. BOLD:AAB3569. Next base: position 327,481 of record JBBELK010000910.1, on the reverse strand, counting down.
TTTGTGTCAGATTTCGCATGAAGTATATTAACAGGCCTCCACCTCAACAAAATGAATTGCTCCTGACTGACGGAGTGTGATTTTCATGCATGCTTAATATACCGGACAATAAAAAATCCAGGTTGCAATTTTAATGTAAAATTTGTATTATTGTTTTATTGAATCTAAATTGTCCTTTACATTTTTTTTATTCTAGTAGAACCAGTGGAACTTGTAAAATACTGATTTTGTTTCAACGAAAATATAAAAAAAGTTGCACATCGATATTTGTTTAGGTTATTACTAGGCATGTTTTAAAGTTATAACTGTTTAATTTAAGATTGGGAAACATATTTTCAAGTCGTCTGATATAACAGCAAATAAAATTTTACAAATGCTATAAACTAGACATAAATTGCACGTTTTATTGACAGAAGGCTATTTTCAATTAAAATAGCTTCAACTGAAGAATGTAGCATGTCTTGGCCACCGTAGTTTTCAGCCTTTAGCACGGTGCGTCATTATACATGCCCAACTTCGGTGGACATCTGAATAGACACGATGCAAAACTTCGCTTGTGCAGCAGAAACTAGATGAGCTTGAGCCTGGAAGATCGTCGTGGTACAAGATGATAATTTACTGAAAAGAAATATAAAGTAAAAGTATCAATACATTCATTAGTTTTCCGACATTTTGAGGAGAAACTCTTAAGTGCGTCATTATACCTTCCTCGTGGATACCACCGTGGACAGTGCTTCACATAGAGCTGTCACAGTCACTAAACATCTCTCGTGTTTGTCCTCCAGAAGAGAACAATACGTCGCAATTTTCCCATACTGACAGGGACAGACACTTTTTATCAAATTATTTTTTTTTACATTTTTGGGGTTCTATCTTGGGGTGTCCCCTTTCATTTCTGAACATTTTAAACCAAGATATTGTCTGGTTTTTGAGTTATGAAACATCTGAAAATGACAAACAACCCCATTTCGCTTAAAAGGTTTCGCTTAAAAACATGGATTCTTGATTGGTGACCGTTCACTGCTGCTGCGTATTACAACACAGCGCGCTGGTACCGGGTACCAACCAATATCGCGCGAAGCTGAACGCTGTTTTTACGTAAGAAAAATCAATAAATAAAGAAATATATGGAATTTTACAAAATGTTAGTTTGTGGATATGGTACTTAATTACCTAAGTGTTCATCAGTATAAAGATAAGTCTCGTCCGCAGCCCCGATGAAGTAATATAACCGCTAATCTGGAGGACCGCTGTTCAAACACACACTAAACTTATGGAGGTGGCGAACAACTCTTTGGTTTTTTTTCATAGTGACGAACCCGAAAGTGCATAGCGTTACGGGTGGCGAACAGCACGCGCATCAAATTTTGTTTTTTCTCATACCGACGAACACGTTCACAGCTTTATAACTGCTCAGATATTAATCAAATAAATGGAAAATACGTAATTAATTAAAGTTTAGACATTAAGCAAGAAGGTTATTTAACCAAAAGGTGGAATTTTATTTTTAAAAACGGTGAATTAAAAGAACCAAAATAAGTCCAACTAAAAACTTGAATTACTCGAAACTGCAGTTTGGCATGTTTGGCCATGTTCGTCAGTATGAGAAAAACGCGACCAATAGAGCCTTGTGCTTTTCTGCTAGCAGCCACGTGCGTTTCCCCACGCGGACTATTGTTCTCTCCTCGATTTGGACGACAAACACGGGGGGTGGGGGAGGGGGTTTAGTGACCCGTGACAGCTGTGAAACCGCCCTATTACCTCTGGTCACTGGGCTCTTATAAGCTTCAAAAATTGAACCTTGTCAACTTACTCCTTTATAGGACTCTAGAGAAACTCAAAGAAATTTGAAGCTTAGTAAAACAAAATTAAAATTGTAACATTTTTACCTTTAAATTTTGTTTTTGTCATCAAACTAGCATTTTATATGGTTTACACTACCATGACTACAGGTCATAACAAGGCAAATCCTGAGTGTCCATGCATGCTAATCTTGCACAGAGACCCTAATTTCTGATGACAATTTAACAATTGTCACAATTTAACATCTGTTTTGTGCACAGCATTGAGGACACGTTAAGATGCTTAATACAAGCTACCAACGGCCTATCTGCAGACAATGACTACACTAATATCAAGGATGCGATGGACAGTCTCCTACACACGCCAGTACTGGATGAGTGTGCTTGCTTGTCCCCAGAACCAGAGGATGTAGGCTCTCTACTCAAGACAATTGTAAGTCACATAGACCCTTTGCACGGGCGGCCATGACAGGTGACAGTCAAATTGTCACCGTGTGTCATGCATGAGTAGGCACTTTGTGGATTTATTATTAGTCACATCATTTAACTGTGGCTTTCAATTATGTAAACCACTTGCATACATTCTTGACTTTGCAGCTACAACACCTTACCAAGAACCCAGGCTCAGAACTGACCACCTTCAAACAACTGCTCTACCTCTCCTCCCACGAGGGTGTGGGTCTGCCAGTCAGAGCCCCTGAACCTGATCACATGACCCAGTCTGCCATGTCCCTTAACACGATCAGCGACTCGGCTGAGGACAGCAACGACTTGCTGTGGGGGGACATTCGATCACGTCTGCGGCGGTTTTTCTTTGAAAAACTTCAGCACTTGCCGACAGTTCATAGTTGTCGGAACGCAATTGATGTGCACCAGAACGAGCGGGTGGAATGTCTGCAAAGTCTGTGCATTCTCTACCCTGAGGAGAAAATATGGAGCAGTTATCAGTTGTTGAGATCGCAACAGGTCACGACGTTGATTCAAGATGTTCTGACCCCACAACAGAGTGACGAGGTAGCAGTCTCTTTTTGCTTAAATTCCAAGTCGAGTCAAACTGCCCTTAATTCCCAAGTCAAACTGCTCTTGAGTCCCAAGTCAAACTGCCTTCGAGTCCCAAGTCAAGTCAAACTGCCTTTGAGTCCCAAGTCAAGTCAAACTGCCTTTGAGTCCCAAGTCAAGTCAAACTGCCTTCGTGTCCTAAGTCAAGTAAAACTGCCTTCGAGTCCCAAGTCAAGTCAAACTGCGTTTGAGTCCCAAGTCAAGTCAAACTGCCTTCGTGTCCCAAGTCAAGTCAAACTGCATTTGAGTTCCAAGTCAAGTCAAACTGTCTTTGAGTCCCAAGTCAAGTCAAACTGCCTTCGTGTCCCAAGTCAAGTCAAACTGCGTTTGAGTCCCAAGTCAAGTCAAACTGCGTTTGAGTCCCAAGTCAAGTCAAACTGCCTTCGAGTCCCAAGTCAAGTCAAACTGCCTTCGAGTCCCAAGTCAAGTCAAACTGCCTTCGTGTCCCAAGTCAAGTCAAACTGCCTTTGAGTCCCAAGTCAAGTCAAACTGCCTTCGAGTCCCAAGTCTAGTCAAACTGCCTTCGAGTCCCAAGTCTAGTCAAACTGCCTTCGAGTCCCAAGTCAAGTCAAACTGCCTTCGTGTCCCAAGTCAAGTCAAACTGCCTTTGAGTCCCAAGTCAAGTCAAACTGCCTTCGAGTCCCAAGTCTAGTCAAACTGCCTTCGAGTCCCAAGTCAAGTCAAACTGCCTTCGTGTCCCAAGTCAAGTCAAACTGCCTTTGAGTCCCAAGTCAAGTCAAACTGCCTTCGAGTCCCAAGTCTAGTCAAACTGCCTTCGAGTCCCAAGTCAAGTCAAACTGCCTTCGTGTCCCAAGTCAAGTCAAACTGCCTTCGTGTCCCAAGTCAAGTCAAACTGCGTTTGAGTCCCAAGTCAAGTCAAACTGCCTTCGTGTCCGAAGTCAAGTCAAACTGCGTTTGAGTCCCAAGTCAAGTCAAACTGCCTTCGTGTCCCAAGTCAAGTCAAACTGCCTTTGAGTCTCAAGTCAAGTCGAACTGCCTTTGAGTCCCAAGTCAAGTCAAACTGTCTTCGAGTCCCAAGTCAAGTCAAACTGCTTTTGAGTCCCAAGTCAAGTCATACTGCCTTCGAGTCACAAGCAAGTCATACTGCCATCACATTACAATTATGTTTCGTGATCACATTGTCAAATGAATGTGGCATTGCACAGCTTAATTCAATCTTCAATAGCAGTTGCCTAAAGTGAATAGTACTGCTCTTTGTTCGATCTTCGTGAAGTGCGATGTGAGTGCACGCTTCATTAAGTAATGATAATTAATTTTTGTCAAATAAATTGATATCCCTTATGTGAACTATTTTTGTTTATACAATCTTCGTTTCTAATTTTGTTCATGATCATGATTGAAGTCTATCACTGAATCCGCTGGGCAGAAGCCAGCTCCTACCCTTGGTCAGTTAGCAACACGATTGCCCAAGCTGGTGGAGCATCTTAAAGACATGATTGAAGCCGATTTCACAGTTATGCTGGCAAATATCTTCGATAGACAGGTAATTATGTTAGCTAGTTCTTATATCTAAAAAAAACCTTCAACCTCTAAATCAGGTATTCGTTTTCAATTCAAATCGGAATCGTTTGTGCAATAAACGAATACACCGATGTCGACCGCTCTGTCAGAAAATGCCCTCTCCGACAGAAAAGCTTGGTGGCGCTATGTATTATGAAACGCCCAAATTTTACAGCAAAACTAAACAAAATCAACACTTTGTGTATCTTTTCAGGTGGAAGCATCCCAAGCATTGAGGGAAATCTACCTCTGCAGTCTCTCGGAGGAACTACAGACTCTACTTGAAAGAGCCTGGGAGGTCAAAGGTCAAGAGAAAATGGACAAGGCCGATAGGGATGCAGGCAGAAGGGTTAGATCAAAGGGCAGCATTGCGGGGTCATCGCTGTTTAGTAGTGAGATGGAGGATGAGGGGCAGTCTGAGGGGGTGGAGGCTGACATCTCAGTAGAAGGTGATTTGAGAATTTTTCTGACTTCAGTTGAAGGAAACCCTTAACAGGATTGGCAAACTGTTACACACGGCGTTATCTCCATGTGTGATTTAGAATGTGTGTGATAAAAACCAACCTGTGTATACATAAATCCATATCCACCATAACTGATGCTTCTGCACATTCCACACTGAAGACTTGTGTCATCACTGCGAACTGATACGCGCATTTTGTGTCCAGCAACAGCAGCACGCATTTTGATTCCAAAAATAACATTATTATTTCTTTCTGGTATTCATACCAAGGATTCCTCAATAGTGCTCATTGCACTTTTACTCGCAAGCGTGAGGAAACCCATGAAGAATTAGAAATAGAAATGACCAGAGACACCGGGGAATATCCCCTTGCTCTTCACGAAAGAATGCTCTGGGATCTTTAAAGTGCGTTACCATTACCTAACACACTAGACCAACGGCTTTACATCCCTTCTGAAGGATGGAGCAAGTGTGGTTGAGTGCCTTGCCCAAGGGCACAGGTACTGCAGCCGGATTCGAACCCGCAAACCCAGGTTTTCACCCATGATTACGAGTCAATGACCCAAACCACTCGGCCACGGTACCCTCCATGTGCATTTTTTCGCAGTGACAGCACAATGCTATGGTGTGAAATTCACACAAAATGTGCAGTTTATACGTAGAGGCGCCCCATTTATGGCAGACGCATAAAAGGGAGAAATGGATTCGTATATAAGTCTGCTAAGTACCTCATCTATGTTCTGAGAAAACAATGAAAAACTGTATCTCCAAGTATCTTATTAGCTGAAAACAAGAGTTTATTTCAGTCTAAAGCATAACAACAAAACTCATCCTAAATCAAACTGTTAGTTTTGTATTTTTATGATTTATCAAAATTTCACACATTTTTTTGTAAAGTTTTCTTTCTTTATATTTTTGTTCAGACATCCCACCATTGACTAGGGATGAGTTAGTTGACTTGGTAACGATTGCTGAGCAGTTATCAAGCATGGAGAGCCACATACACACCCTACATCAACAGGCTTCAAAAGATCCTGGTATCATGATCAAACATGCTCGCTCCAAGGGCAGAATTAAGAGTAAGGCTTCTTGAACATTCACTGTGCAGTTACTTTTTTCTGGTGATTGAATATAGGGATTGTATTTAGTGTACGCCTCAAAAAAGAAAATAAATAAATATATAAAAATAAAAAGTTCAAGGAGGCAGAGAGATTAACATTTTATCTATCTCTTGTGGCAAGACTGACTGCACCAGCTTCTGTGAGAGTCACTTAGGCAGGGTGTGCCACTCTACCTGAAGTGCCTCCCTGAGCTCCTGCACTTCTAGGACTGTTTGGGGGAGACGCACGGATCCAGAGGTCACTTCACGCCACGCAGATTCAATCGGATTGAAAAACCAAAAAAAATGAGTTCCCCGAGAACTTTTAACTGCAGAAATGTGACATTTTCTGTTTCTGCCCCAAAACAGAAAATGTAACATTTCAGTACTATTCACTTTCTTCAAACAGGTCGTCTTGGGCCTGGAGGAAATCACTGAATCGAAACAGTCTTTAAAATGATTCCAAAGTGATTGGTCGATCAGTGCCTTCTTATCCACAAGTTCACTGTATTCAACAAACTTCTGTTCTGATCAAGAATTTATATCTTAAGAAAATTGAACTTCTTTTTTTGAAGAACATATTTTTTTCGGCCGCACAATTATGCTCCCAGACTGTCCCCCTCTTGGCAACGCCATTAAACCTTACAGAAAGTAACATATTTTGCAGGTGCCCTGAAGCAGACTCGCGATCCCTCCAGCCGCGAGACCAGACACCGTGGAGAGTATTCGGGCAAACGTGGGGTGCTTCCCGACGCAATACCTCCTCCATTTGGCGTAACTCCAGGGATGATGGCGTCAGACTCCAGCAGTCGCAAGAAACATACTCTACTGGATAGCGTGCCCAGTCAGGTACGTTGAAATCTCATTTTATATATAAAGATAAAACGTTTTTTACAGATTCCTGGAATAAGGGCATAACTTATTTAAAGAAGAATTTTACTGAAACAATAAGCATTTTGCGTGTTACGCATGATAAGTGTCTTGTGTACTGATGTACTTTAAAGGCAGTATACATGATTGGTAATCTCGAAAATAAGAAATGTTCACAGATTTACGCCTAACTTACACAATATAAACATGATGACCGTAGAAAACTTCCCCTGAAATGGTTTTGTCTAAAGTGCTATAGTCTTTGAGAAATGAGTAAAACAATTACTTCGCCCCAAAACCAACTCGTACACAGGCCGTGGTTCAGGGCGAAATGGTTTAGGGCGAAGTGGTTTTGGGGCGAAATGACTGCAAACCCTTTTTCTCAAAAGTTAGACGAAGTACGGAGCTGGTTTTTGCTCAGGTTTGTTTTAATCATGCATATCTTTAATCAAACTATTTGTAACAGTTTACCAATCATGTATACCATCTTTAACATGCACACCTAATATATACTTGACCAGACAAATTTTTTGTTGCTATGTGGTGCATCTGGCAGATTTGTAGTACAGAATCAATATCGTGTTCATCGTAGGATAAAGAGAGAATGGCATAAAGCAACCAGACTGTTGGTGTGCACCACGTAGCAACAACAGCATAGTATATGACTATCTAAACTGCACCTCCATTTGAAAGTAAAGAATTCGGGGCACTAGCCAATGTGCAAATGTTACGCAAAAAAGCTTAATTAAAAATATTCCTGTTTATTAAATTTCCAAAATTATTAATTTATTAAATTATTTTTTTGTCCGGAACAGATCAAGTGGGAGTGGACATCCGTCTTTGAGGGGGCTGTTTCGGACGTTTGCGCCAGTCTGCCTAGTCTAATCAAGACTGTCTGCCAGTCAGCGTTGGAACAAGAAGATATGGTGTACTCACAGACGATGTCTGTTCACATGGTCCCTGTTTGCGGTAATTTAATCTCATCATCTTTTTGCCTTTTAGCATCATTGTACTTTCTGTTTCTTAAAGGATCGTGGCCATATCACATTTTTGACCCCCAGTTTTTTAAATGGGTCTTCAATTGTTGATACCGTATAATTCGTCCTATTTTTCTCATTACCATTCTTACATTTCGCGCTCCCAATCCATACATTTTCAAGGATATCTTAAAAAACCACTGATGTTTTGTAAACTAATTTATCGTGTTCCATAAAACAGTGCAGTGATTACACCTTTTTTGCTTCCACATCCAAATTGAAGATTGCAAATTTCCCGTTTTCTTCCCATGGATAGTATTTTGGGGAAGTATTTTATATGATTGTTGCGTTAGAATGAAATTCATTTTCTGGAAAAATAATAACAAGCTCCTTTAATAGACCTTTTTGGGTTTTTCTGAAAACAATGGAATTAGCATAATTGGTGCAGCGGACCTTTGACATGTATAATAATAATAATAATGGTCAATTCTTATATAGCGCACATGTCTACGCTGGGCGTACTCCTGGCGCTGTTGCCATTATTACCGCTGCCGTCAGGGAATCACCAGAACCATTTCGCCTCAACTAGGTGCGTGCTGCTGGCCAGGCGCACAATCCTATCAGCAGTTAGATTGTGGCATTCCCCTTAACAGTTTCCCATATATCGCTTGGGTTGACGAGGCAACTGGGATTAAGTGCCTTGCCCAGGGACACAGACACATTGGTCGAAGTGGGGCTTGAACCCCCAACCTCTGATTGGGAGTCCCGCGTCATACCCACTAGACCACACGTGCTCCATGTATACACCGGTTCCCAATCCTATCGCTTATTGTGGAATGCTAGCGAAAGTATAGAATCGGGAACCAATCTATACATGTCAAATGTCTGCTGTACCAATTATGCTAATTCCATTGTGTGCGGATAACTCCGAAAAGGTCTGTTTGTGTATTATACATGTAGTTGCAGAATATATTGAGCATTTTGTTGGAATTTTTGTTTCAGGTGATTTGGTTAACAGCTCCCTGGACTATCCAAGATGTGTGTCTAAAGTAAGTCTAGTGGGCCAAATCGCATTTGTGATTTATCAATAATTTGAACTAGTCATTCAACAGCTCCGTGGTCGACTGGTTAAGACATCTGCCTGGCATGCAGGAGGTCGTGGGTTCGAGTCCCACTTGAGCATGCTATGAAGTTTTTCTCATAGTGTCTCTGGGAAGCACCGAGTATACAGTGCTAACAGAGTTACGTCTGGTAGGGCAAAACAAACCGTAAGTAATATTCATTCTCCCTGACACAAGCTAAACCACATTCATCAGTTATTATTATTATTATTATTATTATTATTGTTTAGTTGTAGTTCCCACTGCCAATGACTACAACTGTTAAAATACCATTGTGCCAATTGACAAAAACCTCTGAGCAGATTTTAATTTCCCGTTGCACACATAGGTAAATAAACATTTAAGGCCGTTTCTACTGGATGGATAACGGTACTGAAGCATTTCCGAAATGATAATTTTTCTTAGTAGAAACATGCTTTGTGCTAAGAACTGCATATGCAGTCCTAAGTGTGGGTGTCTTGGGGGCAGTTATACAGAATTAGTCCATAGGCCAGTACTACCAGGGCAGAGCTGGTCTCTCAACTTGTTGGCTTGGGGTCAAGTCAGTTTTTAGTTTTTGACCTGTGACTTGACTCTGGAGAAAATGACTTGTGACTGGACTTGTTACGACTTGAAATAAAAACTAGTCATCAAGTCTCCAGCCCCAGAGACATACATGTATACTGTATAACCAAAACAGCAAGTGCAGTTTCCCACTCCAGGGGAATAAATTGGAAAATGCCTAGCCCTTGCCAAGGGGTTAAACTTGCCGTTTTTTGTCAATTCATAAAACAAGGATGAGAATTAAGCAAGGAAGTTTATCACCGTGTAAAACATTTTGCTCACATTTTAAAATATAATTTGATTTAATGTTTTGCAGAGCTTAATTGATCTCATGACCTTTTTGGACACCCTTCTCCCGCTCGCTGTGAACGGAGCAGAAGGAGTAATGAAACCGATTAGAGCAGCCTATGTTGACTCAGTAACAGCTAGCATGGGACACTACTTCAGAAGTATCACAAAGGTAATAAGTGATGTATAGTACGGCTAAATTAAACAAAAATAAAAATGTTGAGTCATACGTTTTTCAACTGGTTTTCCCACCGACGAAGTAAATTTGTCCGTACCCATACATCAATCCTTTTACAAAATCTAGCCAATGTTTTAGGGAGTTTTTGATTGTCACATGTGGACTGCGACGTGATGACGTCGATGTTAAGGCTTTGCACATGCGTTAAGTCGCCTCTCTCGTCCACTGCCAAAACCACAGTTGCTGCATTCTCAATTGTGACAGTGGATGAGAGTAACGACTTGATGCATGCTCAACATCGACGTCATGGTGTCGCAGTCGATCTGACAGCCTTGAGTTTTTTTGTTCATCCGAACTGTTTCTTTATTTTTATTTTTCATGACAGATGTTTAGTCAAGCAAACAGCCCATCAGAGAAGCATGCCTGTGCCACTGTAGTAGAGAAGTACAAATTGTTTTCAATTGCTTTATTTGCTGTTTGTCATCTTGGATACTACGGCAACATTCTTACTGATGATGATTCTAGGTAGGTTCATTATGCAACAGTCGCCACAAGCGATTTCAATTTTGAATTGCATCTGATTTATGAACTACTTTTTTGCATTTATATGTTTATTCATTTAGGGGGTGTGTCAATATCGCATTTTTGAGCCCCCATTTTTCCCATGGGTGTTGAGATTTTGATGCCATATTATTTGTCATAATTTTCTCATTACCATTCTGAAATTTTGCGTTCTCAATCCATGTATTTTCAAGGATATCGTACAAAAAACTACCTATGTTTTGTAAACTTGTTTGTAATGTTTTTTATCTTGATCCATAATGCATTACAGTGATAATACCAGCCTTTTTTCTTCCACGTCGAAATTAAAGATTGCAAATTTCCTGTTTTCTTCCCATGGATAGTATTTTGGGGTGATATTTTACACGATTGTTAGGTTAAAACAAAATCCATTTTCTGGAAAAATCTGAACAATCTCCTTTAATTGTTCATTTTGGTTTCTCATACCATCTGTAACCCCTAGGCAAGCTCTAAGCTCGATCCAGCGTCAGTATTCTGATCTTTCAACAACTCTAAGAGCTCAGATCGTGGACTATCAACACCACGTCATATCCACTATAATCCTGCAGGACGCAGAGAGCCATAACTGGGCTGACAAAAGACCGTTCTATGAGGTAATTCTGTCACAACTTATATCAAAAATACACGACTCACAATAAGTTAGGGACGTTGCAGGGTGTGTGCAGATATTTTATTGAGGGTATGCATGTCGCTTGAATGATTTTGTATATGATTAGACAACTGTATCTGCATAACAGACACACCTTGTCACAGGAATAGGTAAAAACAGTCATTTTGAAAAAAATTCTAAAGTTGAACCACACCAATATCTATAACTTATTATGAGTAGCGTAAACTAAACAAATGCAGTCATCGTCCTTGGGACTTTGCAGATTACCTTTGTCATGAAAACAATGACGAACAAAAATTAGGGCCTGAAATTTTCTTTGTTAAAAGCAGAATGTTGTATGAACAGGATTAACACTTTTGTAGGGCTTGTTAAGCTCATGTGATGGCCAATCCCAATCAGTGAGAAACAACTGTGTTTTGAGACCACCAGTTGGCTCAATTGGTAGGGTGCTGCATGTTAAACAGAAGGTCCGCGGTTCGAATCCCGGTGGAGCCAAGTTATTTTTTCACTGCATCCAGATTTCCCAAACTCATGGACATTTGTCCATATTTATATCAAATTAAAAATCACCTTTCCCTAAAAATCACTTGTTCATACGAAAGGTTTTCACTGAATGAAATTAAAAAATTATCCATTTCTGAAACTGTAAAAATTCATCAGATTTCTTTATTTTCAGGATGAACGGTGCTCATTCTCGATCCAAATGTGGCACCTCCACATTGAGGCCACGAGACAGGAGTTGTTTTCCACTTGCCCTCCCCGCCTTGCCCAGGAAATCTTTGGAGAAATCGTCAACCAATCACTGCTACTCTTAGCACAGCGCTATAACAGAGCAAAGCCGTCTTACAAGAGAACAAAGCAGTTTAGGTACGAACAAAGCACATGTACTTAAATTACATGTACTTGATACATTTTTCATCATTTAGGGCATAAAGCTAATACCTTGATGTCTCATTTTTTCCTAACCTCCAGGTCTGACATCACTGCCCTCCTACTCTCGACCCTTGACCACCTCTTGTCCCTCTGCCCCTCCCTAGGCGCCCTCCTAGACCCTCTCTCCGACCACCACCCCAGCTCAACCATCCACAACTCCTCTACCTGCCTCCTCTCAGCTCTCGCCGTCCTGGGCGCCCCTCTGGAGGAGTTGTATCGTGTCTTTAAGAAGGGTTTCAGCCAGCGGAAGTCACCTGGAAGCATTGAGAGGACCATCTCGGAGCAGGAAGTTGTGGAGAGATCCACGGGGCTCCTGTCGCTGGCGATGACGTCATCTCGGGAATGGTTGAGGTGGATAAGACCGGGACTGTTTGCTGGATTACAGAAAGGGTAAAGGGGCCATCCAAAGTTCTACAGAGCAGGGTTGTATTCGAGTCTATAACAAATCTATCAGAAGTCCAGAGCCGATAAAATCACAAGTCCATGTCAAGTCCCGCACAAGTCCGTCACAAGTCCAATAACAGGAAGCAAAGGATGAACACGCACAAAAGAAAGCCTTTGTTGGAGTTCATTTAAATAGCTAGTTCCTTAATTCTGATGAATTTTTCTCTTTAAAATGCACAGAATGGACAACCTTCCGGATAAGCATGCTGCGTTTATCCAACTAAAACTCCTGTGCAGTCAACCATGTCCTAAATACTCGATGCTTTTGCAGGTAAGTTATTATCAGTAAACTGATTTATTTTCAAATCTTTGGGAACATTTTATCCTAAAAAAGTTTTCATCTTTGCAATGTTTAAGAAGTTCTTTTGTTCTTATTTGACAAACTTAACCCTTTACTTAAAGGCACAGGCTCGTCAACAATGCGCGCGTGCCAAATTCGTGCCACGAAATTCGCAGAGGCATGGAGCTGCGTATTTCGTGGCACGAATTTGGCGCGCGCGCATTGCTGACGAGCCTGTGCCTTTAAAGTTACTGTACCGTCAAAAACTGGAAAATGTATTTTCTCTTTTCAGGCCTTGCTCATGAGGAACTGCCTGATACCCACACTCATGGTGACCAATACAGGTAAGTTTCAAATCTTGTTTAATTAGAAATAAAGTTAAACTTAGCAAGCAAGCAAGCAAGCTAGGAATGAAATAGATGCATAAAGCCATAATTATTATATAAATGATGTGCTCTTTGTTTATATCTAAAGCGCCCTCTGTTGAAAATTGGTCATTGTTATGCGCGCACATCCTGTTTTGCATACTTTTGGTTTGGTAATAATGCCAAAGGTCACATAATTCAAAGACAATTTGACATGCGACCTTATTCCTAAATCAAATTTATGTAAAACATGATGCGTGCGCATAAACGCCAGGCATGTTTTGGTTTGTCGTGACATCAGAATGTCTATAGAATGAAGCTTTTGTTTGATTTCCCCAGGCCCAACTCAATCCCAGACCAGCCATCTGAACACCCTGAGTTCCTTCGATGGCTGCAGAGGTGGGATGTGTCCAGGAAAGCCTTGCCGCTCATTCCAGAGCCAGGAGATTCCTGATGTGGTCCAACCTATTGTAGACCTCCTAGCTCTATGCGGAGACCAACCAAATGCGTTGACTACAGTACTTATCGCTATGATTGAAAAGTAAAGTCCTCTGTTTGGTATCAACACAAAAAATTAAGAACAAAATTTCCCAAAAATTCCAGGTTTTTTGGCCTTAATTTATTTTTCTACATTAATTGATTTAGGAGCCGTCCAAAGTTGTCAATATTTTTACAGTTCTACAGAGAGTAGTATTTTTCAAGACCCCCTCCCCTGAAATGCTACTTATCAACATTTTTCTACCAGTACCTTGAAATGTCAACATTTTACAGTGCATGTAGAGTCGTACGTGGCCCTCGACCCCTCTCCCCCTTCCTACGCTTAATAAGGCCAAAGAAAAAATTGGAAATTCTGGGAAAATTTTGTTTGAGTCTTTTTTTTAGCAGTATATTTTCTCTAAAATCTGGGGCATCTGTTTGTTTAATTTTGAGGACATTTGTACGTCTTAGAATATCTATTCATATTTTTAATGAAGATTGCAGTTGCCTGCAAGTATCTCGCTCATCACTTTCTACTGTCTTTCATTTGCTTAGATTTTTTTTAATGGGGGTGGGGAAACCACCTCCATTTGTTTTGTACACAATTTGCGATAGGGGACCTCTTGGAAATCATGGACCCTATTGTCATTTCTCGTTAAAAGTCCTTTATTTATTCTCTTATATCATCCCAACTCAAATTTTAGTGATCATTTGTACGTGTATCAAATTCATGTAAGTTGTGGTCAGTTTTATGTTAAATTTGACCAATCACAAATCAGTTACATCGTGAGAAAGATTTGAAAGTGACAGCTGTTTTATTCATTCATTGTTTTATTCAAAGTCAAATAAACCAAAGTTATTAAATGTTGGTGTTATTTAAATTTCAGAGAAGATAACTGGGAGTGTTTTGAAGCCGACTGTTTACCGGGGAAACCGGCGCCAGAACCGTTGTGGCTAGCAAGTGTGTACAAGCTAATCTCTGCATATGTAGAAAGGTATGGTTAATGTCTACAGCTCAAATAATATAAGGGAAGACACTTCGATGGCTATTTACGAAAGAAGAAACTGAAATTTAAGTCAATGTTGTTGGACTAAGGTTTTGGTTTGTTGCTTGGTATTCTAGAAAATAAAGCACATGCAGTATACAAGTTTTTCACAATAAATACAAAAATTGTGACTTGATAGGATTTTCCAATTGAATGTTTACCTCATTTTGTGTTTCAAAATAAATTGAATTTTTTTTATAAAAAACACAAAATATCCTCTAACCAAAAGATGAGGGGGGTTAAGAATTGTAACATATTTTATTGATCAGTAACGTGTATGTACATCTTATGTGGCAAAGCTGACTGCACTAACTTCCGTAAGAGCCACTGAGGCAGGGTGCGCCACTCTGCCTGAAGTGCCTCCCTGAGCTCCTGCACTTCTAGGTGTTTTGGGGTATGAGCGGTTCCAGAAGTCAGCTCATCCCATGCAGGTACCGTACAATCAAGAGGGATTCCAAAGTGATTGGTCGATCAGTGCCTTGTAATCCACAAGTTCACTGTAATTAACAGAACTTCTGTTCTGATCAAGAATTAATATTTTAAGAAAATTGCCTTTCCTTTTAGGAAGAGCACTGCTAGTCCAAAACTCTACTTAAAACAAAAAAGAAAAGGTAAAAATGGGTCTCATTTGAGTGTTTTATATTGTTTTCATTCCTAATTAAAAAAGGTTTCTCTTATAACAAGATAATCTGCAATGTCTCAAGGACCCCTTATTAACAAGGTTTGTGTGTTTTTTTCCTACCTTAGAGCAATCAAGCCAGCCCTATCAGTCCTACTGAAGGAGCCAGTTGACCCAAAGCATCAAGTTGGATTCATCGACTCGGTCAGAGAACTGCCCTGTGGCTGTAGACTGAAACGCAAACCGCAGATTCTCAAAGCAACAGGTAAATTGTTTTAAATTTATTTATTTATTTTTACTTCAATCCGATACCCAGAGGCTTAATTGCATAAAACTTACAAGAGTCTTCCACCTAAACATTGAGATACATAGATTGGTGGCGCCATTGGCAGCCGACGGCCAGAGACACCGGGTAATCCCCTTTATTCGAAAGAATGCTCTGGGATCTTTTAGGTGCTTTACCTGGCTATACTGTGCAGAATATGGTGTGTTGGAGGTCTTGGGAAACCTGAGGGAGTATACATCTGTGCCTCATACCTGCCTAAGGCCAATTTCAAAAAGCTGTTTATCAGAAAAAAGTGCCTAATCAAAAATTTGTTTGCTTTATAAAAATGGGTTTATGGTCGCAATTGCATGTCAACTTGTGTTTTTCACAAGAATATCTGCTATTCTTGCTAAGAACACAAGTTGACATGCACTTTTGGCTATTAACCCATTTTTATAGAGCAAATTATTGATTAAGCAAATTTTTCTGCTGAACAGCTTTATGAAATTGGCCCCAGGTGTGTTGGAGGTCTTGGGAAACCTGAGGGAGTATATCACTGCGCTATATAAGTCAGCTGGTAGAGCATCTGCCTGTTGTATCAGAGATTTTGAGGAAAACCTGAGAGAGTATACGAATGTGCCTCACAGCACAGCTGGTAGAGCATCTGCCTGGTGTGTCAGAGGTCATGGGGAAAACCTGAAGGTGTATACCATTGTGCCTCATAGCTCAGCTGGTAGAGCATCTGCCCGGTGAGTCAAGTCTCGGGTTCAAGTCCCTGTAAGAACAATATGATTTTGCCCTCATCCCATGTTTGTTTGTGTCAAAATAACGTAGGTCCCCAGGAGATGACATTCACTGCAATGCAAATGTTGATCACGTCTTTAGCAGACAATGTCGGCGCCCTTCCGACACCCCTGTGTATATTCTTCAACACCCTACAACAGCACTTGAACGACAAGGAGGTTCACTGCTCACATGACTGCATCGGACTACAAGTAAGGCATAAATAATAAAAAGGAAGTCTGCCTAGTATGCAGGAGGTCGTGGGTTCGACTCCCACCCGAGCATGCTATGAAGTTTTTATCATAATGTCTTGAGGAAGTACTGAGTATACGTCAGGAAGGGCAAAACGAACTCTAATTAATTTTTTACGAATCTCAGGAACATCAGCATTACATAACCAAAGAATAATGTTGATAAACTGCCTTGTAGAAATTTCAACAACATTTTTGGTAACTGCAACTGCTGGGGTTTTATTAAGCAATTAAGCTACATGTATTTGATTGATTTTTCTTGTATTAATCGACAGGTGATTTCCATCTGTTTGCATAAGAAGCTACACGACCAGGAGTTTCTCTCAGAATTCGTGGGTCTGTCTGTTAATTCCAAGACCTATGAAGAGCTGTGTCAGTTTGGGGACTACTGCTATACTGCTCTGACCGCATCTACAGCAAGTAAGTTTGTAAAACTGTGTTCATGTGATGTTTTGAATCAACTACAAGTTGCATTACGAGTAGAAATGGTAGGATTTTTCCAATTAAATGTTTACCCCCATATTGTAATTACAAGTCTCTGTATATGCATACAAATATACCCTAACAGAAAGATCGAATAGGCTAACAGATGTACATGTTACACCAGACAGTAACGTGTACGACCACCTATTGTGGGAATGCTGACTGCAACAGCCATTATAAGAGCCACTGAGGCAGGGTGCGCCACTCTGCCCTGAGCTCCTGCCCTTCTAAGGCTTTTTGAGATATGCGTGACTACAGAGGTCAGCTTATCTGATGCAATTTTCGTCCAAATTTTCTACAGTGCATTGGTACAAAAAGAAATCTGCATAGTGTATGTGGTAACAGTCTGTGTGATTTTGTTTGTGTAATGTTCCAGAAATGAGGGAGACCCTTCCACAACCAGTGTACAATTCATTAAGTCATCATGTGGAGTGGCTACACAGTAAGGTTGATACCATCATAAGCCACATGGACAATGAGTAAGCTCAACCCCCCCACCCCACCAAAAACAATCATTATCTAATTATTGTGCTTACACTACTCACAATAAGTTAGGGATATTGTGTGGTGTACGCAGATATTTTATTGAGGGTATGCATTCCGCTTGAATGATTTTGTATATAATTAGACAATTGTATTTGCATGACAGACATACCTTGTCACAGAAATAGGTGAAAACAGTCATTTGAAAATATTTATGGGCATGAGTCCTTTTTCTCGTTAATGCCCACCTTAATTTTTATATTTTTTTATCTAGACTTTTTTCCAGCTGTTCTGGGTATCCATTAGAGGAGGCACCTTCAGAATTCTTGCAGCAGTATCGTGAGATGCAAGTTAGTCTCATACTACAGGCTGCAGAGGGTATGTAGGCTGTTAATCGCTGTGATTCCGTATATATCATTGGTTATTTTTGACTCAACTTTCGGATTTGAATGTTAATTTTGTTAATTTAAATTGTTTAACGTAAAAATGCCTCTCAATTTGTTTAAGATAGCTTTTGTTCTTTACCATTGCAGGGGAGAAGTATTTGCTTCAAACGCACATTATGCTGAAAAACAACCTTGTAAGTGATTCATTTGTCTTTTTAAACTGTTGACGCCACTAATCCTGCCAAAATACTTGGACTGCATTGTTAGGCAAAAATGTAACCTGTTGAACTCAATGTTCAGGCAGTGAGTTATTATTATTATTTATTATTTTTTCATTCTGGTAAAAAATTGAGGATTCCTCAATTGAGGATTCCTCAATTGAGGATTCCTCAATAGTGCTCATTGCACTGTCACTCGTAAGTGTGAGGAAACCCATGAAGAATTAGAATTAGAAATGGCCAGAGACACCGGGGAATCCCCTTGCTCTTCACGAAAAAATGCTCTGGGATCTTTAGAGTGCGTTATCATTACCTAACACACTGGACCAACGGCTTTACATCCCTCCGAAGGATGGAGTGTGGTTGAGTGCCTTGCCTAAGGGCACAGGTACCGCAGCCGGATTTGAACCCTTAACCCCAAGTTTTCACCTATGATTGCGAGTCAATGGCCCTAACCACTCGGTTAGGGGCCGATTTCATGGCACTGTTTAGCACAAACATTTGCTTAGCACATAATTTCTTTGCCTTGTATTGCAAAAATTGGTTGCCAGCCAAAGTCGTAAGTGATATGTATTTACTAATATTTAGTTACTGTTCCCAATAACACAATTTCACATACATTTTTGGCTTGTAATTTGACCCTGGTGTAAATGTAAAACAGTTTTAGCCAGAAAGTTCCAAAAGTCAAGTTTGTTTTATTTGACTTTAAAATGTAATAGTATCTTAATATAGTCATTGTGCATGAATTGTTGCATGTTGTTCTTGTGTTTAAGAGTCTACATGCTCTTAAAAGATTTGCTTCAAGTTTCCGCGGCGTGGCCGGATTAAACCGTGACTATGTTATTGCCGTTATTATCAAAGAATCGCTTCCAAGTGAAACATGAAAATCAAGTTTTGCATAAAATGCATAGCTGCCAACTTCCCTTATTTTGGAGAAGAAACCTAGAAAATAGGTTGACCTCCCGACTTCAGACACATCTAAAAATTGCTGAGGTTGTTAATTGACAATCCAGGAGGGTTTATCTGTGATAGGAGTCCCGCGATAGGTAATTTTTCAGGATTGTTTTTGCAAAATACGGAAGGATTGCACGCCTCTATTTTAATTTTGTTTCTACATTTTACATTTACAGGATTGGTTCGAACACCACCTCGAAATCCCATCAATTTGCCCTCCCAAAGACCCCTCCAATTCCGCCCCCTCCGAGCCCCCCGAAAGCCCCATTTTCTCGCTCGATCTCACCAAATCCCCCACCCACGCCCTCGCCCATCAGTTTGACCCTCTGGCCCGCTTTAGCACCCTAGGCGGGGCTGCATTTGACCAATCAGCACTGGCCAGTTTCCCCTTCAACTGGCAAAAGTTGCTACAGTGTGAGTTGGGCATGAGTGAGGTGGGGTTCCGGACTTTGCTTTCCCATCGCCATGACATGCAGTCGGACGCATATCTCGAGGACTCGGAGAGAAAACCAGTGCAAGTTCTCAAGGCTCGGTATAATCTCGGAGAGGCACAGCTAGTTTAAAAGCCCAAAGAATGTTGGTAAACTAGCCTGCTTACTGTGCTTAGTTTGTAATACATATTGTCAGAGTATTGTCACATTCCCATGCCTTCTTGCACAATATCACTTTGCGGCTTGAGTGAAGTCTATTTCATAGCTCTATTATTGTTTAGAGTGTTAAATGCTTCTTGCAAAGTAGGAGGAAACTTTGCACTTTAACAAACAAATGTGATTTTCTTGTGATAAATTTACCCATAATTCATAATTAATTTTTAAATTCATTTCTGCACATCTACTATTTAAAAAAGAAAACACTAAATGGTTGAAGGCACAGGCTCGTCAGCAATGCGCGGAATTCGTGCTGCGAATTACGCAGCTCCATGCCTTTGCTATGAGGAGCTGACGAGCCTTGCCTTTAATCTCCTTATTAATACAAGGGAGAGCGCGAATCGGGGTGAGGCCAGAAGAAATAAAAATATTCACTGTGAAGACGAGCTTTGTGAAAAATAGAGGTTTTATGTTTTTACCACATAAAGTATTTCTATATATTTTAAGGATGAACTAAAACTAGGCTTGCGACAAAACGTCATACACTGTATATTGAAATACTTATTTTATTGAATTGAAAGTTATTTTTAACATTTGGCAAGCTTAATTGTCAAAAGTAAGAATAACAATAGAATGTCACCCTCAGAAAGTGTCCGAGCCATATTTTTATCCATTTTATTTATTTTATTTTTCCTTAAACTGGCTCTGTACTTTAAAATATTCGGGAAATGTTTCAGTGCTTGTTGTATTGTAAAAGCATGATGTTAATTGTAAGATAAAAAATAATAGTTTTTATCGCTGAAAAAGTAACAAAATACTGTTATTGCAACACGCAGTAAACAAACCCAAAGAAATGCTACAGCGATATTTCAGTGTTCCTTTATTTTTTTGCAAAAAAAATAAACTTGTGTTATAATTGTGTCACTCTGGATTATGACTTTATTGTGCAGAAGACGATATTTCATGTTTGTATTAATTTACATTATTAGCAAAAGTTGAGGTATTCAAAAGTGCAATATTTTTGTCCATATACGTGTTGTGAGGAAATAAAGTGTCTGTATTTGAAAAAAAACGGGGTTTTAAAAAAGATTTTGTAAAAAAAAAGTTGAGACCAAAACCTGAGAAAAGTTTTGTCGGGGCATAGACTGGTTCTCGGACCACAAATTCCATATACGCAAATTGTATTGTTCGTATGTGGAAAGTATGGACTGGAAACCATTCTAGTCTTGGCATAAATTGTTGACTTTCAGCATTAGAGGGCGCTGTTCACGAAAATGACACGTGCATTTAAATTCCCGCGAAACCCAAAGCAAGGCCGAAAAAGTAGGTAGTGCACGGACTTGACGAAAAAATGGAAGCAAATTTTCGATATTCTCGGCTATATTTTTGAGAATAAAGTATTAAAATGTTGATTGGGTTCATTACCATGCACGGACACCCAGGATTTGCCTTTTTATGATATATAAACCGTGTAAAAATGTTAGTTTGATCATGGAGGAAGGAATTCTCCATGATTTTACCAAGGAAAAAGATATAATTTTTCAGAGTTGTCTCATAGGTTGAGCCCTGGGGTCTCAGAGGGTGTCTGTCCATGCCATGGTAATCATTCCAATGTCCAACACATCTAGTAATAGGCGTGTTCGTTCGTTTCTGCCAGTCAGGCCCGTACGTGTTGTGTGTGGCCCGTGTCAAGAACAGATCGCCTTAACTCGACCATTTATGATTTATTGTGAATAGTGCCCTCTTTATCCTAAAGTCCCATGCTTCAGTGCGGCTTGCAATTTTTGCCATTTTTACAAACGGCGTTCTCCGTCGAGGTGAATTCATTGATTGGAGAAAAAAGAAGGAATGTAGGCCTACGCAAGTTTTGAGAGTTTAAACAACCACAGCGGTAGGCCTATGTAGAACGTGTATTTTGATTTTACCCAAAAATTGCAGTTTCCTGTGAAAAAAAACTTGGTTAAAGATTCCGTTTGAAGCTGCGAACGGTAAGTGGGAGAAAAATTCTCTCATTCTGAAAGTATTATGACATTTAATAATATCATTTCAGTAAAAATCGGGCCTAAATATATTTTAAGCTATCTGGACGTAATCAGCATGCTCAGTGGTGACCAGTGAACGAAATTCACACTAAGTATTGAACCGGGGTACCAGTCTAATTACTTGTTTTTTTAAAGATTTTAGATTAATCATTCTCTGGATCATTTTCACATGTAGGTTGATCTATCACTTTGAAGATGGAATCGATACCACTAGACTTTGGGGATTTAAATGATGGTTACCTCAGTGATGAAGAATTCCCCCCTCTTGCTGCTGAGTTACCCCCGCTTTCACCAAACAGGAACAATGCAGACCCGTTTGCCGAGGACGATAATCAAATGGGCAGCGGTGGAGGTACGTAACCCTGTACATGTAGATGTGTAATAATGACTATGTAGTTTCACAGTGATCTGTGCTTTGTACCAGACAATCCAGGAGCTCCATTAAAAATGGAGAAACCAGTCTTAAAAGTGATTCCAAAGTGATTGGTCGATCAGTGCCTTGTTATCCACAAGTTCACTGTATTCAACAAACTTCTGTTCTTATCAAGAATTGATATTTTAATAAAGTTGTGTATCTTTTTAACTATATTCATTGTCAAAAACGCAAATCCATTTTGTATTCTCATTTTTAACTTTTAACATTTACTAGGAGAAGATGGCAAGAAAGAAAATCAGGGAGACAAAAAGCGCCCTCGCAGGGTCGTTATTCGCAAACCACAACCCAAGCTCGATGCTGCAAGGTGAGAAAACATTCGTTAATTGATATGTAATGCTGTTGTTTCTAAAATTCATTTGAAAAAATTAACTTCAAATGACAATGTAATGAAGAAGCTGCGAAAAAGATTACATAGTTTTCGTTTTTGTCCTTTATTTTTAGGCTTTGTTCCGATCGAGGCCTACCGACCCTCAGTAAACACTTTGAGAAGGTCAAGTTCAAGGGCAAAGGTCACGAGGTCGCCGACCTGAACCTTCTCATGTCCACCATGGAGCACTGGGCTCACAGACTGTTTCCGAAAATGCCATTTGATGAAGTCATCGAGAGAATTGAGAAACTTGGACGCAAGAAAGAAGTCCAGGTATTTTACTTGGTTTTATTTTTTGATTTTATTTTTTGATTTTACATGCTTAAAAACAATTTCTCTTTATTCCTAGCCTCAATAAAGCGTGATTTCTCTCTCAAAAATTAGAAAGTACATTATGAACGTGGGTCTTCCCTCAAAAAAGTGAGACAAAGTGTGACGTTTTGATGCAGTTGTAAAAATGACTTTTCCAAGTTAACGAAATTGAAAAAAAATTGCCATGCAATTTCAGAATAATGTAGAATGTTTAAAATGGAAATATGGACAGATAAATGTCCATGGTTTAAAATAATCTGCATTTAGACGAGTCTTGATGTCATAGTGTTTATAATCTTACCAAAACTGTTTAATGGTGCAAGGGGGACACCAAGGCATTTTTCAACTTATGCTGTTACATTTTAAGTATTTTTGAACAGTTCCAGTATCTGCTGGTTTTACCCACCTTATAGAATTTTATCGATTCAAATTACATAATGAGCAAAATTTCAATACATTTTTAAATAAATGTTTGAATTATGAATTGTCAAAAAAATAGTGGCCTTTTAAAATGTCAAATTAAAAGCTATTTCAGAAAAATAAATAACTGATTTTGAAGTTTGACTCAACATTTTACAAAATTTTATGTTTTTAAAATTGTTTTCCTCTAAGACTTGCATCAAGAAGATTCGTCTTGATATGCCGCTCTTAGATGACGACTTTGAGGAACAGAACGAAGGTAAGAAAAATAATGTTTTGTAAACTAATTTGTCCGGTTCCATAAAGCAGTGCAGTGATTACACCAACCTTTTTGCTTCCACGTCCAAATTGGAAATTGCAAATTTCCTGTTTTCTTCCCATGGATAGTATTTTATATGATTGTTTGGTTAGATCAAAAATAATTTTCGGGAAAAATCTGAACAAACGTCTTTAACGCTGATTTTCTATCTTGTTCTCAGATGTTGAGGATAATGCAGATACAAATGCGGACAAGGTTGAAATGGATGCGTTTTCGCAACTTGCTGGACCGTCGTCGCAACTTGCTGGACCGTCGTCGCAGGCTGCGGGGACACCCTCCACTAGCAAGGTACGACAAGTCGTGATTTGTAATATCCAAAATTTGTTTGCGTTTTGGTACTAAATACTTGACATTAGGCGGAAGAAAAAAAACACTTAAGTCCCTGAATCTTTTTGTGGAATGCCAGTTTGGTTGTTTTTACTGGTATCATACCTGATGCAGTGGGGCAAAATGAGGCTGGCCAATTTTACGATATTTACATATTTTTAGCGTACTTCTCGCTCCATCTTAGTAAAAAATCCATGAGAATACGACCTTTGGTTTAAAAAGTTACAATTGTTTGAACACTGCATCAAATACAGGCTTCTTTTGGAAATGGTTTCAGTTGTTTGACAATCATCAAAGGCTGAATTTCATTAAAACAGGCCTTGACAGTAACCAAGGCCACTGAGGCCCCTTCAAGATATACACTTTCTGAGGCCAACTTGGCCAGCATGCCCTATCCTCTTAAATTTCATGAGTCTTGTATGCACTAATAACCAGTACACATTTGGAACAAAGTTGGCTGTGGTGCCCCTCCAATTGGCCTCGGTGCCTTTTGAAATCAAGACCAAAGTGACTTCTCCCCATATTTTCATAACGTGAAGGCCTGTATTTAAGTTTTTGCATCATTAAAGTATTACGTTTGCATATTGTTCAGGTACAATTAACTGACGAACAACGCGAGAAAATAGAGCGCAACAAGCGTTTGGCTCTGGAACGTCGCAAGGCTAAAGAATTAGCTGTTAAGTCAAGTTCCCAAGCTCCAATCACTACTAAGGAAATAGAGGACCTTGAACGGAACCATGCCGGCGTTGACAAGGAAATGGAGAATGAAGTGTGGAATGATATCGCGTTATTTGAAGCTTCGCAACGAAACATCTGGCATAAGTCTCCGGAAACGATGCAGGTTTCTGAGCGAGGAGATGATGGCGCGCAGCCATCATGCAGTCGCGACGTGGATGCGACGACCAATAAAAGAACTGAAACCGTAGATTTAACGAATGAATTGCCAGACACTTCGTCACGGAAGAACGATGCAAATGTTTCTATGGAAACTATTGATGTTGATGCAGATTTGTCGGAAGACAAATTACCTCCGAAAGATTCAACGGTACAGACAATCGAGCTAAACTCGGATAATGAAGAAGAGGATATTGGCGAGAGTACGGGTTCGGAGTTGGTTCTGAAATGGGACTCGGAGTCGGCGGAGGAGAGTATGGTTGTTCAAGAGGCTGAGTGAAATCCGTCCAAGATGGAGCAAGTCGGCCAGTGGACGTAACTTTGGCTTAGTAAGTCTCAAAATTGATTTTAGAGTTGTCGGGAGTGTTATTGGTACAGAGGATAATCTAGGCATTAAGCTGTTGCGGGCTACGCACACATGCGTTTTTTGTGTGTCCAATGAAACCCAACACAGTGCAGTAAGCGTGTGTTGCGCCTTTTTAAACACAAAACACCAGTGAGATGCCTTCGTTTTGACTCCTAAAATGACAGACTGCACAAGCCCAATAGACCATATTGAATAGCTGCCATTTTCAGGGGCAACTTATTTGATCCTTAGCCTAGGACATGCATGGTTGCGTTTACATTTATATCAACTGTCTCACAAGAGGCAGCCATTTGATATGGTCTATTGTGCAATATTAAAGCCAAAAATCACAAATTTGAATAGTGTACTTCAGTAAAAGGTCCCTTTCAAGCAATACTGAATGCCACAAGTCGTAAAAATTTCACAAATTTTATTCACAAAAAGTTCATGATTTTTTTTCTCTCCAAAATACAAGATTTACAAGTTACATCCAGATTGCACTAAAGGCTCTTCTTATGTACAAGAATTTAAAAATACCAAAATCAAGTATTAAAAAACGGCCTGTAACTGAAGTGGTGTTCCCATTGGACTATTTTTGGTTAAACTCCCGTGGTTGTGCGGGAGAGTAAACAAATTTAGTCTAATGGGGACGCACGGAGAATTAGCGTCCCTGTAAAGTTACCGCGACCACGATGTAAAACGTACAGGGCGAGAGAGGCTGCTCAACCGTGGGGGTTTTACAGGGCCCTCGAAAAGTCCAATGGGAACTACCGTTGCGTAAAATGCCAAATGGATGACGTCACTTCCTGCAATCCCACCACACATTGCGCGAAAAAAATGGTTATTATGTACGGGCCCTGTATGTACGTACGCACATGTTTTTTCATGCTATTTTTTTCGCAAATATAATGACAAGTTTAATCGAAGTTGTTCAAAATTTTCTGTGCAGCATGCAAAGAATTAATAATTTCGCGCCAATACGTGTATCGCATGGCAAACATCCTGTTAGGTCATGTAAACCACGCCCTCAATTGACCACATATGGCCAGCCGAGTAGCTAAATTTTCCGCTTGTGTTGTGTAAAAAATATGGTAAGTGGGAACGCACGAGAGATTTACAGGAAGGAATGTTTACAGGGAGTCGCGGAAAGTTCCCGCGAGGGCACGGAAAAAGAAGTCCAATGGGAACACGCCTTAAGTTTTTTTTATTTCTTGGCACAAAATAAAAACATGTAAAATTATCCTGTGCATCTTGAGAAAATGTTTTATTAAAGTACATGTAGTTAACAGGATTGAAAACCACAAAGAAATAATTTGGCTGAGTGCCTCATGTCCATTCTGAGAAAACAATGAAAAACTGTCTGTGCAAATGCTTTTATATGTATTGATCTTTAGTTTACTTAGACAAGTTATAGACCTTTATCAAGGTGCAGCCATTTTCCCTATTAAAATGAACGTACATGTAACCAAAGCGAGGCTTGCAAAAAAAACAGTAGGTTCATCGTCTGCATCACAATGACATGCGCGGACAGTGATTATCTCAAAACAACAACGGAATATTGCGTGCAGTCGCGCACACGCACTATGGGGAACAAGACAAAGATGAACGAAGTTAAAAACTACAAATTTTCTATCTTCAATTTGAGTAAGGTTTTTTCCAGTCGAACTCCAACAGCGCGATCACTCAGGTTGACTTTCACTTTCCTCCAATCCTATTTCAGCAAAATCTTGCAGTAAACTATAGAGGCTCTTTGCCTGGTCTGTCTGGCCAAATACCTTAGTCAGCTCAACAATGCTACTGCCCAAAACATCCCCCTCAAAGGCTCTGTTTATCACTTGATCATCTGTCGTTTCTGCTCCAATACTTACTTCCTGTGAAATTATAAAAAACAATGGGAGAAAAAACAGATTAAAAGGCTTGCAAGATTGTTACCGTAAAAACTGAGTCCAAGGGTTGAAGTCAACTCCGTTTCCAAAAAAAACATCATGATTCCATTCAGAATCTTTTCCATTTTTCGTGGTGTACATTGACTAAATGTCCACAAAAGGATGCCAGCTTGTGCCACATGCACACATTCCTAATAATGTAAAAATTGCAATTAAGTCAAGTGTTTTTGCTTTGGAATTGCTAGGAAATATCTGGAATTGGCAAGCTATCACCGGAAAATGAATTTAGGTGAAAGAGAATCAATTCCTCAAAAATCTGGAATAATGATT
The DNA here is from genome assembly GCA_037783545.1 of Henricia sp. BOLD:AAB3569. Classification (NCBI taxonomy): domain Eukaryota; kingdom Metazoa; phylum Echinodermata; class Asteroidea; order Spinulosida; family Echinasteridae; genus Henricia; species Henricia sp. BOLD:AAB3569. Next base: position 300,115 of record JBBELK010000910.1, on the reverse strand, counting down.
TAAATGCATAGTTCCGACCTGTCAATCAAGCTTAACTTGCCGACCAATCACAACAGAGCTAGCAGACAGCGCCCACATAGGTCAAAGTGCATTGCCTCACAACATACAGTTTGTACAGTGTTGGTTTCAAGGCCGGGCGATTCGCTGTTCAAAAGTAAGAAAGCATGTATTTCATGATGATATGACATCCCTGTATTACTGGCCCTTTACTCAGTGTGTTCTAAGATAACTGTCGACCCTGAAAACCTTTGAGTTTTCTCCAATGAATCTGTGCTTTCCGTTGAAAGTCCCATCGGTTTGTGCAGTGTGTGTCGCCATTTTGACGATAGCGTGTGAGGCATAGCAGCAACAATATTCAAGGGGGCGGGGTTAATTGGGCAATCTCGGAACTATGCATTCTACTCAATTCCGCGTGTAATCGTCTAAGTCCCTGGGTCTTAATTCAAGTCACAAGCCATCCAAGTCAACTCAGAGCTGCCAACCCTCCCAGATTTTTAGGAGGACATCTGAGAAAACGGGTTTATTCCGTGACTCCAAACACATCTAAAAATCCCCAAGGTTGTTAATTGACAATCCAGGAGGGTTTTTATCCATGTCAGGACTCACAAAATTTGTAATTTTCTTAAGAATCTTTTGCAAAATCTGGGAGGGTTGGCGGCTCTGTAAACTGCAACAAAGGCATTATTTTGTGCATGTTCATCTTTTGTATTTGTTTTTTTAAAAGTTTTTTGTGATTTTTGGTGCCTTGTTTCACTCCAAATTTTCTCCACGGCGCTTTTTCTTAAAAACGCGCGTAAAAATTTATGCGCTGAATGCTCAGTGTGAATCCATTCTTACCTCTACGATATCTGTACGTAATCCGTGACCCTGCTCGTTGAGTTGACTAGTTGGGTGTGGCTCCTTGGAAATCAGCTCATAGCGGAGAGTCTGGGCGTGGGAACGTGACGGGAGGACGGAGATTTGAACCTGTAGCATGCACAAATAAATGCAAAGAAAAGGTTGATTTTACCCGGAAATTGGTCCAATACATGGTATTCTTGTGGCAAGGGGTTAAGATTGTGCCACATATACAAACAATGATGAGAATTTACAGACCGTACACGGGATTTGCAATGTCCGATAATTTTGACTTGAAAAAAACCCGTCTAACTGTCCCATGGAATTATTCCGCCCGAGATGAAATTTTTTTAAACGAAAAAAAAAGATTGGATTTTTATAAAACGTTATCAAATATCTACATATAGACGATGTGCCCTCTGACGTCACAACAACTTAAACCAAAACATGCCCTGCGTTATGCGCACGCATCATGTTTTACATAAATTTGGTTTAGGAATGAGGTCGCATTTAGTGACCTTTGGCATATTTATGCAAAACAGGATGCGTGCGCATAACGACGACAAATTTTCAACAGGGGGCGCTTTAGATATAAACAAATAGCAAATTGTCTATACAGTTTGTCCGCATGAGGGCGCTGTTTAAGAGCCAGATTCTGTAAGATTCAACCAGGGGGTGATATATCACCGTTCAGTATTCCATCCAATTTTTTTTTGTGGGTAGATATATCATCCAAACTGACAAAAATCACGTTTTTTTTCGGAGAAACTGCTTCGGTTGAAAAATACGGCCGTGTTTAGGGTAGGGGTCCGAAGGGCCTAATAAGTGCCAAAGTCAAAATCTGGACTTTGTCCTCTGAATATAGTGGTGCGCCCTCAAAAAGCCTCCTTGATCTTATAGTATATAAATATATGGGTGGAGTTGTTCTGAAAAACGAAATTTTTTTCGAGGCTAATTGAGGGCGCCACCCATAGGTGGCGCCTTAAATCGCAACTTTTTGCATTTTAGACCATGTTTGAGGCCCTCCCAGTTCCTGCGCCCTCATAAAGCCTTGCTTGTTCATGTTTATTTGGACACATGGGGACCTTTTCTTCCCCAAAAAACATAAATGGCAGAGGCTTAGTGAGGGCGCTTGTTAATAGAGGGCGCTTTTTGCCGTAAGAACGCGATTTTTGGCAATTTTCGTCAGGCTATATCTCAGTGCGCCCTCTATGGAATTCAGTGAAACTTGTTTTATTGTGTTCCTCTATATCCCCACTATTCATAATAAAAATAACTAGGAGGCTTTTTGTCTCATTGACCCTTTATGTGCAAATTCATGCACACCAGATCACCACTTTTTGAAAAACAACACTTGGTTCTCATACACACCTATAGGTGGCAACAATCATTTGGGAAATTTATTTGAGCATTTTCAGAGCATAAAAAGCATAACAATTTATTAAAATCAGCAACAATTTATTGAAATATACCCAAACTTTCAAGAAAACAATGAACGAGGCACCTTTGGTGCTGAAAAAAAAGCCTGAATGGCCAGCAACATGCTTGGTCAAAAGGTTCTCATGACAGCCCCTAAATTAGAGTTAGCACATCCATGTACATGTGTAGTTCATAACCAACTGAAAATGTTGACCGACTTTAGACACTATAACTTAAGGTTATACTTGTCCAAAAGTCCTTGCCAAGGCATTCTCACAACAAAAGGTGACAGTCAATGTGTTTATGCCTACAGAAGCTCTCCATGAAAAGTTCATGAATGGAGGTATTTTTAAATTTCTGACAGGCTCTTCTTAGAAAAGAAGTAATGTCCACATCTGCTTCCTGAAAAAAAAGTGCATCACTGAAAATGTTATCCTATTTTACTCCAATAAAGATGTATGATTGGGAATTCTGTGGCATTCCAACCCAAGCCTAAGCCTGTAATGCATACAATGTATCCCCATTTAATGTAATCTTTGCAGCCACAATCATACATCAGCCCAATCATACATCTTTATTGGAGTAAAATAGGATAACATTTTCAGTGATGCACCTTTCTTTCAGGAAGCAGATGTGGACATTACTTCTTTTCTAAGAAGAGCCTGTCAGAAATTAAAAAATACCTCCATTCATGAACTTTTCATGGAGAGCTTCTGTACATGTAGGCATAAGCACGTTGACTGTCACCTTTTGTTGTGAGAATGCCTTGGCAAGAACTTTTGGACAAGTATAACCTTCAGTTATAGTTTTGAAAGTCGGTCCACATAGACCACTAAAGTGAAAACGTCACCCTTTGTGTGTTGCCATGGTTTTTGGGTCTACACTAAAACCAGTGAACTGTTTCCCTGCGCTATACCAATGGACGTTTCAGATTACCAGCGAATGTTTAGACCCAATTACCATGGCAACCGACGTCACACTTTAGTAGTCTATTCTCAGTTGGTTATGAACTACATGTATACTGTGCTAACTCTAATTTAGGGGCTGTCATGAGAACCTTTTGACCAAGCATGTCATTAATTCACTTAGTTGCTGGCCATTCAGGCCTTTTTTCAGCACCAAAGGTGCCTTGTTCATTATTTTCTTTAAAGTTTGGGTATATTTCAATAAATTGTTGCTGATTTTAATAAATTGTTATGCTTTTTATGCTCTGAAAATGCTCAAATAAATTTCCCAAATGATTGTTGCCACCTATAGGTGTGCACGAGAACCAAGTGTTGTTTTTCAAAAAGTGGTGATCTGGTGTGCATGAATTTGCACATAAAGGGTCAATGAGACAAAAAGCCTCCTAGTTATTTTTATTATGAATAGTGGGGATATAGAGGAACACAATAAAACAAGTTTCACTGAATTCCATAGAGGGCGCACTGAGATATAGCCTGACGAAAATTGCCAAAAATCGCGTTCTTACGGCAAAAAGCGCCCTCTATTAACAAGCGCCCTCACTAAGCCTCTGCCATTTATGTTTTTTTGGGAAGAAAAGGTCCCCATGTGTCCAAATAAACATGAACAAGCAAGGCTTTATGAGGGCGCAGGAACTGGGAGGGCCTCAAACATGGTCTAAAATGCAAAAAGTTGCGATTTGAAGCGCCACCTATGGGTGGCGCCCTCAATTAGCCTCGAAAAAAATACCGTTTTTCAGAACAACTCCACCCATATATTTATATACCATAAGATCAAGGAGGCTTTTTGAGGGCGCACCACTATATTCAGAGGACAAAGTCCAGATTTTGACTTTGGCACTTATTAGGCCCTTCGGACCCCTACCCTAAACACGGCCGTATTTTTCAACCGAAGCAGTTTCTCCGGAAAAAAACGTGATTTTTGTCAGTTTGGATGATATATCTACCCACAAAAAAAAATTTGATGGAATACTGAATGGTGATATATCACCCCCTTGTATAAATTGGTCCATAGTTACAGAATCTGGCTCTTAAGCAAAGCAACACAGAACATTTTTTAAAGCAACATTAGAAAATGTACGTACCGTCACATGATCGAAGAGGGCAAATGTTGATTGGCTAGTTGCTGTTGTCACAGTAACAGAGTGGACAGACCTTGACACTGAACCTGTTGAACAGCAGAAAGAAAGTTACTTTTATAAATAAACAACTTAGTAGTTATACCAGCTTTATACAGCAGTTAGAACAAAGCGCCCCAATAAATTATTCTCGGCTGTTTTTATTGGCAAAATACTGATGGCACGCACTAGCAAAACCTCCCAGCAGGTTTTAATTTGTTGAAGCATTACGGAAATGGTTATTGTGCTCAGTAGAAACATGCTCATATTTTTAAGAAAATACCGTTGAAACAAAAATCATAAATCCTAGTTATGAGTATTAACTTTAAAACTAGACTGAAATTTGTTTTTTATAATTCTGATAACTAACCTGCAGTCCATGTTGGTTTGCCGCTCTCTAAAAGTTGCCAGACGCGACCATCTCGGTCTTTCAAGAAAACGGATCCCTTTATGCCATACCTAAACCCAACATGAGATATTAAAATAAAATACAGATAAATATTGTTGTATTAGTAGGTGATGCTTGGCAAAATGTATATTTGACCAACATCAGTAATAAAATATTTATTAATCTCCCTAAAATCCACCGCATACCTTTGTGATTTACCAGCCATTCGGCCTATTGGCCCACATACTGCAAAGGTGTGTGCTGAAACTTCGGGCCGGTCTGACTGTACACGAATGACCAGGGCAAATCAAACTTGTTTAATTTTTCCGCATTTGATCGTCCAGTTAATCGCAAAGGTGTGTGGCGGGCTTAACATGTCAGAAAATTCCTATTAGATTGGGAGGGTTCCATAATTTTAGGGAGGAATTGTAAACTCAACTTGTCATTCCACAACTGCAGTTTTAAGTCCCAACCTTATTGATATGTGAATGCCTTCCATGTCTAAAGGCTCGAGTTTTTATCAAACTCGACACTGTACCTTGGAATAAAGATAAGGAACCCATTATCTCGTAGACTATGGATGACTGCATCTACCGTACAACACTCGTCAGTAACTGGGTCTCTGTCCTTGAAGAATAGTGTTTGGAATAATGATTGCGAATCTTGCTGTGCATGCTGGGAAGCCTGAGGGGGCAAGTAAACAAAAGCTGATTAGTCTAGAGCCCATTTTGGAGATCAAGATAATATTTTCCTATAAAGGATTTTATCTTTTCTTAAAATAAATAAATAATTTTAACTTGTTTTGAGAAGATAATAGTAAGACAACATGTATACCTTTCTAAAACCTCACTGTACAAATTTCTCATGTAACGTACATATTAAACAGGACAGACCAAGATGTTCCACAAGTGTCTATCCTTGTTGCGTAAGTTGGCTTCATAGCTCAATCGGCAGGGCATCTGCACGTTAAGCAGGTCTGCGGTTCAAATCCTAGTGGAGCCAAGTTGTTTTTCACTGCATTCAGATTTCCCAAACTCGTGGACATCCACCCACAGTTCTATCAAAAGGTATATTGTCAGACAATATGTTGCCCTTTTAGGATTTAAGTTATCTTCTTAAATAAAATTCACCCTGTGTCTGTTGTTAATGTGTCCGCACAACTCCTCCAGTTCACTGTTGGCTAGCAACGGTTGCTCGATGTGACATTTTTCATCATCATCATCATTTTTATCAGAAATGGCTGCCATCAGCAAACGATGAACCTAAAAATATGTTTAAAAACAAAATTAAAAGTATGATTCAGCATTCTGTCCACTGTCCTCTCACTCACAGATAAAGTAATACAGGGAATAAAAGTGTGTTTTGCCAGTCTTAAACTATACATTTAAGACGGCCTGGGGAACTGGATGCTGATAGTGGCCCGAGTCGCAAAGCAAGTACATACGGTAGCCAGTAAAACTCCCCGAAATTCATTAACAGTAAACATTGAAAATGAAAGAAAACTGAGTATTTTCAGCTTACAATGATATCTGCATAGCGTCTGATCGGTGACGTAAAATGTGTATAACGTTCCAATGCAAGACCTAAAAAAGAAAAAAAAGAATTTAAGATTTCATTCAGATATCGAATCACAAAGGTTAAATACCACTTTTATTTTATTTGTACTGTGTACAGTTGTGATACAGTTGTAATATGAACATTCTCAAAACACAGTCAATAAATGCATTTATTGAAGTGTTAAACAAGTTGATAATAATATTGTATGCGCATAATTTGGAATTTGCATTGTATAAATTATTATCGTAATGATTCGTTGGTCTTACCGTAATGGAAAAATTGATCTCTGGGCAGGCTACCGGTTGAGAAGTAGAGTGCATTGGACATGGCCTTGGTCGCCAGTGATCGCAGAATCTTGTTATAGACAGGATCTTGGGGGTCAACGCACTTATCCAAGGAGTCCGCAAGTGCTTTATTCAAACTTTTGTAAAAAAAAAAAAAATGTACCCGTAGCTTTTGAGACCCTTTTACTTGCAGTATAGCCAGCCTAAACAGTGGTTTCAGACAATTTCATAAAAGAATGGATACAGTTTTCATTGTTTTCTCTGAACGTAGATGAGGTACTGAGCTGACTTATACACAGGTTGGTTTTTATCATACACATCCTCAATCACACATGGAGATAACGTCATTTGTAACAATTTTCCAATCATGTAATCTATCTTTAATCTGAGAAAGTAAGGTTTTTCTGCAGTGTTTGCTTGATTTAAGAGTGTTTCAAACACTCCAGTGTAAGTAAGCCTTGAGGCTATGCATAGTAGAAATCAATGTGCAAACAGTTTGCGGTACATGTAGTACCATGTGAAATATCTTTTTTAAAGATGTGTGGTTCTGAAAAGAACCGGTGAGTGTGAACTAGATATTTCAAACAGTGTACTCTATAGACCTTTATCACGGCGCGGCCATCTTCCTTTTTCTCCTATTAAAATGAACGTAACCAAAGCGAGGCTTGCAGAAAAAATTGTTTGGTATCGTTTTGAAATTGTTCATTGTGTGCATCACAATGGCATAGGCGTTGCGCGATCAAGAGAGCGTGCAGCGTGGACAGTGATTCTCAACAGGAGACGCGCTATCACGCGGACGCGCAGACGCACTGCTCGTACCCGACACGTACTATGTGGAACAAGACAAAGATGGACGCACCGTGATAAAGGTCTATTCGTCTTCAGAATGAACTGTGTTTCCAACAAACTGCAAATTAAAGCTTACATTCTGAGGTTTGCCGATCAATAAGGATAATTCAGTTTGTACAAATAGCTAGATCTCCAAGACTCGGGTCACAAATATTCTGTCTTACCTTGTGTCAATAGTAAAACCTTTTGCCTTGGCGCTGTCAACTAGATCCTGAAACTGGTCTTGTCTTGGCAAGGGATGGTGTCTTAGCTAAACAGATACAAAGAAACATGATAATCCATATCAGAAAATGAGTTGCCTTTAATTCATAGAATAATCATGGTTAATGTAAATGTGTCCTGCTTTTTTTAAGTTGAAAATGATGTAAACTCACCAAAGCACAGTTAGGAAATGTGTCCGCAATCTTTTTAGCGACCCAGTGATTGGCGAAGATCATGCACTCGGCTATTGTCTCATGAATTTCCATTGTCTGAAAATCAAAATGTTAGAAATTTATTACTGTAAAAGCTGAAATATTCGCGGTGGTTTTATTTTCGCCAGACAGAGCCCGCGAAAATAACAACCCGCGAAAATATAAAATAAAAAATACTAGTACAGTACTGTACACATGTTTTGATACCGCAACGTGCAATCACCCAGGGCAATCACCTCATCATGCGTGTTTAGGCTTGCCTATTAAACTAGGTCACGGTCGCACTGTGTGAGCGCTACTGTGCTTGGTAACTAACGATTGACGCGCTGTATTATTTATTAATCGATGGTAGGCCTGCATTCTTGAAAGTGTTTTTCTTACTAAATGTAATTTTAATGAGGCAATTCTGTGAATGTTAAGGTGACATAATTTCCATCCGCGAAAATAACAACTCGCGAAAATGTCAGTGATGTTGAAATGCGCGAAAATATCTGTACGTGAAAATATTGGATTTTACAGTAACCCTAACCCCCTACGGTGTATGCAAAATCATATTGATTTTGGAGGATTGAGGTATGTTAGGGTTATACTTAATAGCTTCTGAGACAGACAAAAACTAAATAGCTGTAATTTCAATCCCCAAAATGTGGGTTTGAATTTGATTTCTACTTTGTTTAAATTGTTACCATAGTTTACCTGTTTTGGAACAAGATCTTCAATTTCTTGTTCCTCGTTCAGTTCAACTTGGACCTCTACCCCCTCCAGCTGAACAGCGCCCCCTAGAACTCTGCGCGCTTTCAGGTTTCTGGCGATATCCATGAGCTTGTCAATGCACCAACGTAAATCAGACAATCTGTAAAAAGAAGAAAAATATTCCCATTGGAGTAAACTTGCGCTGGCAATTTTGACAAACTGAGTTCGTTTAAAACTTAAATTTTTGTGTGTGTTGGAGTTCAATAAATGAGATTGTGTGTATGGGCATTGCGGTCGCACTGTGCACTCGAAACCCATTCAAGTCCACAATTTGCGGGAAAAAGTGACGGATTGTGGACTTGCAATCGTTCGCTCAAGTCCACAGTCATGTTGTCCAAACTTGGGAAAAGGGGTTAGGGTGGGGGTGGAGGGTTAAAAAAAAGGTTAGGGTTTAGGAGTGAAGTTTAGAAACATGGATTAGGAAAAAATTGGGGTGGATGAGGGAAGAATTTGGAGAAAACAACGAATACAAAGAAACGTCCACAGTGCGTACGTAATGTACACATGTGTGTGTTCGACAGTGTAGTTTAAAATACTTTGCTGAACTTATAAGGGAGGTCTTGCACGAATTTGAAAGCAAAATACTTTCAGCTTTGGTCGTATCACGAGGAGATCTTCAAACCCAGTGTAAGTTATCTTGCCACGAAAGTCACAGATGTACATGTAGGTTTTTATTTTCATCTGTTATAAGATTTCCTCAGAATAATGACCAAGTAGTCCGAAGTATTTCATATTCATGTTTTAAGAGCATCTAAACCTCTCTCATTAAGAAGAAGTAACACCTTTGAAAAACTACAGTAATATCTTCAGGTGTGAAGTTGAATTTTGTACCGACCAAGTAATTCCCACTTTGCTATTATTTTGAAATATTGTTGAGTTAATTCCAATGAACTGTTCAAACGAAATGTTGCCAACCTTTTTTGCGCATCTTCTTCGTTCATGTCGGTAAGCTCCGGAATGTCGTGTCGAACGTCTTTTCCATCGTGTAGTGCTTGGGCGGCCTGACAAAAATACGCAAACTTGAACACGTCAAAATAGGATTGGACAACTGTTACAAATGGCGTTATCTCCATGTGTTATTGAGACCATGTGTGATTGAGACCGTGTGACAAAAACCACCAATTTTAATATAATTTTTTTATAAATGCTAGAAATTGTTAATATTAATGTTAATCCCGCTTATTTATTTATTTATTTATTTATTTATTCACCACATCCAACAGCGGAAGAACCGCCAATTACAGGAATGGGATCAATTAACATAGATATTCGAATAACTATCAACTTCTAAGTTGAATTAGAAACGGCCAGAGACACCGGGGAATCCCTCCCCTTGCTCTTCATGAAAGAATGCTCTGGGATCTTTAAAGTGCGTTACATGTAACACACTGGACCAACGGCTTTACATCCCTTCCGAAGGACGGAACAAGTGTGATTAAGTGCCTTGCTCAAGTGTCACGGCCCGGAATCGAACCCACATTCTAGTACTGGCACAGGAACTTGAGTTCGACGCGCTAGACCGCTCGGCCATAACACCCCACATTGCATAAGGGATCAATAAACATTTGCTTTAAAGAAACAAAAGTTTTTAGTTTAATCAAAATTGATAATTTTCACACAACAGCTTCATTATACATGGCTGCATAAAGCTTCTATGTGCTGGAAATTCCCACTCTCAGATTGACTGCCGTTTTTTTTTCTTCAAATAAAAAGTGTAGAAATTTTGCTTTTTTCTTTTAGTACTCTATATGAAAATAATCGGTGATCTAAATTAACAAATTTTGAGTACCATATTACAATCCAACACTAACCTCATAGAACATCTTATGTGCAGATCGTATGATGGACCGGCCGTACCGCACTTTATGTACTTCATACGTCAACGGGTCTAACTGCCACATGACGCTCATTGCGTAACGATCCACTCCACCAATCAGAGAGCAGAGATCAGCGCTAAGGATGCTGGGAAGCATGTCGTAGCGTCGGTCGGCTAGGTACACGGTGGTAGATCTGTCAAAATATGGCAAATTTAAATTCTAACCATTGTAGTCAAACCTTGGATCATTTGCAGTGATCCAAAGAAACCTGATAAAAGATATTCATAACAAACACCAGGGTTGTAGTCTATTACAAGTCTCTGGGTCTTAATTCAAGTCGCAAGCTATGATGAACTCCAACAAAACATTTTTTAGTGCGTGTTCATCCTTTGCTTCTTGTTACTTGACTCATGCGGAACTTGTCACAGACTTGTGATTTTATCGGCTCTGGACTTGTGATAGACTTGTGATGGACTCGACTACAACTCTGACAAACACATGATTTTTGGGTTTTTTTGAAAAAAATTACTAAAATTATGAATTTGTGGGAGAACTTACCAACTAAAGGTGGTTTATTAAAGAATTGTCTGCACACATGTTTTTTTTAACAATTCACTTGACTAAAAAAACCATGCATGCATTTTTAGGGTTTTTTGAAGTATCACTGCATCTCTGTAGGTGAAATCTTTACACAGCAGTTTGTTAAAATTTTTCTTTAAAAATTTGTAAAAAAGTTTTATCTGTATATGATAAAATGGCCTTTAATAAAAGGTCCTTCTTAAAAAAGGAACCTTGTATTAACAGTGCTCTGATTATCGACTCTGCCTCCTCGATTTTTTGGTCAGAAAAAAAAATTGCACTTCTTTTTTTCTGGATGAGAATATAACATCATACCTTTGTTTAGCCTCCAAATCAGTCAGTGAGTTTAGTTTAACGAAATGCGACACATCGGCTATGTGAACACCAAGTTCCAATACTTTGCCATTCTTCAACTCTCTGTGACAAGAAATATACCAAAATATGGTCAGGCTCACTCACACAGTTAACGCAATTACTCCTTATAAAAAAAAGCTATAAAATAATTTTTTTAAAACCAGTGTACACTATTTTGAGAAGTAGCATCAGGGGTCGAAATTAACACTGGTCCTATGGTCAGAGACCAGTAAAAAATCAGAAGGACCACTAGATCTGTCAAAGATGCTGGTCCGATGGACCAGTGAAAACATTTACTGACTCATGGAAACATTCTCTGATGCCTAATCCACAGTAAAGAATTCCTGATCGCTTTATACATTTTCAGATAACTACATTTCTTTCTCTGATCTCTCCAGACATGTCCCAGTATTGGCTCAAAAAGCAATGCCATATATCCTGCACTCAGTGACCTTAAACCAGAAAGTGTTGCAGTATCTCGGTGCCATTTTGAAAAGCACCAGTAAACCACCAATTTTTCAGCAGGACCAGTAGAGTTCTCTAATCTACTGGTCCTTCTGACCAGCATGAAATTCAGGTTAATTTCAACCCCTGAGCATCGTTATAAAATACTTTCAGCAGGGTCAATATTTGTTTCAGTTAAATGGTGTTATACATGGGACACTCTTCAGTTGGCGCAAAAACAGAGCCGGAAGACAGCGGCAAAGCTGACGTTTTTCCTCGTCAACCGCCCCCTGAGACTATACATTGCCGGAACGTGTTAACATGTCCTCCGGCGTCAATTAGTTAATGTATACATTTAAGCAAACTGTTGACTAACCGTATTGACAAAGTGTCATCCACATCTTCGCAGCCCTTAGGATCAATACTAAAAATGAGATGCGTCTCACGCAAATCACGTCGCTTCGTAACTTCGTCCTCCGTTATGGTCCACGGGTTGTCGTCAGAATTTGTGGGTAGTTCATTTAGCTAAGGGAAAAAGCAAAAACTAAGCAGTTGCGCCAACATAAATCCACAAAAAGCATGTAGTACAAAACTAATTTGTGTTGTGGTTTCTACATGTACACTCTGTCATGGTACCTGTGCCCTTGAGCAAGGCACTTTACCACAATTGCTCCATCCTTAGGAAAGGATGTGAAGCCGTTGGTCCAGTGTGTTGTGAAATGCACTTAAAAGATCCCAGAGCACTCTTTTGTGAAGAGTAAGGCGAGTTCCAAAACAATCTGTGCATCAAAGGGTTAATTTTAAGTAATACCAATTAATGATTTGCTTGTCTGCTTTTGGCTAAATTTTCATTTTTTAGAATCTAAACCAACCTGTCCTTCGGAGAAAGTACCGACTGGGATGCTGTTCACGACCAAGATGGTTGCTATCTCCGTTTCGAGGCTTCCCATTGGTCCAAGAGATCGCACAAAATGTCCGTTAGGATACTGGGAGTCCATTTCCCATGAATCAAGACGTACAATAATTCTAGAAACAAAAAAGAGAGAATTTAACATAAAGCACCTAGAAATTCTCAACTTTATTTGCCAATATTTTTTTTACAGATTTTCTGAACTTGTGGGTTCCAAATGACATCAAACCTTTACCAAATATACTTGATTTTACTAGGCTGATTTTTAATTTTTCTCCCATTCATTTAATGGGTCGAGAGAGAAATTTGATTTGCAGCCCATAGGCTGAATTGCATGAAGCTTACAAGTGTGTTCCGCCTAAACATTGAGATACATAGGTGGGTGGTGCCATTGGCAGCCGACGGCCAGAGACACCGAGTAATCCCCTTACTCTTCATAAAAGAGTGTTCTGGGATCTTTTAAGTGTATTACACAATACACTGGACCAACGGCTTTACATCCCTTCCGAAAGATGGAGCAGTTGTGGTCGAGTGCCTTGCTTAAGGGCACAGGTACCACAGCCGGGTATCAAACCCGCAACACCCAGTCTTCACCCCAATTTTACCAATTACCCAAACTATTGTCAATAAAAAGCTACATTTTTCAGTTACTACATGTGCTAGATTATTTTTCCACCATGCATGTAACCAACCTAATATTAAACCAACCCCTGCATTCTCCTCATTAAAAGAAAATTTCTCGAACTAACCTATGATCTCGGAGTGACTCCGCTTGTCTTGTGCTGATGCGTATTTTCGGAATGCGGTAATCCCATGGAGTAACCAAGACTTTACCGGCTCGCGACCCCTGGCTCTGTACAAATAATGAAATGTTTCATTATCACCGACAGATTTGCGCAGACTGGTGAATTAACTGGTTTAATACAAGATCCCCGAGACAAACTTAGTTGATAATTTCAATTGTTCAGTGATAAGTGATGGCATGGTTCGCCACTATCTGTTTTGTCCGGGCGGTGTGCACAAAATCATCAAAGGTACCGTTGGCGCCCGGATAAAAAAAACTTGGCTACTCGGCAAAAATAATAAATTTTCGTCTCTAAAAACGTACATACTTCAGAAGTACGGCGAAGTCATTCAAAAATAACATGTTAAGTCGCCAAACATGATTTGCTGGCTGCATATCTATCGCATCAGTGAGTGACCCAATCTGCAGCCAATAACGGCCCTGACAGTTACATGCATCTCTTTAGAACAGCACCCTCATGCGGCAAACAGGTCAGTATTTGCTCTGTGAGTGCGCTGCTCACTGCGCCCAGACAAAGTATCGACCAGTGGAAAACACTGAGCAGCATACAAAAATTATTTAATTAATTAAATTATTTTTTTTTGGACCATTCTCGCTTGAAAAGTGCAATAATTGCACTATATGCATTCACATACAATGTGTGGTAACTGTACTTCTTACTTCTTGTTCCTCAGGAAAGCAAGCCACATAGTCCCTCCAATGCCTCTGTAGGACACCGACTACTCGCCCTGTAGGTTTAACACCACTCCTGTTCACATCGCTCGCATCACGAGGTTCATCTGTGATTTTAAAGATTTTCACAAAGAGAAACAATACTGGTTAATTTTTTTGGTTAGTACATATAATTAAAAAATGGACTACACTTCTATAGCTCAGCATAATTTATTTCTTGTGTATTTTCCTTTGAAGAAGTATAACAAAGAAACAGAATACATCATGCTAAACAAGTACAAGTCATACATTATTTTTATACAAAGAAAATGATCCACTGAAAAGCAGATCCAAACTTCACAAAGAATGGCAATAATTGTAGCGACATTTTTGCATACAAGTCCTTTTTTCATTCTTATGGCAGTACATACAAAAGTTGTACACAAAAACATCATTTTTCACCCAGTTTTTGGACAAAATGGCGGCACCCATACTACAATTGGCATTCTCTGGGTCATATTTAGGTCAGTGGATCATATTTCCCATTTTCTTTATTTTTGTATAAAAATAATGAGTGAGCAGTTTTCTGGGTATTTTTTTTTTCAACTAATATAAAATGCATTTCTACAGGACCAGAATGATTTTATGCAAACAACCGACCTGTTGTGGATAATGAATTGATTTTGCCAACCCACTGCGATCTTGGAAACAACTCTATAGCGACTTGATCACCGTGTATGGCTCGATTCCTGCAAAGTTAATGAGGCAAAAAAGTAATCAGACAAAATAACTTGGGACAAAATAAGTTTGGGGCTTAACTTATGTTCTCAAATTAAATTAAAAGTTATCTTGTCACAGACGTCATACTTGCCTATCTTTCATTCCAGCTATCAGAATGTCTGAGTCCAAATCAATACCCTTGCTTCCACTGAAATTCAAAGTAAAATAAAAAACCAGACACTGAATTATTAATCTCGTTTTGTAATTATAAATCGAAGACATTAAAGCTGAAAATTTAAAAGTAGCATACAGTCTGAAAGTTCGAATAAAATGAATTAGGAAAAAATTGATCTATTTCATTTTCAAGTCAGTTAATTTGTGTGAAATTTGGCCGAACCAGAATAAAACTTAAGCAATTCATGATGTTGTCCCTAACATAGGGCCAGATGGCTCAGTCAGTAGAAGGCTGGTATTTGAAACCAGGGGGCTCGGGTTCGAATCCTGATTTGGCAAAAACAATTTGTACATTTTGGTCTTAGCAATGGTAGGCCTACTAGCTAAATTACTAAAAGTATTTGGCTATAAATTTTAGTACGAGTTACGAAAACTTTAATTCAGCCTACGTACCGCCCCCTAGTTACGAATGCCTCTTTCTGCGCATGGTGCTTATTGACACGAAGGACGCCCTCTACGTAGAGTCCCGATTTAATACCAGCTGCCAGAACATCACTCGGCAAATAATCCGTATACTCTTTGCTACTTCCTGTAAATGTATATAAACATTGTTTACCTATTTTTGTAATTTGGTGGAAATTTTTAATATTTGTATGTAAATGTTAAAGGCCTACATGTATTTTCTCATCTGCAGATTAAAGGCACAGGCTCGTCAGCAATGTGCGCACGCCAAATTCGTGCCACGAAATACGCAGCTCCATAGCAAAGGCATGGAGCTGCGTATTTTGTGGCACCAATTTGGCGCGTGCGCATTGCTGATAAGCCTGTGCCTTTAAAGTTTTTACGAAAAAAAATGTTCATATTTAAAGAAGAATGTTGGTAAGCTAACCTTTAGAAATGTACAATGTTTAAGAAAACCCTTAAAAATGGGAGAACAAATCTCACATTTTTTAAAGTGACAATATACGATTTTTGTATTAAGTAAATAAAAAAAATGACCGTGCACGCTTATTTTTTAAAAAACCAACTCATGTGTTAATTTCATCAATATTTTCATAAGGCGTTTGTTACAATTGCTATCAACACTTACACCTTTAAGACTTGGGTAAACTTTACCGAAACCATGGTATTACCAAGACTTGGTAAGAAATTGGTAATACCAACCTTTGGTTTTCTTGCTTTCTGTGGAATCAGCCAATGAGGCGGCAAGAGACTCATAGATGTCATGAGCCTGCATCGTCATTGGCCAAAACACTTCCAGATACTGTTGAATATTCATGACGTGAACACCAACTGTCTCGCTCCCATACTTTGCAATAGCCTGAAACGACACATAGTAAAATATGTAATTTTTATTGCCATTTAATTTTTATTTTTGTGCTAGATGTAGTTTGTCCTATTAATACTTTTACTACTGTGCCTCATAGCTCAGCTAGTAGAACATCTGCCTGGTGTATCCATAGTCTTGAGGGAAATATGAGGGAGTATACCACTGTGTTTCACAGTTCAGCTGGTAGAGCATCTGCTCAGTGTGTCAGAGGTCTTGGGGAAACATGAGGGAGTATACTACTGTGCCTCATAGCTCAGTTGGTAGAGTGTCAGTTGGTAGAGCGTCCCAGGTTCGAATCCTGATGAGACCCTTACAATTCTTTCTCATCCCAAGTTTGGTTATTCTTCTTGAAATAAAAATGTGTATCTGCTTTTTGTTTTTTGGGTACAATTCTCCTTTAATGGCTCACATTGTCATCCTCTGTTAAAAACACGATGGGTTTCTGCCCCGCGAGATGATTGTAGTACCACGCAGTGCTGTCATACAGGACCCTAAAAATAAGAGAGAAAATTAAATTTTGTAAATAATGGCAAAGTTGCGTCAAAATCATGCTTGATTAAACATGAACAGAAAAATTACCAGCAAAAATTGTTGTCAACTTGTTTTTTTAACAGCAGCAGAATACCAGTCAATCACAATACACATTGCATACAATACAATTTTAGTCGGTAGCCCTTTTTTGTAAAGCAAATGGGGAACCCAACTAACTGCTGGGAGTAAACCTGCGATGGACTGGCATCCCATCTAGGGGGAGTAGCAATGATCCTAGTCACTCCATGCCATGGAAACTAACAATCTGTTGGGGAACCAACTAACTGCTGGGGGTAATTAAACCTGCAATTTTCCATGTATGGCACTTCTTTTGTTACATTTCTTTTACATTTTACCTCACAAGCCAGTCCTTTTGGCATTCCCCAGGCTGCCTCGAACTGTAAGCATGGAGGCAAAACTCATTGGCAAATATGCAGCAACGATTGCGGATATCTTTGACTTTAGCATGGATTCGTCTGTGAAAACGTCGGCCTTTCTCGTGTAAAACCTGAGAACAGAAAAAAGAAGCGAACATTAAAAACAGATTACATGATTGGAAAACTTTTCAAAACAGGAACAACAGCATTATTATAACTAAAGAATAATGTTCATAAACTGTCTTGTAGAAATTTAAGTTACATAGATGCAGTAATACTTTTTGTGTTGAATGAATGGTAAATTTAAAACAATAATTTGCAAATGATTTTTTTTTTAAATTGCACCTTCAGTTTGCAATTTCTCCCACAAAAGTACCATTTTACACGGGAACAAATCATGTGGCATTTGTTACCATTGCTATCAACACTTTTAGTTGGGTTTTTCTTGTCAACTCGTGAAGTAAAATTTTGGGTAACTGCAAGTGATGTATTGGGGCTTTAAACTCACATAGTGGAGAACTGTTTGCATAAAGACGATTCCGGTGAACTCGGGTAGCTCCAGTATTTCTAGAAATTCGCCAGCCACATGACAGTCGGGAACAATGTAGTGAGTGACGTCGGCGGGCACTGTCGAATCTCCAGCTATATGCACAGAAAAAATGGAAATAATGCAGGATTTTTGAAAACTTGTGCAAAAATTCTATGGATTATTACTGAAAGATTTAAAATCTTAAGAAAAAAATAAAACGGTTTTATTGCAAACAAATTTCTTCTATCATAATTATTATACCTGGTTCTCATATAGCGCTTTATAACCGAAGTATGAAGGCACTGTTGCCATTATTACCGCTGCCATTAAGGAATCATAGTGGGACTTGAACCCACAACCTCAAAATTGCGAGTC
The DNA here is from genome assembly GCA_037783545.1 of Henricia sp. BOLD:AAB3569. NCBI lineage: Eukaryota > Metazoa > Echinodermata > Asteroidea > Spinulosida > Echinasteridae > Henricia > Henricia sp. BOLD:AAB3569. The sequence goes on along the minus strand of JBBELK010000910.1, from coordinate 281,939 downwards.
CACCTTTATACCCAATACATGTAGACCACAAACATTCCCCATAAAATTAATTATTTTTATTGGTTACTATGTCCAGAAAAGTTTAGTTTGTTTTTGCTTAGTTTGTCTGCTTACCCTTTCTGCATTCTGCTAAGCAAAGCTCACTGTTACATGGTACGTCTTCTCTCAGATAATGCTCTCTCACTAGTTTCAAGACCCGTCCTTGTCGCGTCTTCACTTGGAGCAACTTGTCTGTCTTTAACATTTCTCAATGCTGCAAATTTAAATAAATAAAACAAAAAATTCGGTAAGAATTAAAAGGTTGATGATTAAAAGTAACATTTTTCTTTTTAATGAATTATCAAGCATCAGTAAGTGCAGATTTGATGGAAAACCCAAAATTTAGGAGTGAGAATTTGTTTTTAAAAATTCTTAGAAAAACCTTTTTTCAGCATATATTTTTGTACACAAGGTCTGAAGCCATGTTCAATACTTCACACCTGCCGCATGCACCACATAGGCCCCCTAGCAACAAAAATTTAGTCTGGTTAAGTGGATACTAAGATTCATGGATTGCATGTGCAACTGAAACTAAAGGAAGTACGTCAGTACACAGACGCTATTCGTGTGTAACACGCAAAACTAAAGGCTAATTTTGGGTCGGGTCAGTTTTAGTTTGGGGTTTATGAAACTTGCTAAAAAAGTAAAACTTTAAAGTATGACATTCGGCCGGTAGAGGGCGCCCTGGAGATTCATCCATCCGCAACTTCGGGATCGCGGAGATGCCTCGAGCGCGAGTTAGCAGGCCAAGGCTACGTTAGTGGCCCCTGCAACCATTTAATCATGGTACGCTGACTGCTCATATAAATCTAAAATAAATACGACATTTTACCTAAAATACATAGGCCTATCGATACATCATTAAAAGCAGTGGTTGTGCTAGATATGCATCATGCATGCAGCTAGCTGATAAGTCATCCAATGGGTGTGTTCGAGAAGCTTCCTCGCGTTGGTCCTGACCTGGGGATGTCCGTGCAACTTATGATATGATGAGTCAGAGGTTACCATGAGAACAAGAACCATAAAAGCTAAGCGAACGCGCCCAAAACTTTGCAGCGAATTTGTGATTGTGAGTAACCAATACAGTGATTGGTTGAAATGTGACAGTTATTGGTTTGCGCAGTGGAATGAACCAATCAGAATTGATTTGAGAAGATACTTCATTTGTTTACATCAAAATTCCCAGCATGCCCGGGCTCAGACATTTCTTGAAGCGCTGAAAAAAATGTCCGAATTGCTAATTTTGGACAGCAGGTTAAAAGCTTTATTTGCCCAAATTTGATGGTTTTTAATTCACGACTTTGTAAGAAAGGGATATGAGTGAATCCCGTAGGCGACGAAGCAGCAATGGGACCAAGCAGAGACCGGGGAACGGGGGAGAATCTCCAGCGAGCCGATACACTTCGCGGCCCGTCATGCCCGTCGCTGCTCCCGCGGGTCAAGGCGTGTCGTCGTCGGTCGGTGGCGGGGTCCCGGTGGGGAAATCGTTAAGTTCAAACAGGCCAGTTGAACGGGAGAAGAACAGTTCGGGCAAATCTTTAAGTTCTACACCCCCAACACCTCGCGGGAAATCTTCGAACCTAAAAGTTAGATTTCTTCATGTTCTTTCTTCCGTATTGAATATTAATGATAGATTTCCTTCATTTCAATTTGGTTTTTCTAGTTCTACGACGTTCTGACGTTACATTTGAAAGATGGCTTTAGCAAGTTTAGAGGTACATGACCATACACGGACAACCATGATTTGTCTTGTTATGACATATAAAACTTGCAAAAATGTTAGTTTGATCATCTTTTCCTACCTCCATGGTTTGATGATGAAAATGCAAAATTAGGAGGGGAAAGTATCATGAATTTACTAAGGAAAAACTTTTGGGTAAATGGGTGTCTGTGCATGGTAATATTTCCGTCAAGGTAATTATTAAACAAATGTCTTGTTTCTTTGTCATTTTTTGTAGGCTGCTTACACTCGTTCCCAGAGCTATGACAAAGTTCGGCGCATTGTCAGTGAAGAAGGCAGGCAGGCTCGCAACCTTGTCACCTGGAATGTGCCCATAGACGACACTGATGACAGTGATGATGGTGTGTTAAATAAGAAAAAGAAAAAATTTTTAAAGTGTTAATCAAGTTATGTTGGGTAAGGGCAAAAAGAAATCCTAACTGGATCTTTCCACAGTAAAGGGGGCATTTTGGCAACACAGACATATTTTCGATGAAATACCTTTGTCTTGTATCAAAATAAAAGAAATAAGTTTAAGTTGTTCCGAAGAGATAACTTAGGCCCAAAAAGGGTTACAAATAGTGTGACATACAACATGCCTTTCTAAAAACCCTGTGTACAAATTTTCAATATACGCTCGTAACCGGGACGGACACTTGTGTTACACTTTAGGCCGTCCCGGTTACGAGTGTATATTGGAAATTTGTACACAGGGTTTTTAGAAAGGCATGTCACACTATTTGTAACACTTTTTGGGCCTAAGTTATCTCTTCAGAACAACTGAAACTTATTTCTTTTATTTTGAGACCAGACAGAGGTATTTTCTGGAAAATATGGTCTGTGTTGCCAAAATCCCCCCTTGGAAAGACTCACTGCATAACTTTTGTTGATGAGAAAATGGACAGTAACACTTGCAAAAACTCGATTAACTTTCTGATGAGTGCACTTCGAAAAGAATGTCTTTGTCATTATTTAATTTCTATTTTACACTTTTTGCAATTTTATTAGGCAAACCTGACGTACGTCGCAAACCCAAATCCAGAAGCAGTGCGAGCACTCGGAGTGCCCGAGCAACGCCCCGGAGTAACATCCCACGCAAAAAAAGCGTTGAGTCCCCCCGAGATGCCTCGCGTGACAATGCGGAGACTACCCAACCTGGGGATCGCAGCATCAAGACCACTAGACCTACCGCAGCGAAGAAAGTTGACCTACGAGCACGCTACTGGGCTTTTCTGTTCGATAATCTGCAAAGAGCCGTGGATGAAATCTATCAAACTTGTGAAGCGGATGAGAGCATTGTAGAATGCAAGGTATAGACGTGTAATATGTCTAAAGCGCCCTCTATTGAAATCATGCATGCTGTTGTGCGTACACAGCATGCTTTGCATAAATTTGCTCAGGGAATGATTTTAAAGGTCACACAATTCAAATAGACCTTTTCGGGGTTTTCCGCGCACAATGTAATTGGTACACCTGACATTTGACATGTATAGATTGGTTCCCGATTCTATCATGTCTAGATACTTTCGCTAGATGGCGTTTTGCAATAAGCGATAGGATCAGGGCCCAATTTCATAGAGCTGCTTAAGCGCTAGCTGAAAACGTGTGCTTACTGTAGCAGCAAAGTTGTGCTGACGTTAAGGCTATTTCACGGCCGCGGCGTGCTTAAGCATGCGCGTGCTTAGAAACCGGCATTGTTGCGTCACTATCTTAAGCAAAATTTGGCTCTGCGGTTAAGGCAGGTTTTCAGTTGCTTACCGTTAACGATGTCTATGAAATAGCCTGACGCTCGGTTAACAGAAAATGGGCTGTTAAACAGCTCTATGAAATTGGGCCCAGGAACCAGCCTATTGGTACGCCATGGGCGCGTTCAATAGCACAATACGTACGCCGGTATTTTCCTATACCTTCACTGTTGAAGGTATTGTCAGTATGCATACATATGGCGCTATTAAACGCATCCCTGATATGCATTGTGTGCAGAAAACCCCGAAAAGGTCTATTCCAATTGCAATGATTTGATTAACAAGTTGCCAAAATTTGATCTACATTAAAAAAAAAAGAGAATATTAATTCATTTTTGCTTTACATTTCTCTCGTAGGAAGTAATCATGATCCTAAAAAGAGCCACCCACGATTTTGAATCGCTCATCAAACGCATCAATGTTCAGAAAGACTTTGAACAGTGTGACGTCGAAAACAGGTATGTATAGAATTCCTCATTGTAGGTAGTTTTATTTTTGCAGTCTGCATAGCAGGTTACTAAGTGCCATTTCAAATTGAGCATTGATTTATTGGTCATGGTGCCCTTCCAGTTGGCCTTGGTGCCTTTTGAAATTTAGACAATCTAGGTCGAAGTGACCTCTCCCTTATTTTTATAATGTCAAAGCCTGGTTAAACCCGTTTAAGGCTTTTCGGTTGCTAAATGCAAAATTTATGCAGGAATTTTGCTGGGGATAGAAGACTATTTCCCATGGATTTGGTGAAGTTAACTCAATTATAAAAAATAACAACTGAATTTTTGTGGTAATTTCTTGGGAAATTACTACCTTAAGTGGTGTTATGTATATTTTGCGATTCATAAATTGATTGACTAACATTCTTTGTCTCCGCTGATTGTTGGTATTTTATGTGTTTCAAAGATAACCTTTGCATGTAAACCAGATTTTTGCTTTGAAAGCCAGCACAAATGCTCTTCCTTTTCTGTTTTTAAAACGTTTGCATGCTGTTAATTTTGCATGATTTTCTTTGCAATTTTTACTAACCCACAGAAAATTATGCAAATATGAATTATTTTTTGGCAATTTTGTTTTTAAAAAGCTCGTAACTGTGCATGACTTGTTAATAAGCGGTCACTTCAACATGTAAGTATGTAATTTCCTGCTTCGTAAGAATGTTGAATGTTCGCCTTTATGTTTGGCAAAGCTATATTTATTTAATTCCATATGGAACAGGGTTGAAGTCAAGTCCATCACAAGTTTTTCACAAGTCCAGAGCCGATAAAATCACAAGTCCGTGACAAGTCCCGCACAAGTCAATCACAAGTCCAGTAACAAGAAGCAACAGATGAACACGCACAAAAGAATGCCTTTGTCGGAGTTCATTTGAATTGCTTGTGACTTGAATTAAGACCCTGGAACTTTTGGTGGACTTGTGAAGGCTTTGTGAGGACTTGTGATGGACTCGACTATAACCCTGATATGGAAGTATTTAACGCTGAGCAATAGTTGATTTTGATTTTAAGGGCCCATTGTGTCATTTGCAAGTAAATGATACCACCTACAGTTAATTTCTTCTAGAAAGCTACCATTTTAGACGGAAATAAATTCATGTGGTGTTTGTTAGTGGGCAATTCCATAAATTCAGATTGACATTTCATAGACTTTGAAGGCTTGTAATGCTTCACGTTCTTCAAGCATCATTGATGGAAGTGTAATTCCTGAAAAAACTGATTGTAATACCATTTTCAATAAGCGAGGTACGTTAAAAAAAAAACCTGGTTTCTCGAAACCGAGGGTTTTTGGGATGTACAGTGTATTATGCTTGTTGAGAATGGGATCACAATAGGATTTTCAGCAATTACACTTCCATCAACAACTTGAATATATGAAGCATTACAAGCCTTCAAAGTCTCTGAAATGTAAATCTGAATTTATGGAATTGCCCTACTATTAACACCAAGATTTTCTTGTCAACTCATGAATTAAAGTTTTGGGTCATTGCAAATGATACGATGGGCTTCAAACTAAATTTTGTGGGAGGATAATGAGCACGTTTTAAGACTATTTGTGACCAAGCAATCTTCCATGCATGGGTAGCATGTGACCTGCCTCCCTATTTAGTTGTAAATTAAAGCGGATTTTGCTTTACATTTTTTAGTTACTTAAAGCCCCTGTGGATGATCTGTTTTTGAGCGATTCTGCGAATAAAACCATTATAAATCAAAAGAAAGACATCAACAAACTCATCCGAAGAAATTTCAGCTTTGTTAAATGTACCACGTTTAAAAAAACCATGAAAATCCACATGCGTTTTCCTGGTCTTGGCGGGGTGTTTAAAATATTCGTTCTCAGTTGATCGGGTACTATGTGGCTTGCGTCATGCACTCTGTGGCGCACATCATATATTGCGCGCGTCTGCGCGCGCTCCATAAAAATGCATCGCGTTGGAACACGCACGCGGAGTACACAGCGCCCATGCATTTTGGACCGCGTAGATGCGAACCAAAAATAAGTAAATCGTTTGCAAACGATATAAATAATTTCATCTTTACGGATTATTTTCGGGTAAAATATATCATTTTGAGCGGAAACCTTTCATTGGGTAGTTGCTATGAATTCAATCTTTACTTTCAGAACTTTCCCCCTGTAAATTCGTCGAATACTTTTTGGGGTCATTGCAAATGATCCACTGGGCCTTTAACCCTCTAACCGTCAATCGTACAAATTTGTACCTTAACGCTATGCATTAGACAAATATTGAGGTTAAAGGGTTAAATTGAATGCAGCTGTCCAAAGCATGTATTGTTTTGGTTTTTTTTTCTCAAAGGAGACAAGTTGCCTAATTTATTTGAGCAACACCAAACATAAGTTAATAACATAAGGGTAATATCGTAGTTACGGTAGGGTTTGTTTTGCCCTTACCCAATGTAATTTGGGAATAGCACTGTATACTCGGTGCTTTCCAAAGACACAACAAAACTTTGTAGTGTGCACGGGTGGGACTCAAACCCACAACCTCCTGCATACTAAGCAGATGTCTTAACCACTGTACCACCAAGCTCGCCAGTGTTGAATGGCCGGTTCAAATCATATAACAGCAGGAACTGCAACTGATGAGGGAAGGGTAATATCATATAATAATCCCTAAATTTATAGAATGGCCGACGTACCAAGAGCATTTCTATGGTGCCAATAATTCTACCTGCACTGTTGTTCACAAAAGCTCTATTATACTCAACAAAAAAGAAAGGCACATTTTTGCAACTGCCAGTGTTTTGCAAATTAGCCACCACGGAGCAGCGAAATTTCACACCATTCATGTGAAGCATTGTAAATTTCATCTGCACCAGTTGTCTAGGCTTGTGATCTTCTTGGGTCTGCCAGACATGTTAAAATTGAAATGAAATTGGCAGATAACATTACATGCGTTTCTTATTTTTGTTGAGTACATCATGTTGTGTTAATATTTTTACTGCTTTCACTCTTTGTTTTTCTCTCTTATTTCCGCATAATTTGAATTTTCTTCTTCCACTGTGATCGCTGTGTGCGTTTTGATTGTTCTGGCACTAACTCAACTCTGTAAAAACAAACCCAAACCACTACGCAATGGTAGACCCACGTCCATAGTGTGGGAAGTGCGCAAGTCCTCATCACCAGCCAAGCACAGAACACCGAGCTGGCCACCGGACAGCCGGGCCCCCACGCCACGCCGGTGCGTTAGTTAGTAGCTGACTATAGACCGTATCGAATAGCCGCCATGTCGTGGGGCCGTCAGAGCTGCCAACCCTCCCGGATTTTGGGAAGGACATCTGGGAAAACAGGTTCATTCCGTGACTCCAAACACATCTCAAAATCCCCAAGGTTGTTAATTGACAATCCAGGAGGGTTTTATCCATGTCAGGACTCGCATAATTAGTCATTTTCCGAAGAATCTGTTGCAAATTCCGGGAGGGTTGGCAGCTCTGGGCAGTTTTTTTTTGTTCCTTGAGGACATGCATGGTTGCACATATTGTTGCTTCCATTGTTGAATGGTTTAGGTAACAAAAGGTGCCCCACGAAATGGCGGCAATTCGATACGGTCTATTAGAGCCCTGTCACACATTCCTGGTTTTGTGTCACGGTTGGCTGCAGTGCGCCCCGTTGTCCCTTTGCTACGGTCTACCACGGTTTTGGCTCCAAACCGGGATGAATCTCTGATCTCATGATCAAGCCGGGTAGTGAGTAGGGAAGTCTGAGGGAAAGCCCAATGCCCCCAAGAAGCAACAGCAGTGTCCCGGCTTCAATAGCATTGCCCAAGGCGGCACTAGGGGCCCCCTACGGGCCACTACGGCTATGCCGGCGGCCCTAGGGTCTACTAGGGCTCTGTAGGGTCCTGCTAGGTTTTACTTTGATTTCACCGGGACACATTGCCGATTGAACACCGTTTGACTAGGTTTAACTAGTCTAATTGTAGTCTAATTGTAGCACCACCGGGACGCAAAAACTGGGGATGTGTGACTTGAACCCATCATAGTTGTGGGGAAAAACAGGGCAGTTTATACACTTATACTGTAGCTAGTTCACTTTCTCACTCGTACCACAAAGTTCTGTTCTTCCCCGATTTTCTTTGCACCATTGTTCATTTTCAAATGATCACTCTAAACATACCTCACAATCGATATTTGTTTGTTTAAACGTTTTAGCAGGCAATTAAAGCCCCTGTCACATACGTCGCAGGATATTTTTCATCGTACGAAATTCTTGGGCCACGATGTTGGGGTGGGCTCTTAAGATGCTAGAAGCATCTTAGGCTACAATCATGTCGTGCATCTGTCGTGGGGAAAAATGTGCACTTTATCGTAGGTAAATCGTACGAATGTCCTGCGATTGTCCTGCAACTGTCCTACGTTTTTTCGTACGATGTTTTTTTGTCGTGCGATTGTTGCAAGACAAAACAACTATCGTACGAGCATCGCAGTTCCATCGTACAACAATCGTACGACAATCGTACGTCAATCGTAAGACTGTCCTACGACATGCTTACGATTATCGTACGATTTTGTGGGCCTTGGAAGACCCTAAAATCGTACGATAATCATACGCATGTCGTAGGACAGTCGTACGATTATGCCACGACATGGCCACGAGCGAAAAAAATCCCACGACAACATTTTGATTTTGGTCCTCTACGACGCAATTTTTTTCGTTGCAGGACATCCAAATATCGTAGGACAGTCTCACGACTATCGCAGGATTTTGCTCTATTTTCTGTCATGGACCCGTATGTGACAGGGGCTTAAAAAGCAGAGCTTCTTTTTTGTCTTTTTTATTCGTTCATTTTCAGTATTCCACCTGTTGCAAGGTATTGACATAATTTTGTTTGTTTGTTCTGCACTTTTTTGTTTTGGTTTTCCACTCGCATTCCAGTTTTCCATGAGATATTTCTTTAAAAGTCATTTGGGTAGAAATAATGCCAGACGCATCAATTTGCATCACTCGTCAAAGTGACTTCTTTGCAGAGTGACCAGGGGGAAATTTCAACTGAAAATGTGCCTTAACTGCAGGCCAAACTTTGCTTTAAAGAGAGTGACGCAACAATAGCCGTCTTCAAGCGCGCGCATGCTTAAGCACGCTTTGGCTGTGAAATAGCGCTGAATTCGTCTGCTACAGTAAGCATGCCGTTTATACTGCTTGAAATTGGGCCCAGAAGCTATGGCTAAAGTTTACCATACACTCTGCAAAAATTAATCGCTCCTTGCATATCCCTGATTTTGTTTTTGCCAAATCCCAAGCTCTTAGCTCATTTGTATTTTTAAGTATACCAGACTTGTGTTTAGTAGAAAAGACTCTTTCTCACTTTCGAAACCGTTGAACATGTTTTTGTCGCCCTGACATTTTTCTTTCCGAATCTCTCGTTAGACCTAATTCCCTGGCGTGGGAAGTCCGTAAGATTTCCCCCGGACGTGGGCTTATTAGCAGCCCAACACCGGATAGCCGTGATACACAGAGCCCGGTCAATCGCTCTCTCAACTTCACCAACAATGAGGCATCTAAAACCAAGGACAGGTTAATGCTGAATTTTTCTTCTTTTTATTTTTAGCGTACACCAGCAGAAACTAGGTTTACAAAAATATTTTATCAGTCAGGAACTACATGTTGCAAGGCTGACTGCACTAACTTCTATAAGAGCCACTGAGGTAGGGTGCGCCACTCTGTCTGAAGTGCCTCTCTGAGCTCCTGCACTTGTAAGGCAGTTTCGGAGATGCACAGATGCAGTCGTCAGCTCATCCCACGCAGGATCAATCAAGTTGATAACCAATAAACGTGATTTTCTGAGAGCCCTTAACTGCAGGATTCTTCCAGAAAAAGAAAATGACACATTTCATTGCTGTGGGAATTACCTTGTTCAAACAGGTCCTCTTGGACCTGGAGGAAACCACTGAAGCGATTCCAAAGTGACTGGTCGATCAGTGCCTTGTTATCCACAAGTCTACTGTATTCAACAAACTGCTGTTCTGATTACAAATTGATATTTTAAGAAAATTGCATTGCTTTTTTGGAGTAGAGTTTGCCTGGAATAAGACATAGTTTTTGAGATATGGTATGCCAAAATGTGACGCATTGTCATGGGTATACTCGTGTGTAAATGGCTATACATGCCTTTTCGGCAGATTCATAGCTTTAACTACATGTATCATTATTTTATGTTTTTCCTGTGTTTTTTTGTAAACCGCACAGTAATGCAGCCCCAGAAACAACAGCACCAACTGACACTGTCATGGTTGCTAGTTGGGCAGACAGGGTCAAAGGTAACACCACAAAGCCCATCGCAAAGGTTCCGGCAACGCAAATGACAAACATTGAACCAGAAGAAAAGGGACGAAAGGAGGACCCGGAGACTCGATCGTCTGACCCAAAATCGGGGTCAAAAATTAATGGGGATACGACACCTATGGAAGGTAAGTATTTGTGAAGTGCAATGCTGCTAATGCCCCTGTGATAAAAAATTGCTGGCTTGCCCAGTCTTCCGGTTTTTTTTTATATCGTTGCATTTTAAATGTGACCCTCCAGTCATAATTTTTACCCATATAAGAAGATGACAAAGAATAGATGACAAAGAATTCATGGCCAAATTTAAAATTTTGATTACAGACGACAGGGAAGGCTGTACACCTAAGCTGACCTAACCGCTCCCGACCATCCTCGGCCAAGACCAGGTCTCAACACAGGAGCACCCAGTCCCAGACTGGACCTTATCCCACCGCTGACACCAAAATATAATAATAACAACTTGAATTTTGATTACAGATGACGGGGAAGGCTGGGAGACCGTCCATCGAAGCAGGCCACAACGCTCTAGTCCCTCCTCGGCCAAGAACAGGTCTCAACACAGCAGCACTAGCAGCACCCAATCCTAGACAGTATCTTATCCCACCGCTGACACCAAAATATAATAGTAACAGCTTGAATTTTGATTACAGACGACGGGGAAGGCTGGGAGACCGTCCATCGAAGCAGGCCAAACCGCTCCCGACCCTCCTCGGCCAAGAACAGGTCCCAACACAGCAGCACCAGCAGCACCCAATCCCAGACTGGATCTTATCCCACCGCTGACACCAAAAAGATTGGACCTAATCCCACTGCTGACACCAAAAAGATGCCGCAACGCACCGCCTCCCGTACCGACACCGCTCCACAGAGCAATACGCTTCGCAGCCGTACAGACAGCGAAAAGGAGAACCAACCTTTAGAAAGCAATGACAAACAATCGCAGATTGGTCTTGAGGTCAAGGGTGATAGGTCGGAGGTCATTCAAGCGGAAGACTGGAAGGACATAAAGGAAGGGTGGATGCTTAATTGTACAGGGCAGAGAGAGATGCGAGAGCAGGATGTGAACATTCAAGATGTGGATCCAGCGATAATTGCTGTTGGACGTAAGTTTTGGATTTCTTCTTGTTGTACCTGCTTATCATTCTACAAACAGTTTATACTTTTCATTTTTCCTGTGGTTTTCTTTCAATCTGGTTTTGTCTTTGTTTTATTTTTGGAACAGACTGTCTACTTTCTTCTGGAGATGAACTTGACAGTAACAGAGAAAACAACACAGAAGATGAGTTGGCCACGAAACTGGATCAGGTATTACACCCACCTTTTGGCATCCACATCCAATTGGAGATTGCAAATTTCCTGTTTTCTTCCCATGGAGAGTATTTTAGGGAGGTATTTTATATGATTGCCGGGTTAGAACGAAATCCATCTTCTTAAAAATCTGAATAGGCTCTTTTAGGACTGATTCTTCGTAATTCTTGAACAGGACGTAAATGTTGCCATTGATGAAGAAGAGACTTTGACCAATGAAATTGAGAAATGTCAAGACGAGGCGCTGGCATCTGCGATTGCCGAAGAGGAAAAATTGACCAAAGAAATCGAGGAAGAAGAAAGTAAAGAGATAATCGTGGAAACGGACGAGGGAGAAAGTGATCTCGCACTCAGCACGGTGAGTCAAAATTCGCTACTCAAAGGTTTTGGAAATATAATTCTTGTTGAAAAAAATAATGCGTCGTATCTTAAGTGATATCTGGGATGGGTGGTAATCTCATTGAAGGGTTTATCTCTCTGTAGGGCTTGTTAAGCTCACGCGATAGCCAATCTTAATCAGTGAGAAACAACTGCACTACCATGATTCCAGACCACTAGTTGACTTCATAGCCATACAAATTTCCTTGTGGGGACCTTTTCATTCTTTTGTATTGACCGTGTGACCTTTGTTTACGTCTGAAGCCAAATCTTGCCTGCCGTTGTGCGCAAGCATCATGCTTTGCGTATGTGACGATCGCATGTGTTATGTCCGAACACAAAATGCGCTACATGCGCACGCGTTCCAAACCGACCCACACTGGTTTTATGGTGATGTGCCATTCAATAACAGTCGTTTCTTATCTAGCTGTTAATGGAGATCTGGGCCGGCGATTCATTATTAAAATTTATGCTCAGCACGATGTATGCACACAGGTATAGCCACACCACCATTGTTTTGATGCCTGCCGTGACGTCAGAGGTCACACCGTCTATAGGATCAGTGCTCTTATTATCAAGATTGACTCTATTGACCTCTGTTACACAGAATACCCTAAGTTCCCTGGACAGTTCACAACGCACAATGGACTGGAACGACATCGTAGCAGATTTTGAAGAGCGTCAGCGCCAACAGTCGCAGTCGCCCGTCAACTGGGCTGAGATGGTAGAAATGAACGAAATCGAAGGGCGCCCTCCCGGTTACGCATTGCACATGCACGAGAAACTCTCGTCTCCCTCCAGAAAAAGGTACAGGAAAAATAATACTTGACAAAATTGTACCGATTGTCGGGTTTAGTCAAAGTGTAGTGAGTGTTTTTAACCTTGATAACCATTTTATCAACTTTAGAACAAGAGCGGAGGCCCAAAAACGCCACGAAGATAGACAGGCCAAGGCACAGCAGAAACGAGACACACTCATGGATGAAAAGGGTGTTAAACTCAAGATGCTACATGAGAAGGTGATATAACGGCTGGTGAAGGAATCTAAATGGAATGCATAGTATACTCATTAAAAAACAAAATCGGGCCAAAAGATCAAGAAGGCTGAGAGATGTAACCTTTTATTGGTCACTAATGTGTATGACCACCTCTTGTGGCAAGGCTGACTGCACCAGCCCCCGTTAGAGCCGCTAAGGCAGGGTGCGCCACTCTGCCTGAAGTGCCTCCCTGAGCTACTGCACAGTGCATGTGGTGTGTACAAATGCAGTGGTCAGCTCATCCCATGCAGGTTCAATCGGGTTGTTAAACAAACATGGTTTTGTAAGGGCTCTTAACTGCAAGATTCTCCCAGAAAAAGAAAATATTGAATCACTTTGTTCAAACAGGTTTTTTGGGACCTGGATAAAATAAATAAAGTGGAACAGTCTTGAAAGCGATTCTAAAGTGCCAAGTCAGTTCTGTGAGGGACTCGTGTTTAAGTAATTTAATCTCAAGATTTGAATCCGAGTCTATACAACACTACTTGAGTAATATAACCCGGCTCTACCCCAAGAATCAAACTGCAAGTGTCTGATAGGTTAGTTTGTGGGAAACATTGATGTAGTTCGACATTCTAAATTTGGAGCAGTTTAAATTATTTAGTTTGTGGTCTCGTCACAGATTCAAGAAGTCCGAGAGTGGAAAGAGGAACTCTTAATGCTGAAGAAAAAGGAAATGGGGGAAAAACAACACCGAGCCGAACAAAAACGGCAGATGCAGCTGGAAGCTGTCAGGAGAAAGGCACAGGAAGAAGAACATAAGGTCAGTTCAAAGGAGCGTGTCCAGGTTTCGATTTCACAGAGAACCAAACCCATCCTAACTCGCCGAACCGTTTGTAAGTTTGCAACGGGTTCAGCGAGTTGTGATGGACTTGGGTACTTGCGACGTGTCGCAAATCTATTTGAAATCGACCCCAGATCACATTTTTGACGACCCCATGGGTGTTGAGATTTTGATACCATATCATTTGTCTTATTTTTCTCATTACAATTCTGAATTGTTCGCGCTCTCAATCCGTATATTTTAAAGGATTTCGTCAAAATTTGTAAACTAATTTTTCTGGTTTCATAAAACAGTGCAGTGATTATGCTAACCTTTTTGCTTCCACATCCAAATTGGAGATTGCAAATTTCCTGTTTCCTTCCCATGGATAGTATTTTGGGGTGATATTTTTCTTATCTGGCCCAGTGACACAATGTAAACAACAGCTGTTTGCAACTAATGGCCTGACAGAGAAATAACGTAGCAGAACAGTCTTGAAAATAATCAGTGCCTTATAATCCACAAGTTTACTGTATTCAACAAACGTCTGTTATGATCAAGAATCGATATTTTAAGAACATTGCGTTTTTGTTTTTGAAACGTGAATCCACATTCTTTGTGCAGGCCAATGAGATTGCATTCATCAACAGTTTAGAAGCTCAGAACAAGCGACACGACATCTTGGCACGTCATATGGGGCACGAGGCACGTCTTCAAGATATTGTGGAAGAAAGACAAAGAAAGCATGTTGAGAAAGCTGCTAAAGAGGAAGCAGTTCAGGTAAGTAGAGTACAGTCTTAAGGCCTGGGCCAGTTTCATAAAGGTGTTTAGCAGAAAAATATGCTTAATCTCAAAACCTTTTGCTTTTAATATAAAAAAGTCGAAATCTTATATGATGTGTATTACAAGTGACCAGTGTTCTGCTTTTCTTAATAAAAACACAAGTTGAGACACAATTTTGACCATTAGCCAATTTTTATAAAGCAAACAAATTTTGGATTAAGCATTTTTTTTCTGCTAAAAAGCTTCATGAAATGGGTCCCTGGTATTTAGGGTGGATTTATACTGTTTTTTTTCTAGGCGTTAAAGTGCATAAATTTTACACGTGTCGTTTCGGAGTGTGTCGTTTCAGAAGGCAGAAATCAACCCAATTATGAAATGTATATTTGCTCTTAAATTGCAGGAAAGAAGGAAAGCGTTAGAGGAAGAACGAATGGTGCGATTGAAAGAAATGCAGAAACATCGACAGGACCAGGAGGACAAACTGAGCGTACTCAGAGAACAGAGGGAGCAGTCTAGGGAGTCGGCAGTTAAAGAACGAGCTAGGTAGGAAGGACACAATGTCCCCTTTACGTCATGACATTTGAGTTGTTTTTATTAATTAGGGTTTGTTTTGCCCTACCCGATGTAACTTGATTAGCACTTTATACTCCGAGCTTCCCCGAGACACTGTCAGAAAAACTTCATGGCATGTTTTTAAATTAATCGATATAATCTACACTACTTAGAAATTGCACAGTAAATTTCTTTTTTTTAAATGGAAAAGCCATTTTTACAAATACATCAAAATGTCACACTTTGGCCCTTTAAAAAATAAAAATAAAACATTTATATATTTTTTTTATGGAAAGACCTGCAGAACTTACAAATGTATTTTGCTTTGTAAATTCAGAGAGCGTGAGCAGAGATTGTCTGCCTTGAATGCAGCTCAGCAGGCCAAGGAGGAAGAGATCCAGAAAAAGATACAACTAAAGGTAAGGGATGTTCATCAACAAACAAGCTGCCAAAAATGTCGGAGCTATTAAAACAATTATAAAAATTGGTGCAATTTGCTGTATATATTTCCTCGTCAAGGCTTGTAGTGTTTTACAAGCAAGATGCTCATGATTCTTGCATTATATCATTCCATTAAATCTCAACTCCCTCGGGAGCATGAAGACAACACCTTTATTACCCTCGCAGGTATACCATTTAGTCCTGGGTGAAGAGAGGCAATGTGTGGCAAAGTGATTTTCCCAAGGGCACATTCACCATGGTGCAGCCTGGATTTTGGCAAGCAATCATTGCTCTCTGTTGCATTACAGGTTCATTTTTAAAGCAGATTTATTTAACAACATTTCTCAAAAAATTTAAACTTTCAGACATTTTATACCAATATACTTTTTCAATTTATGTTTTACAAGCACGATGAAACTACACGTCGACACAACCAACAAATAGAACAGAAGCGCGAGAAAGCCATTGAACTGAGCATGCTCAGACACTACCGCACCACCGACGTCGCACCTCACCACAACCCATACGAGAATAAAAAGATGTGTTCGCTGTGCGGTGTCATGGTATGTATTTGAATATTTTATATCAATTATGAAATCTGATTTAATGTACAGTGCTAAAACTGAGCTGAAAACCACGGGCCAATTTCTAGTTCTTGTTTTAAAAAAAAAATTGCAAAATCATTAACTTGGTTCAGGTACAAGGGGTGTTTCAAATTAACATGAAATATTTGTCAACCAAAATTTCAAGTGATCTGAAATAACCATATCTTTCTACAGATTTTGAACCAGTGTACACCGTACCTTCTGAGAAGTGGCAATGTTATAAAGTACTGTTCAGCAGGATCATTAATTATTTCAGTTAATAGATATTAAAATGAGAAATCGGCAAAATTGGTGTTATGTATGCACGTCTCCAACTCGTGGAAAGATTTTCAGCACTTCTCTTAATAACTTATTTGCAGATTCCATCAGAAGTGTATCTTCTAAGTCATCTACGAGGCAAGAAACACAAAGATGCCGTCTTAGAGAAACACCAAGGAAAACACATGACGGATGAAGAAATGGTAAGTAGAAGTCCCACTGTTAGTTTTCTGGATATCACAGTTTAAGAAGTCGTGAGAAAATCGTGAAAAATCCTGTTTGTTTTTGTTCTCCACAACTGACATTGGTTTGAACTTTGTCATGTTGGAAGTAAATTTTTCGTTTTTTCTTTTCTTTTTAAAGTCCAAGTATGTGTAAATTCTCAAGTTGAAAGTGAATTTATTTTGTTAAATTCCCCCAGAAAATTTACTTTAAAATGTAAGATTTCTTTTGTCAACTTACAAAGAGTCCCAAGCATAGTTGAACTTGCCCCAGGGAAAGAGCAATCTTGGAGGTGGCTCGGGGGTTGCGCAGAGGTGAGAAATTCAAGTGGAAATCCTAGCTTATTTTTACTCGTGCGTTGCTCCGAGATTTGATCTAATGGGAAAAAGCCTTATAAATTCTAACCTTAAATGTCTTGACAGGAGAGTTATTCTCTAAAACTCTTGGTGGAGGCTTCGCCGGATCGTCCCGACCCTGAAGAACTGGCAGAGAAAGAACGTCAGAAGGGGTGTCGTAAGAGGGCTCGTAAGCTACGACAGCGAATGTCCGCTAAAGGCAAGGAGTATGAGAACAACCTGCTGTCTAAACCGCAAGGCACCGAGTCGCAGCTCAGGGCAAAGTGAGTTTAAACATTTTCAGTCCTTTGCTGGGCAATTCCAGAAATTGGACATACATGTCAGAGAATTTGAGGGCTTGTAATACTTTATATATTCAAGCTGTCCGATTTAAGTACATACTTCAAGTATCCTTGATGGAAGTGTATACGTAATTCCTGAACAATTTCCTATGTAATGTCATTCTCAAAAAGGTGATAGGTAGGTCAAAAAAAAACATCATTTTTTGATGTGTTGATGAAATGCTTTTTTTTTCTTGAACAGCTTTTAAGTATGAATTTTCTGAAGTGAAAGCATTTTTGTCTCAAATTCACTAAATGTTTGTCGTAGTACCAATTAGTGGAACCGCGTGCTAGTTGATACCGACCACTATTTACCAGCATAGTTACAACCCTGAAACAATCAGATTCACCCTAATGATTGTTTACGTGTTTATAACAGGCTTCAGAAGTTGATCAAAGACTTAAACAAGTATCTCCAGTCGCAATCCAACACCGGACCGTGGGAACAGAGCAAAGTGTCGGCTATGGACAGAGCACTGGGGGAACTGAATCGCATTCTAGCTAAAAAGGTAACTGTCCTTCAGTTGACACCATTCTCACCAGAGAAATCGCTTCGTTCAATGAATATTAGTTAATCATCGTTAGTTAATGAAGCGTGCATTCACATCTCACTTAACGAAGATCGAATGAAGATCAAATAAGATCAGTACCATTCACATTAAGCGACTTCTTTGTTTCTTGAAGACGATTGATTTTGTGTCTGTTTGCATGTAGGAGCTAGCTGATCAGGCAGCATTTAGGAGCTGTGGTGGCCTATCTACACTGAGTCGTATTTTGATGCTGATTGATTCTGGCTCCAGCGCACCGTCAAACCCAATTCCCAGCAAGTGAGTTGATTTTTTTTCTTTTTAGTTGCCAGCTAATACTTTGATTCGATTTTTCACTAAATGATTCCAATTTTTAATCATTTTGGGATGGCTTAACACTTTTGTAATTGCTATTACTACTTCTGTCTGAAGAGTAATTCATAAAAAGGTGAGACTTTTTGAATTGTATGGTTTTTTTTAACAGGAAAAAGTTTTTTATTCTGCAACAAATAAATCAAATTGCACAGTGTTTCAGGACGTGAAGACAATTTGACTTGACTTGACTTGACTTGACTTGAAACTCAAAGGCAGTTTGGCTCGATTTGACTTGGATTTGAAAATAGTTTGACTTAACTTGACTTGACTAGACTTGGGACTCGAAGGCAGTTTGACTTGACTTGGGACTCAGAGGCAGTTTGACTTGACTTGGGACTCAAAGGCAGTTTGACTTGACTTGGGACTCAAAGGCAGTTTGACTTGACTTGGGACTCAAAGGCAGTTTGACTTGACTTGGGACTCAAAGACAGTTTGACTTGACTTGGGACTCAAAGGCAGTTTGACTTGACTTGGGACTCGAAGGCAGTTTGACTTGACTTGGGACTCAGAGGCAGTTTGACTCGACTCGAGACTCACAGGCAGTTTGACTCGACTCGAGACTCGAAGGCAGTTTGACTTGGGACTCGAAGGCAGTTTGACTTGACTTGGGACTCAAAGACAGTTTGACTTGACTTGGGACTCAAAGGCAGTTTGACTTGACTTGGGACTCGAAGGCAGTTTGACTTGACTTGGGACTCGAAGGCAGTTTGACTTGACTTGGGACTCTAAGGCAGTTTGACTTGACTTGAGACTCGTAGGCTGTTTGACTTGACTTGAGACTTAAAGGCAGTTTGACTTGAGACTTGAAGGCAGTTTGACTTGAGACTTGAAGGCAGTTTGACTTGAGACTTGAAGGCAGTTTGACTTGAGACTTGAAGGCAGTTTGACTTGAGACTTGAAGGCAGTTTGACTTGAGACTTGAAGGCAGTTTGACTTGAGACTTGAAGGCAGTTTGACTTGAGACTTGAAGGTAGTTTGACTTGAGACTTAAAGGCAGTTTGACTTGAGACTTAAAGGCAGTTTGACTTGAGACTTGAAGGCAGTTTGACTTGAGACTTAAAGGCAGTTTGACTTGAGACTTGAAGGCAGTTTGACTTGACTCGAACATAGCCATCATAGTAATCTTATAAATGTTTTCTTAAAGCAAATTCTTTTAACGCCCTAATTTCCCACAGGTCTGTGTGCAGTGCGGCTACCGCCTTTAGACTAGCATGCAAAGCCTGTTTTGACAACTGCCAGTATGCGTTATACAGTGGCAAACTGGCTCCCATTGTAGAACTACTCGTCCATCAACTTGGGGTGAGAATATATCATTATATTTCATTGTGCTGTTTTTCAATTAGGGGTTAAAAGTAGGTTTGGCCAATCTTAAACACACGTTTAAAGCCAGCTAGGGGTCCTGGGCACTGGTAATGCCCGAGCCGCCAGGCATTCATAAATACCTTTACGTGTAAATCGGTAAAATTAGCTCGTCGTTTTGCCATGTTTTGCGTTCACTTTCCTATGCCTACAGTCTAGTGTCAACACGGCGTTCGTACAACTGCGAGTTGTACGTGATGTTGTTTTTGTTAGATCGCGCGCGTTACGCGCAACGCAGGCGTGTTGCTCGCATATAAGCATTGAGCTCCATATAAGTGCACAATTTGCTTTCAGGCGGGTGCAGTTTCTTTGTGCATGTGCGTGTTCCATATACGCGCTGACTAGGGCACAAACGCGGGACAGCCAGCCGGGCATTATCACTATTCTTTATCGCTAATTTAAGACTGCCCACGTGACGTGCTCTCAGCCAATAGGGATGCGTAAACTGTCCAAGGTATTTATGAATGTATGTTTTCACATGAAAGCAACCTGTTTTATACATTGGCTTGTAGTTAAAGATATATCAATTTTCTTTTTAAAAAAAAACATTACAGGAATAAGATTTTTGAAAACTGCTCAATTGTTAGTTCAACTTGCCGATAATTTAAAATTTAATGTAACCTAAATACCGTAATTTAATGTTCTAAGGAATAAGCTCATATTTTAAGTTAGATGCATTTTGAACCTGACTTGAATTTTATTGTATCTCAATTTGGGTGGAAAAAAAAATTAAGGTATGGCTGACAAAAATGTATCTAATCGGTCAAGGAACGTCTCCAGATCACATTTTTGAGGCCCCCATTTTTCCCATGTGTGTTGAGATTTTGATACCATATCAATTGATACCATTTCACTTGTCATATCTTTCCTCATTACCATTCTGAAAGTTCACGTTCTCAATCTATACATTTTTAAGAATATTGTCAAAAAACCACCACTGTTTTGTAAACTAATTTATCTGGTTACATATACATAAAGCAGTGCTTTGATTACGCCAACCTTTTTGCTTCCACATCCAAATTGGAGATTGCAAATTTCCTGTTTTTTTCCCATGAATATAATTTTGGGGAGGTGTTTTATATGATTGTTGGGTTAGAACAAAATCAATTTTCGGGAAAAATCTGAACAAGCTCCTTTAAATTGCTTAAAAATTACTTCAATTTCTTAAAAATTTCCTGGAAATTTACTTGATTTATTTGTATTTATTTACCGACATTACTTGTTTGTGTTCTCTCCATGTAGCTAATTACCCCCCAGCCCAATGGTCAATCACAGGATCAAACCCAAACCCAGTCAGACCCCATATCAAGTTGCCTCATGCAGCTACTCTCAACGGTCTTACTGTGCTTAGGCAAGTATCGGCCTCAAAGCCCAACGTCTGACAGCCGGTCTGGAGCTCAGAAGAAACAAATAGACATGTTTGACCAGTGTGGACAAGACCTTATCAGGTACAAAAACTGAAAAAACTCTAGATGCTAGGATAGGGCGACAATTTGTGTGTAAAAAAGCTATATTAGGGCGACACGCTCTATTAGGGCGACATTTTGGTGTCGCCCCAATATTTTTGAGATTAAAAATCATTTTTTTAGGTCAAAAACCATTTTTTTTAAATCGAGAACCATTTTTATTAGGTCTAGAACCAAAATATCTTAGGTCTGGAACTATTTTTGGAAGCTTCGGGTAAAAAAATAACCTGTCAATTTGAGTGATTATTGCCGAAATTTTGGTGGTTCCCGGGGAGAGGCTTCCCGAAATGTCGCCCTATTGCGGCATCCAGAGTTCTTACAACTCTGAAAATCATTAATGGGGCAAAATACAGTTCATATCCTCAGTTTTAGAGTATAAACAATTGTACAAAGATTCAGTAAGTTTTGGGGGTCTGTTTAACATTCTTATGCCACCCTCAAGTCGACCTGTGAATCTCTTACGCCACGACTAAACACTCGGCTTCAAGCAAAAAATAATGCTCAGGTACGGGGGGCGGGTTGTGCTATTTTAGACTTATTTCAAGTCTGATATTGCGTATCACCAATTATGGTATCATTAATTAGGTATACTTCTCATAAATTTGTGAAATAAGTCTAAAATGGTACAATCTGCAATCCCCCCCCCCCCGTACCTGATATCAAGAATGTTTTCTCGGGTCACAAAACTGGCCAAGTGGTTTAGGTCATTGATTCACAACAGGCGTGAAAACTTGGTGTTGCGAGTTCAATACCCGGCCGTGGTACCTGTGCCCTTGAGCAAGGCACTCGACTGCAATTGTTCCATCCTTCGGAAGGGATGTAAAGCCGTTGGTCCAGCGTGTTGTGTAACTCACCTAAAAGATCCCAGAGCATTCATTGGTGAAGAGTAAGGGGATTCTCCGGTGTCTCTGGCCGTCAGCTGTCAATGGGCACCACCCACCTATGTATCTCAATGTTTAGATCGAACCACACATTTATTCTTTTAAAAATGAAACGACATTAGGCAGTTGATTGTGATGAAACTGTTAACATTCCTTCCTATTGTCTACAGTTACCTAGTTTGCTGCGGCGTGATCGACAATCTGACATCCTACTTCAACCGAGTCCGAGGGACAGTGGAGGAAAACCCATCACTTGCCGAGTTTCTGCAACACAGCTTGGGTCTTCTTGGAGCCATGATCAAATTTGTGTCGGTGGCATCTACAAAGTAGGCTTGAATATTTAGGGAATAAAAGTGGGCTTGGCCGGCATTAAAGGCCATTGTATCATTTGCAATGACCCAATTTTGTTTTTCATGACTGAGTTGACAAGAAAAACCTTACTCAAAGTGTTGATAGCAATGGTAACAAACGGCACATGAATTTATTTCCGTCCAAAATGGTATTTCATGTTGGAAATTAACAATCGAAGGTGGTTTTCTAAAAAATGATTACCATTCACTTGTACACAAAATCCATATATAGATTTTCAAGGTTTTCTGAAGCATTGATGCATCTATGTAGCTAAAATTTCTTCAGGCTAGTTTACCAACATTCTTCCTTAAATATGTTACACTCTTATTCCACGAATAAAACAAATTATCTTGCAAATGATACATAGGGCCTTTAAACTGTTTGTTTAAAACTGGCTATGGGCCTGGATGCTGATAATGATCGGCTGCGTTTAAGCATGTACTTGTGTACATGACTCGGGTCAGTGAGAGTATGCTCTAGCTACTCCCCAACAAATGGGGAGTGTGCTCTTACTCCTGACGAGTGTCATGTCATTTGTACGAAGATGGCGGAATATGGGTGGGATTTTGGGTGAATTTGCTCAACGTGTTAACTGGATAACTTGAAACAACTGAGTAAGGTTTGTTTTACACAGCACCAATGATTCCGCAAAATTCTCATGACTGTACGTCTGTATTTTCCTCAGTTTCTTGTGAGCAGTGAAACAGCATTTTTTGCACATTCATGGCAAGAGACGGCCATCTTGACTGATGGCCATTCTCGCATGCAGACTTGCCATTCGCGTAATGTAATCGGAGTGCAGTGTATATGCAATACTCCGGTGTAACAAGAATTGTACGCACGAAATCAGCGTCCAGACCTCTAGCCAGTTTTAAATGTACCATTTAAGACTGGCCAAACCAACTTTTATTCCCATTCATAAATACTTTTATGTGTAACTCGGTAAAACTCAACGAAATTCTCTGACAGTAAGCTTGCCGTTTCGCATTCGTTCAAACTGCTTTGTGTCGAGTTGTTTTTGTTCGATCGCGCGCGTTATGCGTATTGCAGGCATGTTGTATGTGCACGCACACAACCGTGTATTTAATTTTTGTCACAGTGTGCCACTCACCTGTGTACCTCGATGTTTAGGTAGAAGACGCTTGTAAGATTCATGTAACTCAGCCTACGGGCTGCAAATTGAAGTTCTATAAACACACACAAACACATGAAATGTAATCATTAAATTAATCTAAATTTTCTTTTCCAGATCTACCAACCTCGGGCCTTCCAAGAAAGAAGACCCCACCCAACTCCTAGCGACGTTCAGAGCGACAGGATTCGGCGGTATCGTTTCATTACTCTACGGCATCTTACTACACGGCGGTAATCCGACACGTAGTAAGACTGCGACACCGCGGGAATTGCCAGAACACATGCTGAACGTCGCAACGGCTGGAATAAAAATGCTGAGTAGTATCGCTGCGTTGGACCTACAAATGATGCAGGTCAGAAACTTAAAACTTCAGCTTAAGTTTTCCCATTGAAATTTCTGAGGAGGCAGTTTTAATGGAAAGAATTCCACACCCAGCCACTGCTTGGAACTTCAGTAATAATGAAGATAATATTGGAAATGAAGGAATTATTGCGTCGATCCATTCGGTGTTAAATTTGTCCTTACATGACGCGGTATATGCTATATTTACTATGCTTTTCTAAAGAACACACTAAAACTCATAGCGTGCTCGGGTGGGACTCGAACCCACGACCTTCTGAATGCTAGGCAGGCATCTCAACCACTCGACCACCGAGCCTTCATCTAGCCTAGCATTGTATGGTACGACGCAATCATTTCCTTATTTCATGTAATTACAGTCGCCCGCTGTAGGACCATCGAACCCACTGTTCACCATTGGCATGCTCGGTGGTTAAGACGTCTGACGTATGCAGGAGATCATGGGTTCAAGTCCCACCCGAGCACGCTATGATATTTTAGCATGTTCTTCGAAAAAGCGCTTAGTATGTAGTTCATATACCGCATCGTGTATGCGAAAAGATAATATTCTTTAATACTGATAGAATTTGTTTTATTGATTCTGCATGTAAATTTGTGTCCAGTTTCACCCAAACTTGCAAAAATATTTAAAATATGATTGTTGATTTTGTCCTTATCCAGGGTGCCTTGGGAGCTGAAGGCATATCACTGGAGTTCCGCCACATCGCTACCTACTTAATATGGAACTGTAGCCATTTTGCCAGCTGTGAAGACTTGTTACATGAAATCATTCTGATTGTCGGTTACTTCACTGTACTCAACGCAGAGAACCAGGTGAGTGTCACATGACCAGTCACATGACCCCAGGAGTGTCACATGACCCCAGGTGTTTTACATGACAACATTATGCAATCATGGCAACTTTCTGCAACATCTGCAACAAATGCAAATAAAAAACGGCGCAGACGAAAAACAAAGTGTTTTCAAAGTTTCCAAAATGATGTCTGTAGTAGGCCACTTTTTCAATTGTGTGATATATTCCAACTGTTGAGTGGGAACCAGCATTATATACTAGTGGAATGGGGTGATAAATACTCACAAAAAGTTAGCCTGAAATGAACGTTTTTCAAAATTGAGAATTTTTGATTTGTTTAACTGTAAAAGATTATAACAAGGCTTATGTATGTCCTTGTTGTGATTTGTCATGGCCAAATAAATAATAATAATAAAAAAGAAAGAATTGCACACCCAGCAACTGCCTGGTTCCCCATGCAAAAACCTAAAAATTTCATGCACTAAACTTATTCGTTTTGATAAAGACACAAAATTAGTCAGAAGAAATAAGATTTTACTGCAGCAAATTTGTCCTGAGCAAAAACATGGGTTTTGTGCATGGAGTGGCCAGATATGGAATTCTTTCAGGTTTCTAGGTCATGACAAAATAAATCTTTAGTGCCGGATGTGAAACTTAACTTCTCAAAACACTGCACTGTTTTTATATACTGGTTCCTTGTCCATGTATCTAGGTGCTGGTGCAGTCTGGTAACACGCCTAGCCTACTGCAACAGCTGTGCGGTCTGCCATTCCAGTATTTCAGTGATCCGCGCTTGACCATGGTGCTTTTCCCTACTCTCATGGCATGCTGCTACAATAACGCGGAGAACAAGACCATACTGGAACAAGAAATGAGCTGTTCACTCCTGTCATGCTTTCTCGAGGTAATCGCAGTGCGTATTTTAAAGCATGTTTGTTTAGTCGCAGATCCGAATCTAGATCCTGCAATATCACCATGTGAAAACTACTGTCATGTGAAATGCTATTTATTTCTCATTCATAAATACCTTAGACAGTTTATGCATCTCTATCGGCTGAAAGCACATCACGTGGGCAGTTTTAAACAAGCGATAAAGGCACAGTCGGTCTTAAACACTTTTGAGCCTGGCTAGCGGCCGCGCTCTGGTCGCACACCGGCTAGGGGTCCTGGGCACTGATAATGTCCCGCGCCTTCGGCTTGGGCCATTATCAGTGCCCAGGACCCTAGCCGGTTTTAAACGTATGTTTAAAACTGACCAAACCTACTTTTAATCCCTAATTAACAAAAACAAATAAATAGAACTGTTTCTGGTGTTTACATGTTCAAATTTAAATTTGGACAAAAATTTATATGATTTTTAATTTAACTTGGTTGTGCACAGGAAAAAATTGAAGACAAAAAGAAAGCGAAGCATTCTCCAACAACGCCGAAGATACGGGGTAAGTTGGCTTTTTGCTTTACATGTTGCTAAATTGCAGAATGCCTTGGAACTACAACAGCATTTTGTGCACAAATTTTGCCTTGTCCGTTTTATAAAACATTGACAGTTTTGAAATTTTGCAACTTTCAACTAGTACAGATTATAATTGAGTCTTTCCACAGTAAAGGGGACATTTTGGCAACACAGACCATATTTTTGAGGAAATACCTTTGTCTGGTCTCAAAATAAAAGAAATAAGTTTCAGTTGTTCTGAAGAGATAACTTAGGCCCCAAAAGGTGACAAATAGTGTGAAAACATGCCTTTCTAAAAACCCTGTGTACAAATTTCCAATATACACAGACGGCCTAAAATGTAACACAAGTGTCCGTCCCAGTTACGAGCGTATATTAGAAATTTGTACAAAGGGTTTTTAAAAAGGCATGTTGTCACACTATTTGTAACCCTTTTTGGGCCTAAATTATCTCTTTAAAACAACTGAAACTTATGTCTTTTATTTTTTAGACTAGACAGGTATTTCCTCAAAAATATGGTCGGTGTTGCTAAAATGCCCCCTTTATAATTAGAAATTATTTGCCCTTCACAATGTAAGTTATCAGCACTATATGCACAGTGTTTTCTTTTGAACCGTGTCAACAAGTTGATACATGTTTAGAGAGGGACTCGAACCCACGACCTCCTGCATAGTAGGACAGTTGTCTTATTATTGGTTTATTTCTTTGTCTCGTGATGTAAAGGCCAAAATGCACATGAATACAAAAAAATAAGTTACATGATCAATATGACAAGGAACACACACACAGAAATACCACACTTAAATAAATCCTTCAGAGACTTTTCAACCAAATAAATTAAACTTAAAACCTCAAAACTACACCGCATACTAGAAATTCAAAAAACATTCAAAACAACAAAATATTTCTGCATAAAACCACAGGAATTTAAAATATAAATATAATATGCGATTAGGCCGTTTCTAAAACGGATGGTACGGACCGGTAAATGTGAAATTTGTTTAAAATCTCTCGGATTTCATAAATGACTCAACATTTCAAGGGGGTGTAAACAAGAGAGACGTACGGTAATTTTTATACAAATTGTTAGCAAATTTCAAGCTCAATAAATAGACATTTCATCTGTGATTTTATCCGACGATCGTCGAACCAGTGCTTGTAAAAATCCTGAAAATTATCCCAAACGTAGTATTGTGTTGTCACATCCAAATTATTTCTGTATCTTCACATATATATATCTGGCAATCAGACATGTATTGAAATGTCATATTTTGACTGCAGTACCCCAGAGCCATGCATTTCATTTCATTCTTCCGGCATGCATAGTTGTCCAAACGACCTAGATTTCTCGTCCATTACATCACTGGGGAATTGAAACCTTACAATTCATTTGTTGGGGCAATCATTTGTGTTCGACATATCATGAGTCTTGGTTCCCTCTATGAATACGTTCTCAAATTGTTTATATCGTCATCTTTTGTGCGATTTCCATTTTCATTACACTTGAGATTTGTGTGATCCGAGCATTTTTATCTCTTCGTAATATACTTTTGATCCCATATTGGCAAGATACGGTGTGTGGACTTTTGTGCAAAATGGGCCAGACACAATTACCAACATTTCTGAATTGGGGTATGGAGGGTTTTTTTTTTGTTTTGTGGGGGGTGGGTGGGGGGGGGGGAGAGGGAGGGTGGGGGGTGGAGGGTGAGTGCTTATTTTAGGGGTTGGGTTCTTTAGAGCCATTTTCCAGAAACATTAGTGGTAACATATTATTAATTAAGTGAAAATTAAGTATACAAGTTTAAAGGAGCGTGTTCAGATTTTTTCCAGCAAATTAATTTATTTCTTTAACCTAACAAATAATATTATACCTCCCCATAATACTATCCATGGGAAGAAAACAGTAAATTTGCAATCTCCAATTTGGATGCGGAAGCAAAAGGGTTGGTGCAATTACTGCACTGCTTTATGGAACCGGATAAATTAGTTTACAAAACATTGGTGTTTTTTTTTTTTTTTTGTGACAATATCCTTGAAAATATATGGATTGAGAGCGTGAAAGTTCAGAATGGTAATGAGAAAAGTATGAAAAAGATATCAAAATCTCCACACCCATGAGAAAAAATGTGGGTCAAAAATGTGATCTGGACGCAATCCTTTAATTTTAGGCAAGATGACCTTGGGACCGCCGACGCTGGGGTGAATTAGTTTGATAGAAATTAATTCACCCGTGTACATGTCTGTCAAATCAAATGAAAATTTAAAAAGAAAACGAAAGTTTGTCCAATTATCTCTGTTGTCAGTGGACACTTAGTTGTGGTGTACCTGAAAGGCACCATGTTTATTGGGTATAGCGCCCTCTACAGTTCTACTATTAAGTTCTCACAAGTATGTGCAGTTTTTACAATTTATGGCTAAACATAGGCCTATACACTAAGAGATTTGTTAGTTAATTTTTGCAATAATACATATTTCTCATTTTCCGCAGCATTTATTTGCAATTCTGTCATTGTTCAGTCGGAAAAAGAACTAGTTCAATTCCAGTAATCTAGAGCTGTAGAAATTTATTCCAGAGTGGGATAATCATATAAATGGGGTCTAAATAGATGTCCAAGGGAAAAACTAGGTTAATAACGGTCTGTTTTCTTGCGTGGCTTTCAAAATTTTATATGGAATAGGGAGGGTAATGAAGTCGTGTTGCATTGCAAGTACGCGGCGAATAAAAGTGGCTATTATTGGGTTTTTCTTCCACAATAACCATTTGTATTCAACATTTCTTAGGAAATCTTGTCATGTTTTTTATGGATTGAAATTTGTTCTTGTCATATTTGACCTGTTTTAGTTGTCCATAGTTTACCTTACATTTGCAAATGAAGGAGATTGTTTGAAAGGCTTAAAGGCAGAACACATAATTGGTAAACCGTTACAAATAGTTTTATCTCCCTGTGTGATTGATGGATGCATGATTTAAAACCAACCTGAGCAAAAACCAGCTCCGTACTTCGTCTAACTTTTGAGAAAACAGCCAAAAAAGCTTTAAAGTCACTTCACCCAAAAACCACTTCGCCTTGAACCATGGCCTGTGCACGAAGTGTTTTGGGGGCGAAGTGGTGCAGGGCAAAATGGTTTGGGGGGTGAAGTGGTTTTGGGGCGAAGTGAATTTTCGTCTCGTGAGACAAAAATTAATTGTCTTAGTCATTTCTCAAAGACTATAGCACTTCAGACAAAACCATTTCAGGGGAAGTTTTTTACAGTCATCGTGTGAATTTATGTGTGAATTTGTGAACATTTCTGTTTTTTTAGATTCCCAATAGTGAGCAGGGGCTTTAAACATATGGCAATTCCAGAAATTAAGATTACACTACTCACAATAAGTTGGGTGTACGCAGATATTTTATTGAGAGTATGCATTCCGCTTGAATGCTTTGGATATGATTAGACAATTGTATAGTATTCTGCATGACAGACACACCTTGTCACAGGAATAGGTAAAAACAGTCATTTGAAATAAATTCAAAAATTTACAACATACCAATGTCCATAACTTATTGTGAACTCGTAGTGTAATTTGAGGGCTTGTAATGCACTTCACGTATTCAAGTTTGATTTTAAACATGTTCTTCAAGCATCCTTGATGGAAATGTACCGGTATTTCCCGTAAAACTAATTGTAATGTCTTTCTCAGTAAGCGTGAAAGGTCTAAAAATAAACCTCAGTTTTGGATATACCCCCTCCCCCCACCCCCCTCCCCCCTCCCCCCTAACCCCTCCCCCACTTCCCCCACAGCAAATTCTCCCGATGCCCTTGCGCAGCTCTAACCCTTGTCGCAAGAACACAAAAAAATCCACACGGTTTATTTTATTGCAACCCGTCATACCTTCTGTTCAAGAGAACAAAAGAAAAACCTGAAGATTTTTCAAGCCCTTTCATCTTTTCCAACTTTTGTAGACTTCACGTGTTGCCGAATCTCCCCGCGGTCCGATTAAACTCAATAAAATATGCATTTTCATTAAAAAATCAGCATCACTCGGGGAGTTGAGTCTTCATCTACGGACCAGCGGGAACGTAACCGCCGTAGCGTGTCTGCGCCGCCTCTACACTGTCATTAGGAAGATTGAAATCTAAATTATACACGGAAATTATGGCCATTGTATAGCGGTATAATCATGCTCTATTCGCTGCTTGGTTTTATGGTATCTGTAGAATCTAAAGTAACCTTTTGTAGTTGGGTCGTGGGTGGTGGTGTTTATTGTTGAATTGTCTCAAGCCTGTATCCTTGTGTTTTAGCTCACAAAATCTTAAAATGTTCTCACTCTCAAATTTGTTTTTTAAAAATAAAATCTGCACTTACTGATGCTTGATGAGAAAGAAAAAAATTATGATCAACTTCTCAACTCTTAACCTTGATTTTACGGGTCCTTTTTACCGCATTTTGTATCAAATAGGCCCTACCGGGTAGGCCCTGAAGTTAAAGCATGCAAAGTCTGCCTACTTACATTATCATCACTTGACTAGCCAAGCGTCATTAACTAGAAGATAATAGTACATGTAGTTACGACATTATCTATTTATCTTGAGCGATGCCCATTCTTCTTATTTTAATTCCAATTATTTTATTATTTATTGAATTATTCAGACCAGGGCTCTAACATTTAACAGAAATTATGCTTTTACGGGACTGGGTAATTACTGTATAATTATTCAAACCTCATTAACTTCAATATTACGGCTTTTAGTTTTACCTTGTTGATGTCTAACACCGTCGTCCCCCCGCCCCCCCCCCCTTTTCCCTTTTGAAGAGAGAGTATACGCAACGCTTCTAATGGTAGACATTCATCATCTCTCATCCCCCATTATCTTAATTGCTTGTGGAGTCTCCATCTGCAACAGGCTTGTAGCTTTAAATATTAATAAGTTGTCATTTTGGAAGGCTGACGTTTTTTTGTTGCAGTGTCGGCAACAAGTGTCAAGGACATAGTCATTGGGGAAAACTCACTAATATTTCTTTTATTGAGCAATGAGGAAAACTGACCCGGGTCACTTTAGTCCAGTGTGAACGGTTTGTCGTGGTAAATTTCCTTTCTGCACAGTATGCGGTTAAAGGAGTGCACATTCAGACTTTTCCAGAAAATATATTTCGTTTTAACCTACGAATCATATAAAATACCTTACCAAAATACTATCCATGGGAAGAAAACATGAAATTTGCAATCTCCAGTTTGGAAGCGAAAAAGTTGGTGCAATCACTGCACTGCTTTATGGAACAAGATAAATTAGTTTACAAACCCCAATTAACATACATTCTCCCCGACGCAAGCTAAATCAATTACTGAAAACATCCATGGTTTTTTGCCGATATCCTTGAAAACATACCGATTGAGAACGCCAAATTTAAGAATGGTAATTAGAAAAATATGACATGATACGGTATCAAAATCTCAACACCCATGGGAAAAATGAGGGTTTCAAAAATGTAATCTGCATATGTTCCTTTAAAAGGGCTAGTTGAATTGTTTCACGTTAGCAAACATTTTCTCAACTTTTTGATTTAAAAAAGCAGTCATTAAACTGAAAATTTGGTTGTTCGGTATTCATGAACGCTTAGCACTTCAGATGCATTTTCACACTGCGATTTCAACATTTGGAAGCAGCATATGCTTGACCTGTTTTCAAACTGTACTAAATTTTTTCCAACACATGTAAATTTCAGCACATGTTGAAACGATAATAGTGTGATGAGGTTCTATTAACACTCTAACACCGATTTATCCACATCTTAAGAAAGATGTCCATAGTTACTTTCCATGCCGAGTATTTTTCAGATTTCAATCATTGTAGCGCATAATCTCCCATCTGTGTTTACCGTGCGATCACCAAACACCCAGCATAGTGAATATTACCCAAGTCTTCCTAATCCACAGTCCAAATCAATTCAGGCCTTCCCTACCGATCAAAGCAGGGCGCGAAAGAATGAAAAACCAAACCACCATCGCCGTCCGGGCCGCGGCATTTTGAGAGAAAAAAAAAAGCCTTGCGTTTCTGCAGACGTCAGGTGAACAAACAGCGTTCGTTGTGTATCGAACCGTTTCTGTTTGACAACCGGTCGTGAGCTGTAATATTAACGGTTTTCTGTGAAGGATGACGGACTTTATTAACAAGACGTCCGCAGTGTGGTTGACTTGGGTCTGAATGTGTTAAATCTGTCTTCATTTTGGAAGATTTGTCACCAAATTTTTGTGAATCTGGGAAATATTACCATGATAGTATCTTTGTTGCAAATACATAAACCCCTTAAAGGAGCGTGTTCAGATTTTTCCAGAAAATGGATTTTGTTTGAACCCAACAATCATATCAAACACGTTCCCAAAATATATCCATGGATAGAAAACAAATTTGCAATCCCCAATTTGGATGTGGAAGCAAAAAGGTTCGTGTAATTACTAAACTGCTTTATGGAACTGGATGAATCAATTTACAAAACATTGGTGTTTTTTTTTTTTTAAGATATCCTTGAAAATATATGGATTGAGAACGCAAAATTTCAGAATGGTAATAAGAAAAATATGACAAATGATATGGTATCAAAATCTCGATACCTATGGGGGAAAATGGCGGCTGGGGAGGAGAGGAGGGCACCTTCAAATGTGATCTGACATGCTCCTTTAATAATGTTGTCAGTTAGCATACTTTGATAATGCAGTAAAATGCTTTAGCATGTCTTTGTTACTAAAGTCCATTTTTCAATAATGAAAAATATATATATATTTTAAATTTGTGCCTTGTAATGTATAACCAACACAAAAAGCCCTGACCATTTGCTTTCGAGTGAATTAAGCTTAAAACAAAATAAAAAGCAGTACTTCAATTTCTGAGATGCCCCCGGCTGCCCATAAGGCATCTTAACCAGTTTAAGACACGACATCTTGTCTTAGACCGTGCCATTTATCACCAAGACTGGCTCCACATCAGAATTAGAGAACATAGGTTGTAGTGTCATATAGTATTGAATTTCAGTTTGTGGATAACTTTATTTTCTTTTTAAAACAAAAAAATATACACTCGTAAAAAAATTGCATGGCTTCGTCAAAGTCATGGGAGGTCCAATATTTGAAATGGGATAAGAGAAAAATTATATGGTCTTCGTTAGGATTCGAATCAGAAACCTGACAGTCTGGGCAGATGCTCTACAAACCGAGCTATGAGGCACAGTGGTATACTCCCTCAGGTTTCCCCCAAGACCTCTGGCACGCGGGGCAGATGCTCTACAAACCGAGCTATGAGGCACAGTGGTATACTCCCTCAGGTTTCCCCCAAGACCTCTGACACACCGGGCAGATGCTCTCTACCAACTGAGCTATGAAGCACAGTGGTATACTCCCTCAGGTTTCCCCCCAAGACCTCTGACACACCGGGCAGATGCTCTACCAACTGAGCTATGAGGCATACTCCTCAGGTTTCCCCCCCAAGACCTCTGACACACCAGGCAGATGCTCTACCAACTGAGCTATGAGGCACGGTGGTATACTCCCTCAGGTTTCCCCTAAGAATCTAACTTTTCTCTCAGTGCTACATGGATGCACAACTGTGCAAAGTAACAAATACAATATTTAGTATGGTGCCTAATCACCATGGAAATGAAATAGCCTAATATGGGATAAGAGAAAAATCATATGGTCTCCAGGATTTGTTTTCTATATGGCCACAAAATCGAGAATTCTTTGTTTAAATTGAACGCAGGTATCTAGTTAACAAATCAAACATGTGACTGTTAGGTTGCACATAAGTTGCGGACTTCAGGTTTCACACAACATCTGGTATCAGTGCATTTTACACACAGCAATTTTGCTTGCTAGTGTCTGAAACGTACACACATAAGGACGACCGTTACCCGATGAGTACGACCAACAAGAGGATATTTATAGGGGTGCTATTCCATTTCGCAACCATCGGTGTGGCGTTTCTGTGTTAAGCAAACAACGGCGAGCATTATGAGGAAAATTTGCTTCCTGGCTGGCGCAAATTGAGAGTAGAACCGGGGTGTGGGGGGAAAACGAATCATCGTCCCCCCGTGTAAGAGGAGACACCAGGGCCACATTGGGCCCAGTTGGCGTGTGAGGTCCGTTGAGACCATAAGACAATAGCCATCCCGGGGAGAATCCTCTAGTGCTTGTAGGTCTTGGTAATTTTAGACCACAGTGGAGAGCCTCGAACCTTATTGTGTTTCACGGCTCGCGCTGGCGCGCCGGGCCTCTCCACTCCGCAGGTACCAGGTGGCCATATTGTCAGCTAAGTTGATACAAGTGGAAAATTGAAACCCAAATGTTGCGCGTAAACATCGTCAAAGTGATTGCACTATTACTCAGGTCCTTCTCGGTAATGTGACTTTGTGCAAACAAATCGAGAGAGAGGAGGCGAGGCGGGCGGATGCTTCACAAATTTAACTCATCGACGCAGAGCGCAGTTTGGTTAAGAACAACTCTCCGCGGAGTTTGTTTGTCCCGCTTTGTCAGCGCGCGAGATGGTAGATTAGTTTCCAAAGTCAATTGAAGCTTTCGTGTTATTGCTGGTGTACAATGAATACAAATTACGGCCGGTCGGGAAAATCTTTTGTCGATTGTTGAACGCGGTCGTCCCAAATTGCACAAGGACAATACTCACGCATGTTGAAGAACATAATGCATTTTCTACTGGGCTGCACCACTCTATACAATTAATTTGACAAAAGGCATTTAAACAACAATTTGTGATATTACATGCATTGTAGATGTTCAGTAGTTTTAGATTGAGGATTAGGAAAGCACAAAGCCAGATAATTTACAAATTGTCCTTGAAAATTTATAAAAATTGTGACAGAGTTGAAAAATGCCTTTGTGTCCTCCCTGACGGCCTTAAACAGTTTTTTTGAATATCATTCAAACCATACCACCAGGACACCGGCTAATTCGGTGGTCGAGTGGTTAAGACGTCTGCCTTGTTTGTAGGAGGTCGTAGGTTCAAGTCCCACCCGAGCGCTATGAAGTTTTTCATAGTGTCTTGTTAAAGCAGTGAGTATACAGTGTTAATAATTACGTCGGGAAAGGGCAAAAAAGAAACGCTTATTAAGAAAGACGTGTCTACACTATTTAAAAATTGCATAACTTGGAAAAGCTATTTTTAAAAATGCATCAAAATGTCACTCTTTGGCATCCATTTTTGTAGACAAACCCTCGTACAAAAACTTAACCAGTGGATGAAAAAATAATTATCGATTTTTCCCGTGTAAACACTGTAACCCAGCACGACCTAAGCACTTGAGTGAAACATCTTCCAAAGTCCAGTCACCGGCGAAAAAAAAAATTCTTGTCGCTGGCAAATGAGGATCGCTCTGCCCAATGAGAAATAATTACCCCATCTCCGAGACCATTATCAAGATTAAATGGGCTCCCGTAAAGGCGCGAGCGACGTCATTGATAAAGCCTGATTTGTATCTGGCATGCCTGATACGGCACTAGAAACGTGCTATTCCTGCAACAACTCTGATTATATCTGTTCATTCTTGATTTTTTTTTCAAGTCTTGCCGAACTTGTAGGCATTGATAAATACTGTCGAGTGTGGGATTGCATACTGAGGCAAATTTGCGTGAGTGAAACACGAATACAGAAATGTGTAATGCAACTTTTTTGGTTTCAAGCCAAAGAATTGGTGGCCTGATATATTGCTGCCCTTAATCCCCTAACATGGGAGTTCCACAGGCTTTAAGACACCTTTCAAAAATGACGCTGACGCACTGAAAATCACAAAAACGCTTGCCATTCAAGTTGATTCAGTGGTTTTCAGTGCATTGTTTCACACCAAATCTCTCCAAGCCGCATTTTTTCCCTAAAGCAACACATGTTAAATTTACATGCATTAACATGTGGGGGGGAAAGAATATAGTATAAATGTACAGTATGAATGTATGATGTGGATAGGACTGTGCCAAAATACCTTTTACCTTTTTGAGTATTCTATTCGTAAGTACTAACATGTGTATGCAAGTATCATTAAAATTGCCTTCAAACCATTCTTTTGAAGAACTGTATTTTATGTGATTACTCTTTGAAATAGAAGGAATTAAAAAAAATATGTCCTGATGTACAAACTACAAGATCAGGGTTCTCCCCACGTACAAACGTGCGTATCGGCTCGATACGCTGAAATTCCGGCCCGACACGCAGGAAAAATTGCCGATCAAAAAATTCAGCTCCCGATACGCACAACAAAAAATCAAAAATATCACACATGGTGCTGCTAAAGAATACAATAAAATTACCATACGTAAATTTTCTCTTTCGTGAAAAAAAGAACCACATAGAGAATTCATGAGAAAAAAAATACTTTGATCATTCATCTGATCTTAGATGTTACTTGTAACATGGGCAGATGGGAGGTGGTGTAGAATTCAAATGTTTTGCAATCCCTTTCGCAAGAAAAAAAAGCTTGTTTTCCACTTTGCTCAACCAATGGTTCATACCGCACTTGCACATCACATCGACCTCACACAGTGCAAGCCAGTGTACCTATGTGAAGCCCATTAAGCTTATTAATCTTGAAACACGCGGCGAGAGTAACACCACTGTAGCGTGCCTTCGCGCTTGGCTGACCGGCTGGCGCGTTAGGTTCTTTAACTGCAGACAATAAGGCTTGCTCGCTCACTGGAACACAGTAGTCCTGCCAACTGTTGTGCTGGTGTGAAATATTAAAGACAGGTTTGTAATGATGGGAAAGAAAATGCCTCGCTGTTTAGAACCGCTGATATTAATGCGCCATTAATTAGACATTAGTTTTAATAAGGAACTGTATCGTTTGCTTTGGGTTTCAGTAGCCAGCCGCAGAATAAGAGAATATGGTTTTTGCTACAAGTAGTATTAGATGTTGGTCAGAATGTATGCTTAACCCCCCTCCCCCAAAAAAACTTGCATTTTTTGCAATTGCCAGTATTTTGCAAATTAGCCACCATGGAGCAGTGCAATTTCACACCATTCATGTGTGTGAAGCATTGTAAATTTCATCTGCACCAATTGTTTAGGCTTTTGACCTTGTTGGGTCTGCCAGATGTGTTTCACTTAATTTTTACGAAATTGAATTGAAATTGGCAGATGACATTTTTTGTTGAGTATATTTGATTGACCAAATTAAAACCACGCTTTTTTTAATTTTTCACTTATTTTTTACAAGTTCTGTTCATTAGAGAAAAATAGTGGTCCAATATACGCTACTCACAGTAAATTAGGGATATTGTGGGGTGTATGGAGATATTTTATTGAGGGTATGCATTTAATTATTTTGTATATGATTAGACAATTGTATCTGCATGACAGACAGGAATAGGTGAAAAGAGTCATTTGGAAAAAAAAATCCAAAATTGAACCACACCAATATCTATAACTTATTGTGAGTAGTGTAAGCTGACATTGCAATTTTTTTTGGTAAAATGTATTTGTTCATAATTTAAGTCTGTAAACAGCAGACCCTAAAATATTGTCTAATAATGAATTAGGCGTTCTTGATGTTTAGTTCAAGTTAACAAGATTTAAAAAATTCAACTTGTACTGCGTCCACTGTCCGACTTGCCAAATGGGGTGGGACAGGGGAGGAGGGGGAACAGTAACAGACTAGACTAATCTATTTCTCATTAAGTTCGTAGCTTTAAGCCACGTCCTAAAATAACAGACACTAACTAAATCCCTCAATACCCTCTCAAAGGTTTATTGTTGGAGATAATGCAAGCCCCTTTGCGCCTTTGGTAGTCTTGTTTGAAGTTGGAAAGAGGTCGGGCGGCTTCTTGAAAAGATCGGCCGAAAATGGAAAGATGGTTGAACAACCGTGTTCTATCATGCTGAAATAATATCCTATGGGTGTGTGTCGGAGGGCTGATGGTGAAAACGACTTGCGAGGGGAGTGCCCACGAGATAATTCCATTCATGTGGAGAGAGCCGAAGTGCTCCATGATCATTCTTTGGTCAGATTTAGCAGCCCAGATCATACTCTAAGGATCGATATCGTCGGTGGGGAAAACTTTAAACATGCGCTATCATTAACACTGAAACAACAACCTCGAGACACAACCTTGCTTTGAAGTCGTCCTCCAGAGTTTTTCATCTCATGCCTCATGCCCCGATTCGATGAGACCATACGCTCCTCCCGAGTACCTTGTGCCCCTCTTTTATTCCAAGCAGGGGTTCTTTAGAATTGGCCCGGCCTTTTTGCCGAAAAGGTACTTTTAAATTTGCATTAGGTGAATCCTGAATCAACAGCTTGGGGTAAATGTCTATTGGGGACATTTTTTTTGTGCCGTCTTTTTTATGTGGATTTTTTTTTTCTTTTCAGTATTTTAGTCTAAGAAAAATGGCAAGAGGAACACTCAACACTTGTTTGGTTAAAATTGATGGTAGTGTTTTAGACAAAAAATGCGTTTTAGACAAAAATGTTTTTTTTAGCCAAAAGGGAAATGAAAAACCTTGGATTGCAAAGATAAAACACACAAGTTTGTATTTTTGTTCCCCAGGAGGAAATTGTAAAAACGTACTTTGTGTAAACCGACCTACTGACGCTGGCATTTTTTGTGAAAAAGATTCAACAATTCACTAATTGATTTCTCGAAAACTCTCAGAATTTTCCATCAGAGAATATAGTATAGTGCGGAGTAGGAATGAAGTAAACTTTTAAAAATCTTAAGATGAACTTTCTGAATTTGTAAAAATATTTGCCAGATTCCTGTTTTGTAAATTACAATTTCCAAATTTTGCTAGTTATTTTTAGTAATTTTTAAAAAGTAAAACAGGAGTGTTTCCAATCGAAATACTGTAATGCTGTTTTTTCGTTCATGTTCAGCATGATGTGGAAAATTCAGAACCCTGAAATGTGTCTTTTTGTACTGCATATATTGCCAGTTAGGTGCCAGTAATGAAGTTTTTAGCAAAACTACAAAGAAATAATTTCAAAATGCAATAAATGGCTTCAGAATTTAATGTCAAAATACTACAGTATCTTTTGATAGAAATATTTCCAGAAAACAACTTTGTAGTCGTAGATACTATACAACATTCAACAAATTAAAGCAAAAAAGTTGATAAGATTTTCCAATTTATTGTTTAGCATTTTATTGATCACTTAATTGTCCACTTATTACAAAACCTAAAGCACTTAATGCTTAGAAATGATGAGATACATATAAACAGATGGCAACCTACATGTAGGCAGCCAATCAAGAGACATTGAGGAAAATCCCCCTTCTGCAAAAATGCTCTGCATTACATATCACAGCTTTATGTAACGCAACAGCTTTGTATCCCGTCCAAAGGATGAAGCAAGTTCGATTAACTGTTGTGCTCAAGAGCTCAAGCACCACGGCTGGGTCCGAACCCACAATTTCTGGGTGTTTCCACCTAAATTTGTCAACCAACAACCCAAACCGCTCGGCTACTGTGCTCCACGCATTGTGATTTTGTGAAACTACAAAAACAACAAGTCAATCCAGTTTGATGTTGCAATCGGCATAAAACGAAACACCCAAAGTCATAAGTCAGAAAGCAACAGCCATTACGTCTCATTAAGAAGATGGAAATATTCCTTTTACCGTGTATGAACCATTTCCTGTATTCCTAGGGCCTTTGTCACGCCAGTCGGTTGCAATTTAGTAATTTGACAGGCCATGATAAAGATAGTGCTCTTATCTCATCCAACGAAGCCATTATGCCCGATAAGGCCGCATGTTTGCCTCCGGGCATAAATATACAGTTTTAACAGCATCATTTTCTTTTTTTGGTGACTTGTGGAGAATTCCTGAGAAATGTTTTTGTTTGAGTTTATCTGTGCATAGTGTGCCTGTTAAATTTCACTCTCTTTGGGCCCGTTTACACTCGATTCGCCTTTGCCGAATCGAACTCTGCAATTTCAAAAAAGGGAGTTGAAGCCGGGTGAGCGCTAAGTGTAAACGGAAAAGGTGAATTGAAAAAGGCGGATCAGACCTGGGTTTGATTCGCCTTTTTCAAGTCGCCTTTGGGGTACCCTGCAATTGTCAAGGTCGCTTGTAGTGTAAACGCTACCCGAATAGGGATTCGGCAATTTGAATGTCGTTGGGGCAGTGCCCACCGTGTAGTAGATTTAATTGACCAATCTGGCACTAGTGCCGCAACACCTAACAGCTCACGCATGTGCTGCAGTTACAATTAGTGATGACTTTATTCCATAAGTAAATTTCACAATAATTTAGAGTCACTTCCACCACTTGTTGAAGGAAGATGTTTTCGGTTGAGGGGGAGGGTTAGAGATGAACAAAAAAAAAAAAAGCACACTACCGTCCGACAACAGTGCAGGGCCCTCTTTTTTTAGCCGGTGGCTTCAAGGCCGGAAACATTTGCACTGCCGCCAAGTCGGTCGTGCGAGTAATGAGCCGCACTTTGCCGGTTAGCAAAAAGACCGGACAGGGGAAAGAAAAAAAAGGTTTGGGGGAAAATTGATGTTGTGTGGCGGTAAAAGCGAACATCAGAAAACCTGTTCGTGGGAGCCATTCCCGGGCCGGAATCAGGAAGTCTGTATGATGAATTGCCTGTCAGAATATGGCTCTAAAGATCGGGACATTTTTGTATGCAGTAAACCCCCCACTCCCCAACCAAAACCTTCTCTCATCAATACCACAGATCACAGAACTCTCCCTCACCCCAACTTAAAAAAAGCTAGCTGTATAATATGCAGGTTTAATTAGGTTATCGGATCATATCAAAAAAGGGCTGGCACAAACGCGGACCCCTGCTCACAGACCTAATGAAATCACATGCTAGTTAGACAATACATGCCCTGTTAATGGCTTGCGCGCCCCAGGGCGGACTGCCCATGATACGTTGTTCTCGCCGTTAGGGATGCGCATCTAGTGACACGGTGGCCGGAGATTGGAAATTAGACCCGAGAAAATTGCATGGTTTCTCCTTGTTCTTGGTGTTTCAAACGGACTGTAATACATCCGCACCAAGCTTGGTTTTATTGGGGCTATGGGCTTTGTCCTTGTCAATTTTTTACCTTGCAATTTTTTGCCCTCGGATTCTTGACCTTTCACAATTTTTTTCCACTAAAATAGAAAATCTTTTAAAGACAGATTACATGATTGGAAAACTTTTAAAAACGGAAACAACAGCATTGCATAACTAAAGAATAATGTTGATAAACTGCCTTGTAGAAATCAGCCACATAGACGCAGTAATACTTCAGAAAACCAGAAAAATCCATGCATGGTCTTTGTGTTGAATGAATAGTAAAACATTGTCTGCAGACAATTTATATTTTTAAAAAGCACCTTCAATTGACAATTTCGTCACAAAGGTACCATTTTACTCGGGGGGGAAAAACATGGGGTGTCAACACTTTGAGTTGGGTTTTTCTTGTCAACTCATGAAGTTAAATTTTGGGTCACTACGAATAATGTATTGGGCTTTAAAGGTAATATACTTCTTTGGTAAACTGTTGAAAACGGCATGATTTCCACTGGTAAGGCCAAAAAAAAAAATAGTTCTGCTTCCGATTACATGGCATTTCAAAATAGGGTAGGTAGGTAGGGAATTATTTTTTTTTTGCCAATTTTTTTTGTGCACAATCATATGGAGGCATCTGCGTTTTTTTTTTTTTTTCATTTTTTTTTCGATAAAAAAACTAGGGTCGCAGCCTAAAAATAGGGTCGGTCGGGAAACCGGAAGCAGAACTATTATTTTTTTTGGCCTAATTGAAAGCATAGGTCGAGAAAACTAACTTGTAGAAATTTCAGCCACATAGATACAGTAATACTTCAGAAAACCTGAAAAATCCAAGTATGGTTTTTGTGCATGAATGAATGAATGAATGGGGACAATTCAGACGAAATAATTTCACAGGATGATTACTACATGTACTATTACATCTTGATAACAAGTAAGCTTAAAGATAATAATTCAGAATTTTTTTTGGGAGGGTAATTACCAAACAAGTAGACTACCTATAAATAAAAACTGAAAAAATGAATCAATGCTGGCATGTCCGCAAAATTCCATTATACACTCCTACAACCAATAAATGAAATTGATGAATCCAGAAGATTGATAGCGCACAGACATCCAACTTGACACTGTACGTCCAACAAAGTGTTCAGTTTGGGCCATTGCCTTTATTAATTAAGGAACGTATCACAATAAATCAACCCAATGCGAGGAACTGTTGCTAATGGGACGGACATCATTCGAAATGGTTCAGGTTTTTAATTAATAAGCTTAACGTAAGAAACGGATCTTATCCTCAAATTAATTAAGAGGGCTTTACAGTGTACGTCTGCTCATTTACGCAAGCAGGTAGTGTACAACGGTTAGTGTTTTATTTTATCCTTGAGCACTGTCTTTCAGTGATGCTGTTGAGGCCTTGCCTAAAGCCTAGCGTACATCGACATTGCAACTGGAAGCAACTAGTGGCAACTGGTGTTTTCAGCAACTGGAAGCACCTGATCAGTTGCTTAAAAAGGTCGATGTACGCGCACTTGCACCTACTGGCAACTGGAAAAATCCCAGTTGCCGCGAGTTGCTCATGTTCTACTTTCTGGCAACTAGTTGTAACCGGTTGCGGTCAGTTGCGTCGATGTACGCGTAGTTGCAACTAGTTGCTGTCAGTTGCACGTGTGTGTCTGAATACATGTACGTGCGCGCACATTGATAGCAACTGCAAGCAACAGTTGCTTCCAGTTGAAAGGTCAATACTGTAGGCTTTACCGAGTTGCCGTGTCGATGTGCGTGCTCTGAAAACTAGATGTTCTGAGTTGCCGCTAGTTGCGCAACTGATCAATTGCTCAATTGCTGTCGATGAGCGCACTACGCACACATCGACAGCAACTGATCAGTTGAGTTGCTTCCAGTTACAATGTCGATGTACGCTAGGCATAAAGCTTTTTAAAAATATTTTTACACGACACTGAAAAAAGTGCTGTCAAATTTTCGCACATTTTCTTTTTCATCCCAAGGTTGGTTGTTTGAATTGAATGGTGATTACAGTAGGCACTATACTAAATATTGCATTGTATAAATAGCATGTATGCAGGTGTCATTCTTTGTGTGCTCTAGCCAGTCTGTAAAATATGAAGAGCGCCCTCTTTTGATGGAAACTAATCATTGTGCATTGTCAACAATGCACCTTTGTGTACTTGTACTATGTGCACGTAGAAGTGTGTTCTTTTTTATTACTTTTTTTATGAAGGGGCAGAAAGCTTCAAAATTACGTATATGTTTACTGAAGTACCATTTTGTCCACGGGAAAGTTGGTGCAGTGGACATTTCAAATTTGTACACTTGGGCAATCACAAAGAAAGATGTCTACAATACAGTTGCCTTCAAACAAGTGGCTTCAAAAATTTAAAAGATGATAAACATTTTTGTCACTCATTCTTGCAGTACATTTTATTAAGTTGTTAATAAAATCTTGGTAATTCAGACTTGCTTATTAAGCACAACAACCCTATCAAGTGTAAGGATAGTTTTTACCGTGGTTAACTTGAAACTCTGCTTAACTCGGATTTTGAGCTTACTTGAGAGAAATCTCAAAAGTCAAACTTGGCTGATTAAATAAATCTTTTAAACTAAAAGCATATCCATTCCTGTCAAAGACACTACAGGGATAACATATTTAACTCAAAACTATGCAAAACCCCTTTTTATTGTTTAACTGAAAAATGTGCTTTTAAACATTTTAATTCCTTTAATGGTTTGACTTGAGCACAATTTTACTGTATTTTGAATAAATAAAAGGGGTGAAATATGACCTGCGCAAAACCAGTCACATCGGTAAATTTTTAGAAAATAAGATTTTGGCTCTCCTGACAGAGAGTTATGACTTTTGATTTGAGATATGAATCCCTGTT
The DNA here is from genome assembly GCA_037783545.1 of Henricia sp. BOLD:AAB3569. Lineage (NCBI taxonomy): Eukaryota > Metazoa > Echinodermata > Asteroidea > Spinulosida > Echinasteridae > Henricia > Henricia sp. BOLD:AAB3569. The sequence continues at coordinate 238,041 of JBBELK010000910.1, read as the reverse complement.
CGTCTTGTAATAATGACTGTTTTAACACATTTTTAAAAATGTTTCTGAGAGATTTTGTGACAGAATATACTACACCCTTTCATTAAAAGCAAGTTTTGGGGTATTTATGGTAGTATTTTTTTAAAAATTGTACTGGGAATGAAAAGACATGTTTTCCTAGCTCTTAATGCCAAAATGAGTCTTTCCACAGTAAAGGGTGCATTTTAGCAACACAGACATATTTTCGAGGAAATACCTTTGTCTGGTCTCAAAATATAAGAAATAAGTTTAAGTTGTTCTGAAGAGATAACTTAGGCCCAAAAAGGTTACAAATAGTGTGACAACATGCCTTTCTAAAAACCCCGTGTACAAATTTCCAATATACACTCGTAACCGGGACGGACACTTGTGTTACATTTTAGGCCGTACCGGTTACGAGCGTATATTGGAAATTTGTACATAGGGTTTTTAGAAAGGCATGTTGTCACACTATTTGTAACCCTTTTTGGGCTTAAGTTATCTCTTCAGAACAACTCAAACTTATTTATTTTATTTTGAGACCAGACAAAGGTATATTCTGGAAAATATGGTCTGTGTTGCCAAAATGCCCCCTTTACTGTGGAAAGACTCAAATCTGAATCTTCGTAATATTGACCTATACAGGGCATTAGTGGCTATCTAAAAATATGGCTATGCAACTACCGACTGGTTTGATGCTGGGAGTCACAGATAGTGCCTTTCTAGCATTTTTGAAGACCAACTCATTGTTGGAGGAAAAAGGACATAGTAATTTTGGATTAAACGAAATTCCTCCTGTGAGCCTTTTATTCAATCTATCCGTCCCACTACACATCCATGACAGATGCACAGGAGCTTATTCCCATGGCTTATCAGTTACTTCTTTAGGCATTTGTCATACAACCAATTACACTTAACAACAAAACGGCCCAACAAAAAGCAATCTGAGCCTGCACAAAAACCCCTGCCACGAGCCTCCCAATTTCCTCCAGGCATTTTCCTAGACATCCCCTTTTTCTAAACCGTGAATGAATTTTTTTTTTTTCTTCCTCCGTTCAGAATGTCTTTTTTTAAAAAACCAACCAGCCACCAGTAAAACATCTCATTATCGGCTTTGCAGCGCTGTTCCCCGGCATTAAAACCAATTCGGTAAATTTGTCCCCATCTCCCCCGGAGTGCATTTCCAAATTAAAACCAGTCCGAGGGACCGCAAAGGGGGGAAGGTTTCTATTGTGATCATGGCCTCCTGGGCAATCCCCCTGGCACAAAATGAAAGTAAATGACAATTCTGCAGATAAAAAAGAAAGGAAAAAATCCTAAAGAACGGCATTAGAATCGTGCAGAAGAAGCAATCAAATTCAGATGAGTATTTTAAGTTAGAATTGAGCCGGGCGATTCAAGTCATAATACCGCCGTATAATATCACCGGGCACGGTTGAATATCAGTCGCGTCCACTTGGCTGGTTTTGCCACGGACTCATCACAAATTTAAAATGCTCCACTGCAAAACGGACACCAGGCTAGGCGACTCGCGATGAAACCCCGCATCACAGCACACATTCTTCTTGCACTTTTCGCCCCGGACTCCGCGAACCCAAACCAGTCGTCCATAAGACCTATCTTTGTATATCATTCCCCCGACCCCCCAACGCTAAAGAAAAATCTCATAATGAGATCACACGGGTTACAAGGCTTTAACGTGTAATTTAGCCAAGAATCTGATAGGCAGAGATGTTGGGAGCGTTTACCAGATTACCTGCCTGCTAAATGGCCGACGGTCCGCCGTGGAGTAATCCTTTTTACGCTGTCCCTCGAACCCCACCAGCCTTAAGCCCGAGACTTTGCGATGACACTTGCCCAACAAACACCCATCAATATCCGCGATGACACTTTTTCTTCCCCCCTTCTCTCTCCTTATTTCTTTTCTCCGTTCCCTCAGTTCTCGCTGTAGATGCCTCCATGATCTAACAGGATTAGCGACTCGGGTTTGTGATGCTCCGAGCGCTTCATCACTATCTCTACCATTCCCCCCCCTCCCCCCTTCTCTCGCGCTTTTCCCACGTCTATCTGATCAGGATTATAATCCGAAGCTGGTAGTGGTCCAATAGATATTGTCCTGCCTCAGGTCGCGTTTTATTATTTTCAAAGATTGTCATTGTGCAGCTTAGAGTTTCTTACCGGCTATTCTGTTCCAAACAAAGCCAGTGTTTGGCTTACATCACAATAGCAAGAAATTACGAGTCTGTTGATAGCATAAATGAGCCATACTATTATCAAAAATAGCAATTTGCTGAATTGCATTATCAGTCGCTTTTAGACTCGTACAAATTGCATTTATTTTGTACTGAAAGTAAACATGATACATAATTGTTTTTTATTTATTTTATTTTTTGCAATGTTCAGTGTTTCCTTTCAATTGAACATCCAAATGGCAGTATTTAAACATGTTAACAAATGTGCTGCCACATTACAAAGAGTCTGGGGTAAGGGAGAGTTAACGTTAGGATCGGTCAGTGAAATTCAGAAATTTCAAAATGTAATATAAATTTTAAATCTTTTTTTTCTGTTAATCTATTTGTCTCTAGTTTAATACTGTCTAAAAATTAAGTAAATTATTTCCTAAAAATAACTGGGACAAAGGGAGGGAAAAAAATCGCCAAAAAAAAAATTCCGAAGGACGTATAAACACGCCAAGATTTTCGCATTGGTGTACCGGAGGAATTGTTAATGGGGAAATTCACTTGTTACTGCTTTTGACGTCTACACGTACACAATGGGCAAAACAGTTCATAACAAAGCGGCATTGGGGTGTACAATGACGGCATATCGACATAACAATACTTTACCGCCCATGGTTAATGAGTTCAGTTGTCTACCGTCCTCCATACTTCAACTAAAAATAAACCCGCGCCTACGGACAGCAATGTTTGAAATAATCCCGGCGTTCACTGGTTCAGAGAAATTAAGAAAATATCTCTAAAATACCTCTTAATTAATTTTTAAAAATCTCTTAATTAACCCACTGCCCCTCGGAATCCTGTTCATTGGAATCCATCACTCGGTTTATGGTGCTTCTCGATTAATTCTGTAAATAAAAAAAAAATTAAAACAAGTGAAAATGTGAAAGGGTTTTAAAAAGTCTAAAGAAACACAAAACCAGTTTTAGAAATAGCATTAATTCAGAAACAACTCAAGAAATTAAAACTACATGTAATTCACTACCAAGAAATATTGTACTAGCAGATGTTTTGTACCTTGTTAACCCACCCACATTCACCAAAAATCCAAGACAGACCCTGTACGTCCCCTTCTTTATTTACTCACACAACCATCGGCCTGCGGTTTCCCACTCCAGCCCTTCAGGCAACTTGTACAATTTATTTTAAGAAGCCGAGGGAGTTCACGGTTAATGAATTTCTCCTATTATTCTGGGCCTGTCCTCAATCGCACCCTCAAGGATACAAGTATTCCATGCTGTCTTGTAGTTGAATGACGGATTGGTGACCTACGACCCGTAAAAGATCGGTTGATGTTGACTCAGAGTTTGCGTAGTACAGAGGTGCTAAAATTGGAAGAAGGGTGCATGTAGGACACCTCTGGCTTAAGATTTGAGGTACCTTAGATGCATTGCAGTCCATTCGTGGGATGTGCCTACCAAAATGTAGGACATACACATGTACACTACTGATGTGTGACATCATTTACCAGGGTTACTGGGTCTAAACATTCACTGGTAATCTGAAACGTCCATTGCTAAAGCACAGGGAAACAGTTCACTGGTTTTAGTGTAGATCCAGTGACCTTGGCAACACACAAAGGGAGAAACGTTTACTTCTAGTACTAGTAGTACTCTATTTCTTTGATAATAATTATAAGCAGTTGTTTTCCATAATTAGTATGTTAGTTGTTTCATTTTATTTCTGTAAAGAGAAAGCCCGTTTGATATACAAACTGTTTGCAATACTAAGTACTTTTTTTCAAATAATTATGTAATACTAATAGTAATAATAATATCTCTTAATGCTGCAAACGGGCGACGCACCGATAAAACTTTCCCAAACGACCACCGAAATTTCGGCTAGAAGACATCGATTGGACACCAAATTTCTGTACCCAGAGCTTCCAAAAATGGTTCCGTACCTAAGAGAGATGGTTCCGTACCTAAGAGAGATGGTTCTAGACCTAATAAAAATGGTTCTCGATTAAAAAAAAAAATGTTTTTGACCTCCAAAATATTGGGGTTACGCCAAATTGTCGCCCTAACCGACCGCGTCGCCCTTACACGACTTTCTACACAAAAAGTGTCGCCCTTTTTAACAAAAAGACATCTCGGGCAGAATCATGACATTGGACGGTTGGAACAACTTTTACGTTGCAAATCCTGTATAGACGATGTGCCCTTTGACATCACAACCAACCAAAACATGCCCGGCGTTATGCACACGCATCAGGTATTACATCAATTTGGGTAATGAATCGCCGGTACAGATTTCCATTTAAAGCTAATAAAGAAACAGTGTGTTATTGAATGGCACATCACCGTATTAAACCGGTTTGGGTTCGGTTTGGAACATAACACACGCGATCGTCACATATGCACAGCATGCCTACAACGGCAGGCAAGATTTGAATAGAAGCCGCATTAGATGTAAACAAAGGGGACATTGTCTATAGCTATAAGCCCCTTTAAGATGTCTTACATCTTAAAGAACAAAGCCCGGTTGAGTTCGCCCCAGGGCCACCCCCAAAATTGTGTCTAGTTGGGAAAAGGCCTAAAGTATAGTTCATCCATCATGTTCCAAAAAAGAATTGCCACAAGCATGACATCTTCAAACAGTCATGGGGCATACTTCTAGCACCCTTAACCACCACCCACCCCCAAAAAATCCCTGAGGCTTGGCCCTCCAAGCTCAGTCGACCAAATAAAATGGTCTTCATATTGACCAATCAAGCTTGCAAACAGCAGTTTTACCACCAAGCAGAAAACTCATAGGACTGACAGTTCAAATAAATAAACATCTCGACATGGCTTATGATAAGCCAGCTGGTGTGTTTGATAGACAGTTTGGCAGGAAAGAATTTGAACTCAGTTACTCACCCCTCGGTTTCGTCCCAGAAGGAACTCCTCAAATCCCACAAATTCTGTAATTGTTATAATTCTGTCATGTTTGTGTGTTTTGCGTAGACCCTCAGGGTTCACGCTTTATCGGGATGAGTGACTTTGTCTGTGACAGTTGTCATATAAATATTTATGTGCGGCGATGCGTATGCAAATGAATTCCAGACGGGGAGGTCACGGGGCACGACCAAATGGGATTATATTCGGAGGTGGCAAAAGCAATAAACGGTTGAAACCGGTAAAATTTTTGCCTTGGGGTTTAGCGTAGTTTTTTCATCCATGCACCAAAGATGTATGTATATGTCATGACTGTTTATTTTGAATGGAAAAAAGTAGGTTATAAACCAGAAAAGGAGTGCCAAAAAAAAAAAAAACACAAAAGTTCACAAATGTGAATGAGTTTATTGCATACAAATTTCTGTAAGACTGACAGTATAAGTACATGTACATCATTTGCAGTTAAATGTACCCAAAATTTTACTTCATGAATTGACAAGAAAAAACAGACCAAAAGTGTCGATAGCAATGGTAACAAACACCACATGATTTTTTCCCGTGTAAAATGGTACCTTTGTGTGAGAAATTACCATGTGGTTTTATTTTCTTGAAAATTTGTTTACCATGCATGGATTTTTCAGGTTTTCTGAAGTATTACTGCATCTATGTGGCTGAAATTTCTACAAGGCAGTTTATCAACATTATTCTTTGTTTAAATCTCTGTCTTTAAAGGATCACATTTTTGACACCCTCATTTTTCCCATGGGTGTTGAGATTTTGATACCATATCTTGTGTCATATTTTTCTCATTACTATTTCACACTCAGTCCGTATATTTTTAAAGACATTGTCAAAAAACCACCGATGTTTTGTAAACTAATTTATCTAGTTCCATAAAGCAGTGCAGTGATTACACCAACCTTAGAGATTGCAAATTTCCTGTTTTCTTCCCATGGATAGTATTTTGGGGAGGTATTTTATATGATTGTTAGGTTAGAACGAAATCCACTTTCTGGACAAATCTGAACAATCTCTTTTAAACTTGATCTCCAAATTTATTTTAAATCAATAAAAAAAAATCAACTAAAACACATTTTTTTAAATATCACAATTTAGACCCCTAATTTCAGGAATTACAGGTACATAACCAACGTAGCTCCTTTGATTTATGGTCGAGTGTCAATTTTCATTTTATTAAGGGAAATTCTAAAAGAAACCTGTGAATTAAAATGGGTCTTATACAGCACATAACTGCTTGTCCTCCGCAGTATAGCTACATGTATAACTGTCCATACAACACACACTCACAAGGCTCTCCCATGCAACCCAAGTCATCGCCACCCGTGTTTCCTATCTCTCCGATCTCTTCCCCCTAATGCTGTTTCGCTTTATCAGCCTCCGAGACGAACATGCTTTTAGACGGATTCCCAGCGGTGTCCGCGTTATCGTGCCGCATCTACGGGATTACCCCTCTTAACAGACTGCGGCAAAACTGTGTCTTAAATGCATCGCGTTCGCTATCTCTTGCGTTGGACGGCGTAATGGATAAAGCGACTGCTGTACAATAACAAGAAGCGGTGGGGGTCAGTCCTTGCTGTGTGTGCATGTGTTGTTTCTCGAATCCTGTCAAAAACCTTCGTGCAATGAAAAAGCTAAATATCTTTATTGTTCAGACTCCTATGCATAATGCCTAAAAAAAGCGTGTCTACTTTTGAGCCCCCATTTTTTCCCATGGGTATTGAGATTTTGATACCATTTGTTATATTTTTCTCATTACCATTCTGAAATTTCGCGCTCACAGTCCATATATTTTCAAGGATATCGTCAAAAAAACATTTATGTTCTGTAAACTAATTTTACCGTTCCATAAAGAAGTGCAGCGATTACGCCAGCCTTTTTTTCTTCCACATCCAAATTTGAGATTGCAAATTTCCTGTTTTCTTCCCATGGATAGTATTTTGGGGAGTTTGGTATTTTATATGATTGTTAGGTTAGAACGAAATTAAACTTTTTTGAAAAATCTGGTCACCCTCCTTTAAGTGAATGGTAAAATAATGTCTGCATAATTTTGTTTTTAAGAAACCACCTTCAGTTTGTAATATCTCCCACAAATAATTCTACATGTATCATAGCTGAGCAGAACGTTTGTACAGCTCCTTTTAGCTTAATGATAATTTTACAATTTTACAAAGTGGCCATGTTGCAACGAATCATGTGATCCACCACAACATGCAAATTTGATAAAACACAACTTGGGTCAGCCCAAAACGTAGTCTTGATGCAAGACTGAATTTACAGTTGGAGTTCGCGATCCCTGCATTAGTGTATGCGTTGCAATGAATCATTTCGGTCTTGCATCAAGACTATGCTTTGGGCTGACCAAGTTGGGTTAACTAATTTGACAGGGACATCAGTGTTCCCATTGGCCTTAATTTTGTAATTCTTACCACACAACTGCATTAGCTTCTCACCCAAAATACAACAGGAACACCTTCAAAGATAGTATACATGATTGGTAAATTGTTACAAATAGTTTTATCCCCCTGTGTGATTGAAGATATGCATGATTAAAACCAACCTGAGCAAAAACCAGTCAAAACAGTCAAAAAAGGGTTTGCAGTCATTTCGCCCTGAACCATTTCGCCCTGAACCACGGCCTGTGCACAAAGTGGTTTTGGGGTGAAGTGGCATTTGGGCGATGTAGTGTTTGGACGAAGTAATTTGGGGCGAAATGGCACTCGGGCGAAGTGGTTTGGGGGACGAAATGGCACTTGGGCGAAATGGTTTCGGGGCGAATTGAATTTTCGTCTCATGAGACGAAAACTAATTGTTTTACTCAAAGAATATAGCACTTCAGACAAAACCATTTCAGGGGAAGTTTTCTACGGTCATCATGTTTATATTGTGTAAGTTAGGCGTAAATCTGTGAACATTTCTGATTTTCGAGATTACCAATGATGTATACTGCCTTTAACTGTAGATTAGTCTCAAGGGAAAAGATACAATAGTAGTGTCAGGTGAAGTATAGTCCTGCCCAAAAATTGGGAACAACCCAAGTTCCGTGCCCCAGGCGAGTGCCAGAAATTAAACACAAACATTGTCCAACAGGTAGGCAACATTTTGCCCACCCACGTGCATTCCTCCCAACTATTGGGACCTTACTTATTACGTTTAGAGCCAATAATTTCACAGAAATTGCAGAAAACTGCTTTTGTTTCAAATACTGACCTCATGCCCTGCTGAGTTGGCCCCGAGGCCCCTTCAAGATATACACTTTCTGAGGCCAATTTGGCCAGCATGCCCCTACTCTCTTAAATTAGGCTTGTATACACTAATAACCAGTACACATTTGGCACAAAGTTGGCCATGGTGCACCTCCAGTTGGCCTCAGTGGCCTTTGAAATTTGGACAAAATCAAGGCCGGAGTGATTTGACTCATTACGTTTGTAATGTGAGGCTTGACCTAACTTACCATTCTTGTACCCATTTTTGGTTTGTTTTCTGTGTTCCCCTCAGAAATCAAACACTAGGTTTGTTTTTTTTTTTATATAAAAAAAATATATATATAATATAAACAGAGAAACATTTTCTAAAATAAATCCGTACCTAACGTGCCCTTGAACACCGTACAGTATCACAAATGTAGAGAATCGCACATGTTTGTCATTTGTGTTTTGCTTAAACTTTAATACATGCGGCAAATTAGCTATTTTCTGAGAAAATTATTTATAAGAGCAAGCTGCACAAGGCCATTAACACAAAGTTTAAATTTTTAATAACAGTTCGATTGGTTCAAAGACTGCCAAGGAATTGTCTTTTGAAATATTAAGACACAAAATATGTGCACTACTGTAATTGTGCATGTTGGATACTGTATGAGAACGTGCACGAAAGTACATGTATGAAATCCCATGTCAAGATTGTGGAAAGTTTAGTTATTTGAGCATATTCTGATTTCGTGGGGCATTCTCTCGAAAGACTAAAAAGTATTTTCGCACTGGTGAGCTTGACTAATGTACATGTAGATGGGATTCTGACACCCAGGGCATGTGCTCTACCAGCTGAGTTATGAGAACACATACCCTTAAAGATGACTGTCCGATTTTAGCTCGATTTGAGCGTCAAAAATCTTTTTAAAAATTAAATTGCTATTTTTCTAGAATAGAAAAAGTTATCAGCTTTCATTTGGTACCAAAAACGTAAAAATTTGTCGAGGATTAATGCCAGTCGATTAAAAACAAGAAATAATAAACGATAGGCCCCGTCTTTTATTCGACAGGGTTATGACGTACAAATGTACATGTGCGCGTATGTGTGTACATTGTATACATACTATGTACATATGAGCGTACGCGCACATACAGGTGCGAATCCACATACAATCGCGGACGTCCCTTTGTTCCTCTTTTGTTTGGACATAGTCTATTTTTCCTTACTCTCGTTGGTTTTGTACAGGAGCGAATCGCGGACGTTCGCTTGCCAATCGCGGACGATATTGTTCTCTTTGTTAGACCTCCCTAAAACGTCCACGATTGTTTGGGAGAACAAGCGCATGTACAACATGTGAAGCCCATTTCAAGAAAATTTAAGTTTTTGATATTTTTCATTTGTTCGCTTGTGTAAATTACTTTTTTAATCCTTTCACCCAAACACGGACAGTGCAACTTTAATTTATGGGTAAATAGCCCTCTAAGAGAGGTATTTCATAATTTGGCAGTTTTGGCAAATAAATATCAAACATGCCAGCGAAAACAAATACATGCAGGATCTAGAAGCAGCTTCTTAAAGCAACTAAGTGAACTCCTGTTAATGTGCCTCGGTGTATCACACATGGATTAAATTCAGCCCGTGTCGGGGGCGCTGTAGGAACCTGTAGAAGTACAGCGTGCCCCATAGCTGTTCTACTAATCATGCCTCGAGGTGTCTCCATAGGCATAGGGATGGATTCTTTACAAGGCTCGCGAGATTTGGAATTTCAACCCAACCCTGCCAAGTCTGAGACAGAATTGATGATTTGATTATCGTACGCCGATACGCGTGACACTAGCGTACTAGACATGAGCAGTGTGTACATTCTGTGAACACCGAGTCTTGACAAATATTTATGCAACACTGAGAGGAGAGTTCTTTTTGGAAAGGTTGTTAGGTAAAACCTGAGGGAGTATACCACTGTGCCTCATTGCTCAGCTAGCAAAGCATCTGCCCCGAGTGTCGGAGGTCTCGGGTTCGAATCCTGATTGTTTTTGGTTTTTTTCGTCCAATGTTTGGTTATTTTATTTCAGCACATTCCATATTTGGCTACTTTTGAAATATGTATCTTTATCCTTCCTTACTAAAATTTTTATGAATACATTTTTTTTTTCCCGAAGAGACGGACTAGGGAAAGAGCGAACAGGTCTCATTTTTGCAATCCACTGACTTTGTTTGCCATACCAATTTAAACCGCACGGGAACAAGTACAGCGTCAGTAAACAAAACACACAAAAAGTACAAGCTGTCAGACGCCTTGCTAAGATATTTTAGGGTAAAGGTTTGCCCCCTCAGTTTGTATCTTTAAGCCGAGACCCGTTGAGTATCCCTGTATGCTTTTGTCTGGCCACCCCCGCAATCTGTGTCCTGCAACTTGATCGTCGGTCCGTAAAAAGGGGGTAGAGATGGTGTTTGCTGTTTCAATTAACTGCCAATATCTGAGCAGAAGGGCGAGAGAGGGCTAGGCTAGTAATTAGAGAGGCCTCGGTGACTTTCAAAGACAAGTAGTGGTGTTTTCGTCTCTCCTCGCGCAAGGAAAATTTGCAGGTTTGCTCTTTGCAACGAGAGGGCGGAGAAAGGGTAAAGCTAGCCGACAGTAAGCAAGGCAATTTGTTAGCTTGGTTTTTGGCATGACCAGATCAGAATTGTTTTATTTTACACTTGTGAGGGGAAACGGACTGGGTTTGCCTTTAGACCAGAAGCGATGTGGGTAATCTATCGTTGTAGGTTAGCACAGAACAAATCGGATTTAGATATTGATAAAAACAATATTGGAAACAATCCTTCTTTTGCCCCTATTTCTTGATAAGTGTTCATTTCTGTACAGTGATGACAATTTCATTATGCCATATTTTAAAGCCGGAAGCATTTTGCTTTGATTTGGGGTGGGGTGGGAGTGGGGTGCCTGGGGGGTCGGGTGGGGGAGCTTTATTTAATTGTCAAGTTTTGGGAAAAACAATCTTCACGAAATTAACACGTCTGATTTGAAAGCTCATTCTAATTCAACATTTTATTTTAAAAACTTAATTACTGTTGCTATGAAAAGTGTCAGTTTCCAAAAAATGTTGTTGATGATGTTATTGCATGAGGATGCACGCCATTGTCGGGTCATGTCCAAAAAAGTTGATTTATACGTTGTACTAAAAGGTACCTCAATCGGCGTTCGAAACAGACAGACCAAACAGAATATGCTTCACTCATCCCTGACAATGTTTCTACATAGAGGTGTTAATATTGACCCAGCATTGTAAATTCCTGTTATGAATGTTATTAGTGCATCCAGGAAGTCCGTTTAACCCGTCAAAGTGTTAGCATTCGGAGGGAAACCTAATCCTAGTTGTGCTGCAAGCACAAATTTACCAAGGCTTGGACGAAAGCCTGGACGAAAGCTTTAGTTAGGCTCAGAAACCCAGTAGCTGAAGCGCCTTGCAAACAGACGCTGGCTCCTAGACACACACGCATCCTGCTCCTAAACCGGAACCCTCCACAAGAAATAATTGTTTTCAAAGACCCCTTTCCACACTCGGACAGGCATCGGGGGTAAATACAATAGCACCACCAGCCTAAGGTTCGAAACGGGAGACCAAAGGGGGTGAGAATTGAGCGCGAAGTCCGTAAAAAGAACGGAGAGGGAAAAAAAGAAAAGAAAGGACTGTTAGCCGAGAGCACTCTGTGCACTCGAGAAGCTTTTTACAATGTTTGCCCAAACCAGCCCCTACACTCCATCCAAACATGGCATATGGTGTTTGAGCAGCACTCCATGCAAGTGTGGCATGAGGCTTGCGTACACGCCATCTCTCTCCCCCTCCCCCCAACCAACCAAAAATTTGGCGAGCTTTGATTGCGGGTGATGGATTGGGGCGCGCAGAGCCGTAAACTTGATCATAAGATGTTTAGAGGGCCGCGCTGTGTGTGTGTACGTATGTATGACATGACGGTTGAGTTGGCTTTGGAGTACCTTAGTTAGCCGAGCAGTGTGCAAAATGCACTTTTTTTAGGAGACGTACGGTTTTGATGTGTGGGCCATATTTGGCACAATGTACCCTTGTAATCATGTGAATAAGTCTCCAAAGCCTGTCCTACAGTATGAACCATACAAACACTATCTGACACTTTTAACAGATAAAATTGCATTGCTGTAATGTTAGTGATAGAATACAGGATTGGAAAACTGTTACAAACAATGTTATCTCCATGTGTAATTGAGGATGTATGTGATAAAAACCAACCTATGTATAAGTCAGCTCAGTACCTCATCTACGTTCAGAGAAAACAATGAAAACCTGTGTCTATGCTTTCAAGAAATTGTGTGAAGCTACCATCCTATTTAGGCTAATTTCCCGGCTGTATAGTGCACAAAAAAACAGCAATAATACCACAGCAATCAGGAGCCTTAAGGCGCCCTTGTAAAAAAAAGTGGGTGTTCACACACATTTATATAAATTCATCTTCATATAATTTTCTTATAAAAATATATCATCTCGGGTGGAATCATTGCATTGGACAGTTGGAACCACTTCTGTCTTCCATTTTTCCAATAAATGGTTCATTGTGGGGTGTTATGGCCGAGCGGTCTAGTTCGTCGAACTTAAGTTCCTGTGCTAGTACTAGAATGTAGGTTCGATTCCTGGCCGTGACAGGTTGTGGCACCTGTGCCCTTGAACAAGGCACTCAACCACACTTGCTCCCATTCCTGTAATTGGCGGTCCCTCCGCTGTTGGATGTGGTATATAAATATTTTCAACAAAATACAATTTTGGGACACTGTAAAGGAGCTTTACAAAAAGATGTGGGAAACATTCCTTGTTTTAGAGGTGTTAGGAAAATCCCACACACCTATACAACATTGGGAAAACCCACAGAATCAAGCAGGGACTAAAAACCCAATCCACATACTGACCCGGACGGGATTCGAACCAGGGCCACAGAGGTGGAACTCTAGCAAAGTCCAACAAGATCCCCTTTTGTATATCTTAGAAAGTCCAAAGTTGACACAAGAAGTTTCGACACTGTTCTGGTCTGTGCTGTATGCAAACACCGATTTTAGCATCTTGAATCCTAAACCAAACAAAGCAACTGCCAAAATCAACTCCAAGTTTCCTCAAGCAAGGTCAAGTTAGCTTGGCCCCCATAGTACTAAACCCTTCTGCCCTAACCCCCCTATCACAATGCCATCGGAGGGGCTCCAGGCTATTTTCCATGGAAACAATTAGTGTCTTTGTGTGTGGCACCTGGACTTCTTGATGACTAGAAACAATAGCTGGAGTACCTGGGGGTGCCCTGGAGGAACGTAGAGAATATCACACCTGTTCTTAAGTTGAGAGAATAGGGCCTCTACTCCTAACAGTGTTTGCTTTTCATTTATTTTGCCGAGAACCAAGGGACCAATTTTTAAATCATGACATTGTTTGAGTTAGGGATGGGGTTGGTGTAGTGGCACTTTATGTCCTGGGTTCGAATCCTGTTTTCAGTCACTGCTCGATTCTGTGGGTTCCCCAATATGTAAATCTGATCATTTCTTATGCTACGTTTACACTCAAAACAGCAAAAGTGGATACAGATCCGGCATTTTTATTGCGACCACATCTTAAAATTTGCTAGTTAGCACAAAGTCTTGATTAAACGGCATGTTTAATATAATGAAAAAAATGTTATGGGCCTTATCGGCTTTCAAACCTGAGACCTCTGACTCACCGGGCAGATGCTCCACCCGCTGAGCTATGAGGCACAGTGGTATACTCCCTCAGGTTTTCCCCAAGACCTCTGATACACCGGGCAGATACTCCACCAGCTGAGCTATGAGGCACAGTGGTATACTCCCTCAGGTTTTCCCCAAGACCTCTGATACACCGGGCAGATGTACTACCAGCTGAGCTGTAAGTACAGTGGTACAGGGAGTATACCACTGTAGCTCGGCTGGTAGAGCATCTTCCTGGTGTGTCGGATGTCTTGGGGAAAACCTGAGGGAGTATACCACTGTGCCTCATAGCTCAGCTGGTAGAGCATCTGCCCAGTGAGTCAGAGGTCTCGGGTTCGAATCCCGATAAGGCCCATACAATATTTCTCATCCCATGTTTGGTTGTTTCATTTCAATGGTGATTAAGCATCATACCAGATATTGCACATGTAAGTTTAATACAGTGTGGACATATCAAAGAAAGTACGTCTTGCAATATCTGTCCTTTTTACCGAACAACTTTTGTCCGTGGTCCCTAATTAGGAAACACCTTCGTAAATGAGACTTTGTCCAGGTACAAAGCTCACCTGTTGGCCAGGTGAAAACCCATTCCCTCGTGGCTGGGTGTTCTAGTTGGGTTAGCTGTTACTTAACGTTGTGTGGCCATCAGGACAAGACAATTACACTTGGCTTCTGCCGTCGGCAACATTCACTCAAAAGCAGTATTGTAGTCTGGGCTTTGTTGTGGTTTTATATTCTGAACAACAAAATAAATGCAAATTTATAGTTTAATAAGAATTTGAAAATTTCTGTTGTAATTTCGCAGACATCAAAATATTCACATAACAGCTTCATTATGCATGACTGCATAAAACTTGAGTGTGCTGAAAATTCCCACTCTTAGAATGACTGCTTTTTCAAGCAGTGTGCCATCCGGGGGGCTTCGTTGTTCTAGTTTTCTCAGCACAATTCAGTTTTATTTTCATTTAGTCCATTTCCAAAAATTTTGTCTATTGAAATAAAAGTATATTAAATTGATATTTTAGTGGTCTCAATTTCATCGCAGAATATCAAGAGTCTAGATTTATATTCCTTTGTCCAGATTGGCCTTGTGTCCAGAAAACCATGCCATTAATTTCCACGATGTCTTTGCAGCCTTTAAAATGCAATTGCCGAAGTTGTAAATGCCCTTGTGGGATTCGCTGCGCATGTTGAATGAGGCTTGTATTGCCAGCAGAAAAAGAGATTATTGTTTCCACGACCCCCTCTAACTTGGAGTTTTTAATTTCAGAAATGGATTCTGCGATAGATATCATCGGAAGCGCGCTTCGTATCAACGGTGTTCAAACAAGCGTCCCCTGGTTAAATTGCGTGTAATTTGGCAGAGCAAGTCAGGATGTTTGTCCGCGCCGATGTTCGTATCTTCGCGGTATTCGTGTTGATTAAAACATTGATCGTTTGTTGTGATCTTGAAACACTTCAGGCTGTCATAATATTCAGTCTCAACTCGCAACGACCATAATTCATCACACACTAACATTCCATAGTGTTGTAAGTCCAGCATGTTTCGGACACTATTAGACGTAAACATTTATGCTCCGAGAATCACTTTACAAATTAGTCGGGGAATTCAATTCTTTTAACCCATAGTCGCGTCACCTTGGCATCACTGGATGGGGTTTTACTCCAGAAATAATAAACCGAATACTTGCGAACATCGGTGGAAACATTTATGCATCGTAATTAATTTCACACAGGGAGAGTATAATCAAATTAGCCGTAGGGGGCTGATATATATTGCCCGGAGGTTCCTTTCTGTGTTGAAACACATGCGAGCCGGTGAACAAAGATGATAAATGATATACGAGCGGCAAGGTGGGCTAGATGGCGAATCGCATCGACTGGTGGTTGTTTGCCCCACACACTCGGCGGGGAGTTGTGTAAGTGTTTAGACCGGCTAATAGGGCAAGGCACTATGCGATGTGTTCAGTTTGGCTTGGAGTACTATTGACACGATGCTTCATGGCAAGGCTTGCGGCGCAGACCACGGGCAGTCGTGTCGGCCCATTGAATATTAACACGCGCCGCTTTCCAAAGCAAATGTCCAAGCGTGGCACCGTACTCCTCTTGACTTGTTACGCGTCATTTCCCAAAATAGCATCTTTCGGTAGGCACTGACGTGTTTTTTTTTCTTCTCAACTTTTTTACTTTACTCTCCAACACTCAACTGAATTTCAAAAATTGTAAGGGTAAAAGTGAGAAATATTTTGTCGACTTGGCAACGGTAAAGCTTGCGTGGATGGCCAGAAGCCTAAAGCACTCTTCTGCGTGGGGCGGGGGATGGGGGGTGAAGAGTTAAATGCCCCGGGGGTTTTCTTAGATTCACGGTCTGTCTTGTCAAAGCCTGTCAAATCTACCATATGGCAAGGGGTGACTAAGGGGTGTTTCAAGACGGTGAAATCCGGGGAGCCAGTGGAATGCTAATGCAGTGTAAAGACGTGTTACAAATAAAGCTTTGTTACAAACGTTTCACTCATTCACTCTTTAATTTGATTACTGATGTTTTTCACGGTAAGGGTGGATTCACACTGAGCGTCGCTTTCAGAAAAAGCGGTGTGGTGAGAATTTGAAGTGAAACGATGCACTGAAAATTACACAATCACAAAAACACTTTGGTTATTGGGTTTTCAGTGCGTCACTTCACTCCATATTCACTCTGCACGGCTTATTCTCAAAGCGACTCGCGTCGCATTTATGTGAGAAAAGGCTCAGTTTGAATCCACCCTTGGTCACATTTTTCATGCCCCAGGGTGGGGGACATTGACATACAGAAATCAGATTGACAGCACAAAATGCGTGGTTTGTATCCCTGGGTGGGGATTTTGTCACAAAATATTTGCTCTAGGGGTGGGGATTTTGTCAAGCGAAAAGTGACAACAATCCCCATGCACCTCTTAACCTTAGGTAGGATAAAAAACAAATTTAAAAATTTGACATTTTGGAAAAGTTTATTTATTTATTTAATTTATTCCATTTATTTACCCAGGGTGTGCCCAAACAGTTTACAAAAACTGGTTTCCATTGGGGCCCTGCAAACACACATTTTGCGTAAGCAGTATACAAGATTCTTATTACGGGTATTCTGCTAAATTTCGTGGCACGAATTTGTTCCTCGTCCCAAGGACTGTACTGTTAATCTCTACATTTTATTCCACATAGCTCAGCTGGCTAAGCACAATCACCCATGTATAAACTAGCCAAACAATTGCAAGTTTACAGAAAATTACCCCCATTTTTCTTGGTACAAACAGAAAAATTGCCCCCAGCCTAATCCTATTGACAAGTGGGTCGTAACAAATCTAAACCCCAAACAGTGGATTACAACAAACCCAGACAAAAGCTCTGTGGTCTGAACACTTGTTTACTTTAACAGGCTTAACACTTGTTAAAAATCAACCCCTTTTTCCTGCTATAGATCTGTGACATTGCCAAGGGTGTATTCACTATAGGGGCCGTCCAAAGTTGTCAACATTTTCACGGTTCTACAAAGCGTAGGAAGGGGGGGAGAAGGGTCGAGGGCCACGTAGAACTTTACATGCACTGTAAAATGTTGACATTTCAAGATACTGACAGAACATTTTTGATAAGTAGTATTTTAGGGGGAGGGAGGGTGGGTCTTGAAAATACTACTCTCTGTAGAATTGTAGAAATGTTGCCGGCCCCTAAATAGATGTTGATATTTTCCTTTGAATTGCCATTGACGGTAGTTGGTAGGTTTCTTAGTCGTACCAACCCAGAGCAAATTATTGTCCTCAATTGTTCGGTAGTCCTTGACCATTTAGCCTGTGTGCTCGCAACTTGTATTTCCAACGTTACTATAATAACTTCTGTGAAAAGTATATACTGCCCTCTAGTGGTATGCCAACATGTACATGTGTGGCCAAGTATCGGGATGCCATTTTATATTTTTTCAGTGGCAGGGGTTTGGGCCATATCTTAAGTGATTTCTGTGAGGGGTTTATCCCTCTCTTAAGCTTGCTGAGCTCATGTGATAGCTAATCCCAATCAGTGAGGAACAACTGCAATACCATGATTCGAGACCACCAGCTGGCTTCATGCATGTAGCTCAATTGGTAGGACGTCTGTACGTTGGGCATTCAGATTTCCCAAACTCATATGGACATTTGTCCATATTTGTATCGAATTAATTTACCTCAACAGTCCCCGGGTCATTATTCTTAAAGAAATTAATTCCCAAGAGTAAGCAGGGACTTTAATTACTAAAGAAATTTTCAAATTTTGATTAAACCGAAAATGTGTGTTTCTTTTGTTGCTCGGTTATAAATAATAGTTAAAAATAGTCCTATTGTACGTATGATCAGGAGTAACGTGCACATTGTAAATAAATGTATTTAATAATCCAGCGATAAAAGTAAGAAACTAACGGCATAGTGGATAGACACTCCAGACAAAAAAGCCGAGAAACACATTGCATAAAATCTCATGAGCCTTGAATACCTTTCGCTTTTTGCTCCGGAGAGTTTCGTCTTTTGTCCGTTTTTCTCCCACTCTTCCTGTCCACGTACAACACTAGATTCACATGCAAACTAAGTCGTGCATCGTCTGTACGTGAGCAGAATTCCATTAGGACTCCCGTGGGAATCGTCTGATAGATTTCCGGGCGAGTTTCTTGATATACAAGATAAACTACCACATGTTTTATGGTTTTCATTTTGATCCCATCATTATATTGTGAGTGTATGTCGTTGACTGTTAATTTCATTGTTGGGTTTTTTTTCCACTTCCAAGGGGTATAGACAGTATCAAATAGCTGCCATCTTGTAGGGCAACTTTTGTTGTTTAAATTGGTCAACAATGTAAGCATAAAATGTACAACCATGCATGTCCCTACAGAACAAAGAGACTGCCCTACAAGATGGCAGCTATTCGATACGGTAGATACATGTACATCTGGCATAGAAGACCAGATATCCATACAAATACCTTAATTCTGTCTTGCAATCGAAGAAATAACTTCTGGTTGTTCTAAGCAGATAGCTTATAAGCCCCAAAAAACGCAACAGAGACAACATACATGTACTTGTTTAAAGGCCCTATGTATCATTTGCAACATAAAACCTTTTACAGATTCGCAGAATAAGAGTGTAACATATCTAAGGAAGAATGTTAGTAAACTAGCCTGAAGAAATTTTAGCTACTTAGAATTATCAATGCTTCAGAAAATCTATATATGGATTTTGTGTACAAGTGAATGGTAAAAAAGTCCCGTGCAGGAGACTTTTTTAGAAAATCACCTTCGGTTGTTAATTTCCAACATGAAATACCATTTTGGATGGAAATAAATTCATGTGGTGTTTGTTACCATTGATATCAACACTTTGAATAAGGTTTTTCTTGTCAGCTCATGAAAAACAAAATTGGGTCATTGCAAATGATATGGGCCTTTAAAACCTCACTGTACAAATAATAATAATTTATATATTTATATCGCGCACATATCCATCCCAAGGATGCTCAAGGCCCAATCACACTATTACCCCCGCTCATTGGGCTCTGTAATATCATTCCTTAATCCTTCTCAACTCCCTGGGGAGTATACAGTCCCGTGCTGCTTACGCGCACAGGGACTAATCAAACACATCAGCTTTCACTACCCTCACAGGTACCCATTTCCTCCTGGGTGGAGAGAGGCAATTCATGGCAAAGTGCTTTGCCTAAGAGCACATGCACCATGGACACAGGCAGACCAGAATTCGAACCCACGACCTGCAGAATTAACCAATGAGTTTGACTCAATAGACTACTCAGCCATGATACCCCACAAATGAGAGATTATGAGCACTGTTAATACAACATTTTTCTTTACAATTTTAACACTGCTATTTTAAGTTTATAGTTCAAAATTTCTGAATTTTTACAAGCTTTGTTTTTTTTGGTTTTTTTTGTCTTACAGACAAAGACAGGGACTTCGCCACGCGCACATCGTTCGAGCTACGTTTCCCTGAGTCCGTGTGGGATGATGCACTGAAATTCTTTGGTGAAGGGGCGTCGTGACGTCTGCCATTGTCTCGCGATTAAAGGTTTGCAAGGTTGCGGTATGTGAACAGGGACCAAGCTTGTGATTTAAAAAATAAATAAAAATCTGAATTAAGAGCAGAAAGCTAAAATGATTTGTCTACGGCTAACAGCACACACATTTTGGCATGTTTGGGAAAGAGCACTTCGTGCCGACATTGTCACTGTCTTTGAGGCAAGCGTTGTTCCCAGCCATAAATGGTGTTTGAAATTTAGAAGTTTAATTGGTTAAACTACCATGGTTGTGCGGTACAATTACAAAATTAAGTCCAATGGGGACACACGGAGAACTAGTGTCCTTGTCAATTATTCGCAACCATGGTGTAAAACTTGACCCGTGTCCGCATTGGACTTGTTTTTCAGGAGGTTTTACCAAGACGATGGTAAAATGATATATGGCTAAATTTTACTGCTGTCTGCACTTGGAATTTTTGACACTAGAAATGTTTACCGAGACCGTGGGAGAGCATGTGTAGTGTCCCTTCGCAGTTTGACCTTCACGGCCCGGATGTATGCTTCCAGAGTGCTTTTACCAACTCGCTGTGTCCGCACTGGACTTACCGTCTCGGGAAACGTTCCCTGGTCAATTTTCCTGGGCAGAAGTTGGCCAGGAGAAGTAACCGCTGGACTCAGGAAAAGTTACCGAGAGGAAAACGTCCTAGGCTGTCTGCATTGGACTTAAAATGGAGAAAGTACCCATCGTCTCGGTAAGTTTCCCCCGAAAAAGTCCAATGCGGACAGGCCTTTACAGGCTGAGAGGGGCTGCAAAAACTTTCCGCACAGTTGCGGTAGTTTTACAGGGCTGTATTTAGTCCAGTGAGAATGGTTTTGCCCTGTACAGGTAAAGCGGCCCTGCAGTAAACAATTGAGATTGCACATTGTAACTTTGCACATGGGCACTGAAGATAAATGACAATGAGAACGCACAGTAAAAATTACCCCAATGTCACAGTAACTTTTCCTGAGGTAGCGAAAGTCCAATGGGAACATGCCTCTAGCTATTTAGTCACACCCATGCATAAACAACTCGTGGAATGCATTTTAAATATTTTCTCTGAAGATACTTGATTATGTCAACAAAATGAAGCCCTAAAATCGTTGAACATTCTTCGAAGAGCAGATTCACCGACTTACCCATGATTTATTTTATTTTTTTATTATTATTACGCGTGAAAAGGATAAAATATAAAAAAAGGCACGGATTGAGATAGGAGTGCTTTCAGATTACACTGTGTTTAATTTTGTCTCAAATAGCATTCAAATAAAGTGCAATGCTTTATCACTTGAAACGTATAACACCACAACAAGCACAAATTTTGGTTTTTTAGACACTTTTAGTTTTGTTTAGTTTATTTGAGTTTTTGTGTGTGAAATTCTTTAATTTCAAAATTTCTTGGCATTCTCATCTCGGGATGTTTGTCAGATATTTCATAATCTTTGCTCCTTGAAGGTAGTCCAGTACTTTTCACACTACCCAGTTGAAGTCGTGGGTTTGAGTCCCACCCGAGCACACCGAGCTTTTAGCGTGTTCTTGAAGAAAAATTGCTAAGTGTATAGTGCACATGTTGCGTCGTATATGAGCAAACTACATCCATAATTACTGCAATAATTACCGTATTCCATATAATTACGGTCGACCACCATAGGATGTTCGAACCCGCCATTTGGCAATGGCAATCTCGGTGGTCGAGTGGTTAAGCCGTCTGTCTAGTTGTTGGTTCGAGTCCAACTCGAGTTTTTAATTTATTCTAGGGAATAGCACTTGGCACATTGTGTACGTATACCACATCTTATAAGGGCAAAAAAAGAAATCGGAGTACGATTTTGACAAGAAACTTTGCATAGCAGTTTTTGTTATGCATGATTAATATTAATGCAATATTAATATAGTATGCTATCCATTGAGAAAATGCTTAGCAAAGAGTGAATTAGTGCATATCAAACTGCTATGCTAAACACCGGGAAAATTTTGCCCTGGAACCCGACATAAAATTACACCAATCGTTTCAAAAAAGTTTTTTTAAATTCTTTTTTAATAGTGTTTCTACAATGTGTGCTAAATTACGGTAGTTTTTGCCTGAAGTTTCGACAAAACCATCCCGAGTTACACATGTAAAATAAATATTGTATCTAAAAGTAACGTGCCCGTACTTTGAAATGCTTGCCTTTTGTACTTAAAAACCAATTTGGATTGCGCATTTTGGTCTGTATATTTATAAAATAATTGTGAATTATTCCGTAACCAGCATGAAAACCTGTACTTTTTGTATGTTTCCACTGAGTCGGTTTAATTCTATTTAAAGCTTTAAGATATCTTTTTTTCCATTCCAAGTCGGTATTATTTATGTTCAAACAGTGGCTTTGGATTTCCTTGCCCTGTTTTTTGTGTACACAGCTGGTACATGTAGTTTGTCTATGCATCAGCTAAACACTCTGTAAAATCTTATATATTAAAATTGTTTGCAGCCAGCACATATATCATTTAAATAGTGGTCTTTTTGTCAAAGTAAAATTTAGTTGAAGCAATTAGGAAATATATCAGAGAGCCTTACAGTTCAACATTCCGCTAGATTAACAGTTATACTCCAGTGGATATCCGCAAGTTGAAGCAAGGAAAGATATCAGCTAGAGGGCTTTACAGCTCAACATTCCGCTAGATCAACAGTTATACTCCAGTGGATATCCACAAGTTGTAGCAAGGAAAGATATCAGAAAGCCCCACAGTTCAACATTCTGCTAGATCAACAGTTATACTCCAGTGGATATCCACAAGTTGTAGCAAGGAAAGATATCGGAGAGCCTTACAGTTCAAGATTCTGCTAGATCAACAGTTATACTCCAGTGGATATCCACAAGTTGAAGCAAGGAAAGATATCATAGGGCCTTACAGTTCAACATTCTGCTAGATCAACAGTTATACTCCAGTGGATACCCACAAGTTGAACAATGGACAAATATCAGAGAGCCTTGCAGTTCAACATTCCGCTAGATCAGCAGTTATACTCCAGTGGATTATCTGCAAGTTGAAGCAAGGAAAGATATCAGAGAGCCTTACAGTTCAACGTTTCACTAGATCAGCAAATACTCCAGTGGATATCTGCAAGTTGTAGCAAGGAAAGATATCAGAGAGCCTTACAGTTCAACATTCTGCTAGATCAACAGTTATACTCCAGTGGATATCCACAAGTTGAAGCAAGGAAAGATATCAGAAGGCCTTACAGTTCAACGTTCTGCTAGATCAACAGTTATACTCCAGTGGATATCCACAAGTTGAAGCAAGGAAAGATATCAGAGGGCCTTACAGTTCAACATTCTGCTAGATCAACAGTTATACTCCAGTGGATATCCACAAGTTGAAGCAAGGAAAGATATCAGAGGGCCTTACAGTTCAACATTCCGCTAGATCAACAGTTATACTCCAGTGGATATCCACAAGTTGAAGCAAGGAAAGATATCCGAGAGCCTTGCAGTTCAACATTCTGCTAGATCAACAGTTATACTCCAGTGGATATCTGCAAGTTGTAGCAAGGAGATATATCAGAAAGCCTTACAGTTCAACATTCCACTAGATCAACAGTTATACTCCAGTGGATATCCACAAGTTGAAGCAAGGAAAGATATCCGAGAGCCTTGCAGTTCAACATTCTGCTAGATCAACAGTTATACTCCAGTGGATATCTGCAAGTTGTAGCAAGGAAAGATATCAGAGAGCCTTACAGTTCAACATTCTGCTAGATCAACAGTTATACTCCAGTGGATATCCACAAGTTGAAGCAAGGAAAGATATCAGAAGGCCTTACAGTTCAACATTCTGCTAGATCAACAGTTATACTCCAGTGGATATCCACAAGTTGAAGCAAGGAAAGATATCAGAGGGCCTTACAGTTCAACATTCTGCTAGATCAACAGTTATACTCCAGTGGATATCCACAAGTTGTAGCAAGGAAAAATATCAGGGGGCCTTACAGTTCAACATTCTGCTAGATCAACAGTTATACTCCAGTGAATATCCACAAGTTGAAGCAAGTAAAGATATCAGAGGTATACAGTTCAACATTCTGCTGAAATATAATTTTGCCTGAAATGTTATTTTTATAAGAAAACAAAAATTAAAGATTAATTTATATAAATGTGTGTGTGAGCACCTTTTTACAAGGCGCCCTCATGCGAACAAATCTAGGCCCCTGACTCCGTGGTATTGTGGCTCCGTTTTTCATGCAGTATGATCAGAGAGCCAGCCTAAATAGGACGGTGGCTTGACACAATTTCTTGAAAGCATGGACACAGTTTTTCATTATTTTCTCAAAACGTGGATGAGGTACATGTACTAAGCTGACTTATACACAGGTTGGTTTTATCATACACATCCTCCATTACACATGGAGATAACGCCGTTTGTAACATAAGACCATTCTTTTGAAAGTAAGCATACGGCTGTTTTAGGTTACTACGGCTGTTTTGAGATACACAATTTGTCCCATGATTTGGAACATGCGTGTTTAAAATTATAATGCACCATCACATTGCATGTGATGGGGGAGGGGGGAAGGGGGGAGGGACAGCACAGCACAGCCGCACACACGTTTCAGTTTATGCCACTTGATCCTTTCCAGACATTTTAGGTCAAACATCTTCGGCTACAACGCCTCGCATTTTAATTTACTCGGCCATAGATTGTCTGAAACTTGCTGCAGCAGCACACAGCGACAGGGCAATCAATTGATGCCAGTTCCGTGCCGTGGACTCGATCAACCATCCCCGGTCCCGCACCGCCAATTTGCTCAGCCGGCAAGCTGGCCGGCTCCGGCCCTTTGCCTCTGAAACACGGCACCGGTACCCCGGCTCTTTGGGGAATACTTTACCGCTCACGCTTGAGTTTTCTTTAAAATGTCTCCACCAAATTTTGTACGTGACCGCGAAAAACATTTTCGTGAAAACCAGAAGCACTCTGCCGGTTTCCTTTTTGTCTAGAATGAAACGACTTCCGCTACCGTAAATGTTTTCAGAGTCTTTAATCTTTCTTCCAATTTTTATTCAGAAGCTGATTTAAACAAAGCTCTTGCGGTGTTAAGTGGTTGTGTGATAAATGACAGTCAATTTAATTTTGTTTAGCTTCAAATAAACCGAGCGACGAAATTTGCATAAAACCTGTCGAGAGAACACGCACGAAGGAAAACATAATTTCTTGAAGTTGTGCACTGGGAAAAACATGCAATACACTGCAGGAATCATCCTTTGTGTGTTGCCAAGGTTACTGGGTCTAAACTAAAACCAGTGAACTGTTTGTTTAGAAAGTCACATGCTATGCTATTAATAGTATTATTGCTACGTGGTGCACGCCGATGCCTTGCAATCAACATTCTGGTTGTTTTATGCCATTCTATTCTACGGCATTGATTCTGCCGTGTGCACCACATAGCAACAAAAAATAGTCTGGTAAAGTCGATACTAAGTGTGCATGTGAAAGGAAGTACGTCAGTGCACCAGACGCTATACATGTAAAACACTCAAAAGGCTGTGCATGTCGCAGTGCCCAATTTTCGTAGTTTTCATGTCTAAAGGGCAACAAGTGAAGTTAGACCTCAAATGTTCATCAAAATGACATGCGGAAATGAAACCTGTACCATTGTTAGCTTAGCTATCCAATTTTGGCAAATTTGTAGACAAATAAATAATTCAGGTAGAATCAAATACATGTACAGTAATGCCAACGGCACATACCTCAGTTTTATCGAAATTAGGATACAAGTAAAATGTGCAACCTTTCCGAATTCAAGTGAGTTCAGTTCGCAGCACCCAAGGCATTTTCTTCTAGACATAATAAAGATAACGGGAAATAAAGACGGTTTGAACTAAGAGGCAGTCAGTGAGATTTTTCGTGCCATGAAAAATGTATGAACCACTCGCCGATACGGCGAGTATCGTATTTCATTTAATGTAAGCAGCTTTATCGTACTTTCCCCTCGCAATAAAACAGTACTCCAAAATTCTTACAGTATTGAGATTTCTCTGCAGTGAAAAATTCAAGTTTAGACATCGATGAATCATATACGAAGCTTGGGGCCCTAGCGGTACAAAGCCCTAGGGTCCCTACAAGCCCGTAGACACCCTCGACAAATCGTCATTTTCACTCGAGCTTGAACGCACACCGCTCGCGTTGCGGCCTCATGAATACGCATGCGAGATCTCGAAGCGCGGCGGCCGAGGCGACGGGCCGACAACACGGCGCTGTGTACGGTACAATTCGAACAACGTGCCGCGGTAAACTGTAGTGCTACCATTGCGGCGATTTTGGTTATTATTAAAGCGGCGAGATTTTGATGGCTGATATCAAGATCTATAAATCAAATATTCTGCGCCCGTATGACACGAAGCTTGCTACTGCTAAAACCTTTGATTTAAAGGGACACCGCGGTTTTTTAGGCTAAAATTCTTATCGTCGTTAAATGTGCCTTGTTCCATTGTTACAATCAACAATAAACGAGGCATAGGCTACTAAAGTGTGACGTCATTACTAGGGAACTGGGTTTAAACATTCCCTGGTAATCTGAAACGTCCATTGTCAAAGCACAAGAAAACGGTTCTGCCTGGTGTGTCGTAGGTCTTGGGGGAAACCTGAGGGAGTATATATACCACTGTGCCTCATAGCTCAGCTGGGAGAGCATCTGCCCGGTGTGTCAGATGTCTTGGGGAAACCTGAGGAAGTATACCACTGTGCCTCATAGCTCAGCTGGTAGAGCATCTGCCCGGTGTGTCAGATGTCTTGGGGAAACCTGAGGAAGTATACCACTGTGCCTCATAGCTCAGCTGGTAGAGCATCTGCCTTGTGTGTCAGAGGTCTTTAGGAAAACCTGAGGGAGTATACCACTGTGCCTCATAGCTTAGCTGGTAGAACATCTGCCTTGTGTGTCAGAGGTCTTGGGGAAAACCTGAGGGAGTATACCACTGTGCCAAATAGCTCAGCTGGTAAAGCATCTGCCCGGTGTGTCAGAGGTCTTGGGGAAAATAACCTGAGGGAGTATACCACTGTGTCTCATAGCTCAGCTGGTAGAGCATCTGCCCGGTGTGTCAGAGGTCTTGGGGAAACCTGAAGTAGTATACCACTGTGCCTCATAGCTCAGCTGGTAGAGCATCTGCCTTATGTGTCAGAGGTCTTGGGGGAAAACCTGAGGGAGTATACCACTGTGCCTCATAGCGTAGCTGGTAGAGCATCTGCCCGGTGTGTCAGAGGTCTCGGGGTAACCCGAGGGAGTATACCACTGTGCCTCATAGCTTAGCTGGTAGAGCATCTGCCCGGTGTGTCAGAGGTCTTGGGGAAACCTGAAGTAGTATACCACTGTGCCTCATAGCTCAGCTGGTAGAGCATCTGCCTTATGTGTCAGAGGTCTTGGGGGAAAACCTGAGGGAGTATACCACTGTGCCTCATAGCGTAGCTGGTAGAGCAATCTGCCCGGTGTGTCAGAGGTCTCGGGGAAACCTGAAGTAGTATACCACTGTGCCTCATAGCTTAGCTGGTAGAGCATCTTCCCGGTGTGTCAGAGGTCTTCAGGAAAACCTGAGGGAGTATACCACTGTGCCTCATAGCTTAGCTGGTAGAACATCTGCCTTGTGTGTCAGATGTCTTGGGGAAAACCTGAGAGAGTATACCACTGTGCCTCATAGCTTAGCTGGTAGAGCATCTGCCCGGTGTGTCAGAGGTCTTGGGGAAAACCTGAGAGAGTATACCACTGTGCCTCATAGCTTAGCTGGTAGAACAACTGCCTTGTGTGTCAGATGTCTTGGGGAAAACCTGAGAGAGTATACCACTGTGCCTCATAGCTTAGCTGGTAGAGCATCTGCCCGGTGTGTCGGAGGTCTTGGGGAAAATAACCTGAGGGAGTATACCACTGTGTCTCATAGCTCGGAGGTCCCGGGTTCGAATCCTGATAAGGTCCATGTGATTTTTCTCTCATCCCAAGTTTGGTTGTTTCATCAAACCATATCCAGAGGCGCAGGAGTGTGTTTTCACGGTGACCACGACCAAAAACATGTTTCTGGTTGAAATTTTAAGCTGGCGAAAAAAGGAGAAATTCAGAAGCGAGGAGACGAATGATTTATCCCTTTCAAATTTCTTTTAAACAAAAAGAACACTGCTTTAGTATCAGTGTTATAACGGTGTGATGGTTGACCATCCAAGAAAAGCCTTCACAAATCCACTATAGGATTTACTGGTTGCTTTGTTTTTATTCAATACACCCAAATCGAGTCCGAAGCGCCGGTTTAAATAAATGCTCAGCCATGCTCGCTATACCGCCTGATCAAACAAGCCGGTACGCCAGGCCCGCAGAGCGCTCGCCCGCTCGCTCACTTACTCTCACCCAAAGACTGAAGTAAAAACAAGAACGAACGACGAAGAAAAAAAAATCAAATTTAGTGGAATGTTTGACCATGAATATTCATAGACCAGTCGGTATGTAACTTTGTAACGTGTGGAGCTCTAGAGAGGCGTTTTAGAATCGACCCAGCCACGCTCTTCAATAAACAGCCAGATTTTTTTATTTAACTTGTTCTATTCCCAGTTCGCTCTGAAAGCCACGCGCCGGGGAATTCGACTTCGTTCCCCCCTTCCACAGGTAACCGAAGAAGCTATGCATCGGATCGATATGGCATCCGCTGCTTACGAGTAGCCCGCCGTCCGTAATGTGTTTGATCCGGCCCGGCGATCGGCGTTCCCTGCCCCTTGTCAATTTGCGCAGCGGTACCCTGGCCGCGTGTGTACCCAAACAACAACTTCTCGTGAATTCACGGTGCAAAGTCTTCGTGAGCACAATATTTTCGTGTGCGCGAGCGTGGCAGCTCCGTGTGAATTTTAATATTTGTGAAGAGTGTTCTCGTTAATATTGTCTAAAACTTTCATAATTTGTTATCGTAAGATGCCATCATTTCTTGCACAATGACCGCGTGAGGGCGCTCTAGTTTGCTCCTTTTATTGAATGTATTTATGGTTGTTTTCGAAACGATTGGCTTCGTCTCCGGCTCAGGCATAGTCCATCTTAAAGGTAGATTACAGGATTGGAAAACTGTCATTACAAACGGTGTTATCTCCATGTGTGATTGAGGATGTGTATGATAAAAACCGACCTGTGTATAAGTCAGCTCAGTACCTCATTCCACGTTTCAAGAAAACAATGAAAAACTGTGTCCATGCTTTTGGAGAAATTGTGCAAAGCCACCGTCCTATTTAGGCTGGTTCCCTGGCTCTACTGCACAGAAAACAAGAGTCACGTTATCTCGGTAACCAGGAACCTAGTTTCATTCACTTAAAGGCAACAGTGTTTTAAAAAAACGGCGTGTTCACGCGCAATTATATAAATTTGTCTTCTGGTATCGTTTTCTTATAAAAAAATAATCTTGGGCAGGATCATTGGACAGTTGAAACCACGTTACTTATCATCCATAATTTCGAGTAATTTTTTTTTTTTCTCCGGTCGAAAATTTTGGGATATTTCAATTGAAATCCTGCATACTTTACTTTATAGACTTGACTGCTTGGTCAAATTATCCCAAAAAAGCTTCCTCAACATAATTATCTAAATGTTTTGACCATTGAATCTTTTTCTAACCACCGACGAGTTGTGTGACTCATCCCTACGGTCACCCGGACCCTTTACCCCGCTGAACTATCCCGCTCCCTCGCTCTAGATTCCGGCTTTCGATCCACTCCGAAGCGATACAAAGTCCTCTCTTCGTCTACATAAGCACGCCGACTGTGCTCCCGATAATAGCCATTAAAATTCATTTTGCTCCGGCTCGATGCTGGCCCATTGTCATTAGCAAGTCAAACGAGGTCAAGAATTGGTCGTCGAGTGGTTTATCCCGCGCTGCGTTGGCCGGCGTGTAGCGTCCATAACGCGCTGGTGGCCCAATTTGGCTTTGCGCGTCGCACTTCATTGAACGGCATCGCGTTTGACAGGGAAATCTTGTCGACGACTGTTACATGAACGCAATATTTGATATGGTGCCTGATTTTATGAAGCAACTAGACAGTAATGCGTGCATCGACGTGCAGTCTGTAATCAATTGATCGATTACTAGTGATCGATATTGCTTGGTTGATTTAATCTTCTGGATATTGATCAATAATAGGTGTGTTGATTGTCAATTGATTAAACGATTCATATTTTGTCAGATGTTGGGAATGCTGTCAGATTGTTGGGACTACTGTCCTTAAAAGAGCCAATTGGTAATTCGTGCGTTGATTAATCGATAAATCAATTTAATCGATATCGATTAGTTCCTAATCGAATAGTCAATAAATCAGTCTGGTTTTGATGTTCACACAACTGTAAAACTATGACTGAGTCAGAAGAGGATTTTCAGCTGGTCTGTGATTTAAGCAGATAATCGTTATACATTTATTGATGTATTGGTATATCGATCTATTGATCTGTTCGATCGATTGTTTATACTTGTTGAGGCTCATGCACACAACCATTACGTGTATCGAAATGGTGTTTTCAAAAGTAACCATGCGTGTGCTTTATCGTATCTAAACTGCATTTTTTTCTGAGCTTCTTTTTCGCAAAGGGGCCCCTTACACTGTCGTGTAATATCCTGTTTGTTTTGCCATAGCCAGGGCCGAGTTTTCGTGACCATAACCAGAATCACGCTTTGTAACGTTGTCGCAAATTTAGCCAACGATCGGGCTTGGTTGATGAAGATAATCATTAATTAAACACGTTTTGGGTCACGGTCGCGAAAAGATAGTCCATACTACGGCTTGTATTTATATAGTATTGAATATTCATGACACTAGTAGCTCGTTAGCCAATGGGTAGTGCGCACTGGGTCGTCTTTGGCAGGTAATCCATGATGATTGGTTGTAAAACTCATGAATGAAATTGATGAAAATTTTATCGACATCCTGGTAAGATTTTTTTGCTCGTGTTTGTGAAAATTATTTGTCCTATTTTCACGGTTCCATTTCAGCAAGGCCATGAAAATATTGGCACAAAACGTTTTATGATTTTGTCGACCTGACACTTGATACAATTTGCAATACAACACCTACTTAACGACCGTTAGTCATTACCCGTTACTGCATGTGATCTAGCATAAAACACCACAAGCAATCATCATCATTGACCACATAACTCGTAGATACCATGAGCCACAGGGATTAGGATTTACACTGCCCGCGGGGCGTATTCGTGTGACTTCGTGTTTAGGCCCCGGGGCCTTTGTGCCCCAAATACGGATGCATTTCGTACACGCAATTTGAAAAATACTTTAATAGCTGGCGATGACGGGTCAGGTAACCGAAAGATATTAAGTTTTGAGCGGGAAAGGGGATTGTTTTGTAAATGGAAACCAACATTTTGCTGCAGTATTTTACTGGTGTTTTAGGATCATCTATAAATCGTAAGAGTCTTTTCTCAGTACTTAAAATAATTAATTTTCGTTGAACAATTGTCTTTTGGGAGAATGCAGTATCTGCTGGTATGGTGTTTGATCACCATTGAAATGAAACAACCGAACTTGGTATTTTTTATAAGAGAAAAATCGTAAGGGCCTTATCGGGGTATAAACCCGAGACCTCTGACTCACCGGGCAGATGCTCTACCGGCTGAGCTATAATGCACAGTGGTATACTACCTTTGGGAGAAGCCATGCCATATACACGGAATAAAACCGTCATTCTTCGCATTCGGCGCCCTTACTGCGAGGCATCACTGCACTTGCCATTCTTTGTGAAGTTTGTGTCTGCTTTTCAGTGGGTAATATTTCATGTTCTTTGTATAACAATAATGTACGAGTTACACTTTTTTAGCACAAGGTCTTTTGTTTCTTGGAGCTAAATCTATTTTAAATCCACGTGCTGGATTCGAACTGAGTCCCTCAGAACTGTGGGCGGAAGGCTAATCCATAATACGTGAGTGTATTCTTTTAGGGATAATGCCATAGCGATCGCCAGGGTGAATTAATTTGATAAAAACGTGGACAAAATGTCCATGAGTTTAGGAAATCCGGATGCAGTGAAAAGCAACTTGGCTCCACCGGGATTCGAACCCTAGACCTTCTGCTTGACATGCCAATAATGAAGCCAACTGGTGGTCTCGAAACACGGTTTTGCAGTTGTCCCTCACTGATTGGCTATCACGTGAGCTTAACAAGCCCTACAGAGGGATAAACCCTTGAATACTTGAGAGAGTTCGTTGTTCTTTCTTTCCTAAGGAAAGTTCAACATTTTGAGCATGAGTACATTATTTACAACCCAAGTATTAACAGACTCTGAAAATCTTCATGACCTGGTTTTTAATGCCCAATATCGTCTTTCCATTTCGCACGTCGTGCAGTCACTCAAGCGGATTAAGCACACACTCGATCGCACAATCCCGTTTATCCAAAGTGGAAAAGTCGGAAATTAAAAGAATTAAACCCCGCAATAGAAATCTGGGAGTTTTTTTGTTGTCGGAAGTGTATAACAAGCCAAGTTCGTGTTTCGGTGCGAGCCGCGCCCGGCCGGCCAAAGACTATATAGCGCGCTTCCTGTACTTTGCTGTACGGGCGAACGAGCCCGAATTAACCGCTTCGTATAATTGGATGGCATGGACACCAGTTAAAGCCAAGCACACGCGGTATATCTTTTGGTTGAGTTGGCTCGTGTGTCGTGTTAGGGTGGCCAATTATTTCTATAAGCTTTATTAATCTACATTTTGTTGTCTCTTTTGCAAAGCGGTAGGTTTGGGGACATGTATAGCATGCAGTACATGTATTCTACTATAGGCTGTCAGATTTTGTTCTGGCCTGGGTGGGGCTCGGGGGAGTGGGGGTCGCCCCTCCCATTTTGTCGAGAAACACTGTTGTCTAGAAATTTGAGTTTACATGTACAGTTAAACCTCGTTAATAAGAGGTCCTTGAAAATAGCAGATTACCTTGTTATAACAGAAACCTTGTATTATCAGGAATGAAAACCAAGAACGGAACATTGTTCTCGTTATAAGAGGAATGTGGTATAAACAGTACTCGTATTATTGAGACTCGAATATACACACTTTGCTTGCATGTAAGTTTTTCCATGAGCAATTTCTGGAAACCCGCCGATTTGTAGTTCCGTAGAAAAGCGCACATGTTACAAAGTTGACGTCATTACACGTAATTGACCCAAGCGCCAGGGAAGGTGGTCTAAACTGCTTGAGAAAAACACAATTCTAATTTTCAAACTCGTATATATAGCAAAATTGTATTCATCAGATATTAATTATCCCAAGGCCGATCGCACTCTTTTTGACGT
This sequence comes from Henricia sp. BOLD:AAB3569, assembly GCA_037783545.1. Taxonomy (NCBI): domain Eukaryota; kingdom Metazoa; phylum Echinodermata; class Asteroidea; order Spinulosida; family Echinasteridae; genus Henricia; species Henricia sp. BOLD:AAB3569. Next base: position 204,633 of record JBBELK010000910.1, on the reverse strand, counting down.
CAAAATTACACGGTCTTAAACCTGCATGAAACGGGGCCGTAATATCAGTATCATTACTGCTTGTTCCGGTCAATTTCAGTTCATTTTGTTGTCGCTGTTTTGATGAAGTCAACAGATTTATATTGGAGACTTTTCATTTAGGCTAGTTATGTCGGAAAAACTCCAAAAACGACAAAATGGCGCATGGTACCTGTTGCCCTATATATTTGAACCCATGGCGCGCGATAATCCAAAATGGCGCCGCCCATATTGGCACAGTCCCTGTATAACGAGTTTACACTCTAGTTTTCTTTATTGAACGACGCGAGTCATTGTTCTTGCGTGTATAGCCTCGCTGTCAATCCAAAATGGCGGTTCCATGCAAGGAGCGAATAACGATGTTGAATAACGATGGGCGAAACCCTTTTTACGAGGCCAGGAACACCAGCATTACATAATTAAAGAATGTTGATAAACTGCTTTGTAGAAATTTCAGCCACATAGATGCAGTAATACTTTAGAAAACCATAAAAATCCGTGCATGGTTTTCGTGTTGAATCTTAAATAGAGAAATAATTATGTATATAAAATTAGGAATTTTATGCCACGTTATCCAGCGAAATAAAATGTGACTATGGCGCGCTGGAGACAACGGAGACAGTGGAAACACGAAACGGCTTCAAAATTTAAATTTCAAATTGTATCACACGTGACAGTAAATCGATCACATGACACGTCTTTAAATCAAAACAAAACGGTGGTGCGTTTTATTCTTAAGACTGGATGCGTTCTGAAAAATTACAATAAATCTGTGAGCCCGTTTAAATCATAGGCTAATCGATATTTCCTATACGTCTGTTTGCGGCTTGTGTCTGATGCGCTAGCTGCCCGTGCATGTATTAATACTAATTTGCGTGTTGCCGAAAGTGCACACGAACTGGTGGCGGTTATATTAAAATCCTTGGAATGGAATTAATTTTTGGGGAAACCTGGTAATTTCAGTCAAGGATGGCGCGCTAATCACTGCTGGGGCCGGCCGGGGCTCATTTTGTGACGGGACGTTGTTTCGATCGCGCTCTTACAATTATAAACGCTGTATTGTGCTATATTGTGTATATACTTGTACAACACATGTATATTCGATATTTGTTATTCTGGGATACTTTTTTAAGATACATGTATAGGCCTACTATGTATGTGCTGTTATGGATTTTGATGTAACTGAATTCAAATATGACAATTAAAACAGTTGATTGGGTACCGTTTTTAAAATTGTCGAAGTTACACGCCAATTTACGCCAGTAGATATTTGTAATTGATTTTTAATTGAATTGCGAACCTAGCTCTCTTTCGTGTGTTTTACGGTCAAATTTCAGTGATAGGCCTATCAGGTTTAAAGGCAGAGGCTCGTCAATGCGCGCGTGAGGCCAAATTCGTGCCACAAAATACGCAGCTCCATGTCTTTGCTATGGAGCTGCGTATTTCGTGGCACGAATTTGGCTTCACGCGCGCATTGACGAGCCTGTGCCTTTAAACTGTGATCCCATCCATAATATAGGCCTATAGAAGAATTTCAAAAAGTCATCAAAAACGAGGGTCTCATTGCTTTCTTTTGTGACAGAATTTGCAAAATGAATAGACGTGTGATGTAGTACACAATGGCTCAGCATCTGAAACAAGGCTGCCAGTGTTAAAGGAGTGTGACCAGATCACTTTTTTTTACCCATAACTCCCCGGGACTTACCTTATGGGTCATGAGATTTTTATATCATAACATCCGTTATATTTTTCTGATTACGAAACTGAAACTCCCGCGCTTCTAGGCCGCATATTTCCGAGGATATCGTCGAAAATCCACCGATTATTTGTAAACTAATTTTCCAGTATCAACGTTTATCCGGTGAAAGCATACTCGATAGTTTTGTTCAATTTTGTACTGGAAATTGCGAATGTTTTCGGGTTTTTGGGACATGGGAGGTGTGTATGGGACTTACTTGATAATATTGGTAAGTTACATCGAAAACTATTTTCCAGAAACACTGGTCACGCTCCTTTAATTGGAAATTTGTCATATCCTCCGTCATAGATTTGGACAAATCAAATCGTCAAAAATAAACAGTTTCTGCAAAAAAGAACACTGAATTTTGTCTCAGTGATAATAGAGTTCACGAATCCATAAAATGTTTCTATATTTTCTCAACAAAAAAGGTCGTCACATGGTGAAAAATGAGATATCTGCAGGCGTGTGGCCAGATCATCCCTGCATGCCAGGCAATTTGTGTTTTGCGAGCGTAGATTATTCTGTGAAAGATACGCGCGCGTTGCCGCCATTGTGTGCCACCCTCGTCCAATTAATGTCGAATTCTACCGGGTTTTACCCGATGAATAGACCCCGGCACCAAGGCCCCGAATGAAGAAAATAAAGAGCCTCGGCCGCTGGGACTTCATCCCAAACTGCTCGGTTAATCTAATCCGGACGATGTTTAATTTTTCCAGTTTGGTTTATGAATTGAGTCACCCGAACGAGGTCATCAGAGAAAGAAAAAAGCGCGGGAAAAAAGTCGAAGATGAAACTATAGAATCTTCCCGCCAACAAAGCGGTTTTGTGATCCGCGTTGTTTTTCAGTCGTTCTTTTTTTTTTACCGTGATGGATAGCAGCCGGCCTGGGGGACTGCCGCGCGGTGGCCGGGCGCGAGTGGGCAGGGAATTCCCCCTTTGTCCAAAAACTTGTCTCTGATTAGTTTTGGAAGATGAATTACTCTTGATCAAATTTTTGTGTGTGTCTGTTTAGAATGGAGATATGGCCGTGAGATTGGACTGGGGGGCGAGAGGATAAGTTCCGGTGCGAAAACATGTTGTTTTAATTTTCTCAGCCAATCTCGAGTTGTCTTTTGTGAGTGAATGCCAAGTATAAATTGTGTCCCCTATACACACCGGGAAGCAGCGCGAATAGAATGACACGAATTTAACGACCTTGTCGTTCAACGACTTTTTTGGGAGGGGGTGGGGGGGGGGGGGGGATTTTGTTTGAAAAAAATCCACCCTTTGGGAACACCTACACGCTTCGCAGTGATATTTGTACATTGTTTGAAACAGAAGTATTGTCCTAGCCTATACGTGTAATTAAACTATCACCATTTCGCGCAACTGAGTTGTTATACTTAAGCCGGCCGTACACCTTGCGTTCCGACTCCGTTGAGATTGCACAAACACGCCAACTGCGATTGCTTTGCGAGACTAGTACACAAAATCGTGACCACATCGCCATCGGGACGCATCGCAGAATCCGTACACTTTGTGATGCGACTGCACAACATGCGCTATCGTGATCGGATCACGGACGAAACGCAAGGTGTACGGCCGGCTTTGAAGGCACAGTCTCGTCAATGCGCGCGTGAGGCCAAATTCGTACCACGAAATACGCAGCACCATGCCCTTTTCTAGGGAGCTGCGTATTTCGTGGCACGAATTTGGCCTCACGCGCGCATTGACGAGCCTCTGCCGTTAACCGTAAGTAACGGTGGATTCTCGCGTATATAAATTTGACGCGCGTCGCTTTGAGAAAAAGCGGTTTGAAGGAAATTTAAAGTAAAACGACGCACTGAAATTTACAGAATCACAAAAAAACACGCTCCTCCAAAGTTGATTATGAGCTTGGGTTTTCAGTGCGAAAAGGCTACGTGTGAATCCACACTTACGTGGTGCACGCCATTGCTCAGCAAACAACAGTCTGGTTGCTTTATGCCATTCTCTCCTACGGTGAACACGGTATTGATTCTGTACTTCACACTGGCCATCATCATCATCATTGGTGTTGACCCGCGAAAGCGTACTGTGCGCTTATGGGGTTTCGCGGCTTCGGAGCCACGCATTTAGCTCATTCTTGCGATAAAGCATACGTCTCAACTGTCCTTCGTCCACATCGAGCTCTCGATTTAGCTCTTTCCACTGATTTCGTGACCTGCTGTGCTCAGAGTCTGTGAATAGCCACTCTGGCCGCGTGCACCACATATCAACAACAATTTAGTCTGGTCACGTGGATACTAATTGTATATGTGAAAGGAAGTACACTAGGCGCTATTCATATATACGAAACACGCAAAAGACCAAATGCAAAGTTGCAATGCAAATGGTTTATTACATTTTTTTTAGGATATTGCAAATCCATACTGACTTTAAATTTGATTAATTATACAACTTGATGAAGTATACCGTATTATCATCCACACAGTAGTCGAAGAATGACCAATTTAGGCGACTACCAGACAATCTTTTCAACAGGCATGCAACATTGGTTTAACCAACTGCACAGCTGATTTGGAACGCACGCCCGCCCGCGCCGCCGGTGATATCCAAATACACGCCAAAGCTGATTTATGGTGCACGTGGGTTCCCGCCATAAAATTTAATACCCATCTTTTTCCCGCGCGCGCGCCGTGATTAACAGACGTGGGTGTAATTCGGAACGCACTAAACCAACCAACGTGCGAGTTGATTAGCTCACTGGTATACTCGAGAACGTTTTGGCGCCAAAAAAGTGTTGAGATAATGTCTGGAAAATTAGAGGAATATGGGTCTTTCCACGACAGGAGGTACGTTTTGGCAACATTATAAGACTGTTTTCGCCCAAAATCCTTCAGAAAAAACATTTAATTAAACGCCCATTTGTAAGATGAACCTTTTTACGGATTCCTGGAATAAGGGAATAACATATATCTAAAGAAGAATGTTGGCAAACTAGCATTAAGAAATTGCAACTACATAGATGCTTCAATACTTTAAAATCCATGCTTAGGTGAATGGTAAAAACAAATGTGTGCACGCACACATTATAAAGCGACCTTCGATTGTTGATTTCCTACCCAAAAAAATGGTTTTGGTTGCCCGATTGGTAGTAAAATAACTAGCTCGAATGCCTCTGGCCGTCGCACATGACGGCCAGAGCGGTCAACCACCCCCAGCGGCCGGACTTTTTTGGGCGCGTGTAACTACGCGCCTTGTATTACAACAAGCCTAGCAGGCCGCCGCCATGTTTTTTAAACGGCAATGGAAGAATGATAATTCATGAACTTGCAGAATGATCGTCGCTTCCTGGCCAGATGGATGAAGATTTCTGGATAAGGGAACGTGTTTTTGGAAAATGTATGAGTTCCTCTATGTGTAGGTACCCTAACTTTGGAAATCTCTGTCCTGGGTGAGAAGAATTCTCACTACAAAAATAACCCGCTACAAAATAACCCGGCCGCTGGGGGCGATTTACCGCTCTGGCCGTCATTGTGTGACGCGGCCAGCCAGAGACATTACTAAGAGCTATTAAATAACTCGCTGTGCATATCTTTCAGAATTTATGCTGATCAAAATTGTATACAAACATAAGACAAAGTTAAGTCTCGAAACAACGAAAAATGATGTGGACATTAAAACATAAAATCACTCTGCGTTAAAAATGGTTTTTGCAGACACAGTGAATTTGAAACGCAGTGATGTTTTACTTTATAGAAATGACACATAGAATCTGAAAGCTCGGGAAACACCAAGAACATTATAGCCGCCGGTAAAATTTGCTCAAATTTCTGCAAATGAAGTAATGCGCGCATTATCTCCCCCAAATAGCCAATTCATGTCTCCGCAGAGATGTCCATAATTACAATTGATGTTAGCTTGTCATTCGATTTATAGATGAACATAAGATTACGATTTGACTTTCGCATGAATACATTTATGTCACGTGGTCGTCGGTCATTGAACCTTCTCAAAATGTCGTTTTTAGTCCGAGGTTCGAAGTTTTTTGTAACCACATTTAAAATTTGCGCCATAATTTTTGAGGCTCGCCGAAATTGTCATTTTTCTTACCCCTAACATGCCATTTTTGTAATGTATCTAAATTCATGAATGTTTTTTTTTGCGACGTTTCCTTGTGATGATCTATTTCATTCACCTGTTACTTTAAATTCGATTTCTATGGTTGGAATTAATTTTGCATAGTATACATTAGTTGTTGCGAGGTGTATAGGACAAGCCCCGGACAAGCTTTGTGGTGGTTAAGAGCAACATTCTGTTATTAAAGTATGCAAGGATTTGCATACATTACGAAAATTCCCCGTATTAATTCCATGGTTGCCCTTTCTCATACACAATATGCCATCAACTAACTCGATGCTTATGCTGTCCTGTTGTACGCAATTTGGTAAAAGCGCCCTCATATGGCCAGGGGCATTCTGTACACCATGTTAGACTGGCTATACTGTCTGTAGTGTTAGACTGGCTTAACTGTCGTTGCGGGTATCTCTTTGCGAAATACCTTTTAAGGACAGATTAGGCCTACATGATTATAAAACTGTCACAAACGGCGTTATCTCCATGTGTGATTGAGGATGTGTATGATAAAAACCAACCTGTGTATAAGTCAGCTCAGTACCTCATCTACGTTCAAAGAAAACAATGAAAAACTGTGTCCACGCTTTCCAGAAATTGTGTGAAACCACCGTCCTCTTTAGGCTGGTTCCCTGACTCTACTGCACGAAAAACGGAGCTATGATACCACCGTAGTCTGGTGCCTTGTTTTGTTAACATGAGGGCGCCCTTTAAAAAAAAATGTTTGTGCACGTGTATTTATAGGTTTACTTCTTATTATCTCGGACAGAATCATTGCATTGGACATCTTGAACCACTTCTATCTTCCATTTGAGTACGGTTTCCTGGTCAAATTATTGGGACATAGCAAGTTTTGGGACATAGCAAATCGTGCATACGGGCTTTAATAATGCTTATGATGATTGAAATGTGAGTACTAGACAAAGGACGTGAAGACACGGATTTGCCACTTCTAAATGTCACAAATTGTGTCCTATTTGCAGGGGAAAGCAGCCTGCCTCCTTGCTTTTACAATGTTCACGACTTCTGGAAATAAATCTGGAGGTGAGAGAGAGAGTACCCGTGAGAGCCCCCATCACGCCGACGGGTAGACCTGTCAAAACCTGGCGATTCACTCGTTCATTTCCTCCCGGCCCGGGGTCTTGCAATGCCGTGTTGCCTGTCTCAGGACCACTCTCTCTCCGTCCTCGTGTTGTCCCCTTGTCCCCGCGAGCGAAACATCGCTCCGGCGGCCCACGTGCCGGAGTCACTACACGGGAGCAAATTTCCGGAATCGGACGCGAGATCGGACAGATAACAGGAAAGGAGCGTTTTCCCAAAAAAAGTCCCGTCTTCCTAATTGTCGGTTTCGGAAGAGGATTCCTTTGTCTAGAGCGGTGATGTATGAACGAGGCGAAAAATCCTTTGTCGGGATTTTGATCGAGATTAAAAGAGACACGGCTGATGTTCATGAATATGCAAATCAGATAAAGTAATGTGATTCACAAAGATAACAAAAAACTGCTGATACTATTATTACTATAATAGTTGCCTTGTACAGTGACAAAATACGGGATGACAAAAGAATCATTATGGTATACTCCCTCAGGCTCCCTATATAAGAATCAAATTTTTCTTTCAATGTTTGATTTCTGGAATTGATTTGGCTCAAAATATTGTGTTTATTACAGTGTAATGATTGCAGTAATTTATACACAAAAAGTGGAACCAAAACAGTTAAAACGAATATTCGAAATTATACTGAAATTTGGATAACAATATTCGGGTAGTAAATTATCCGAATTTGCACAACCATAGGCTATACCAATATTTCATTGGAAAACTCATAACTTCGGCAGACTTAGAAAATTATCAAAATCTGCATTCAAATGAATTATCATCAAAATGAAATCATCCGTGAAACACAAACGGTACATCTTTATTTCTCCCTTTATGTACCTCAGTCGTAAATAGGTTCCTCTCTGTCGTACACATCACAAGAGCCGCTTTACAAAAAAGACAGAAAACCCGACTAATAAGGAGATAATTATGCATTCAAGCAGCCACCAAAATGGAGCAAAAATTGTCAACAGATCGAGGGCTGACCAGGAGCAATTGAACCGGTTGTCAAGAGCAATATTCGTCTCGTGTTTGCTCACTTGGTGTCATGCAGACTATATACTCGGCGAAGGGGGAATCAGACGATAATTGCTTCCAATCGTTGTCTTGTCTTCTCCTGGCTAATAAATTCGCTCCGACACCGCCGACTTGCTGACTGAAATATGAGAACAGGTTGTTTGAGGGGGATGTGTGTCAGGTGATGACGTTGCTATGGGAACGGAGCTAGTGTGCTTCTTCTTGCGAATACGATTCTATCTCTTCTCCAATGAAGATGATAGAAAATGGTCTCGCAACCCCAAATTTACATATTTTTGGCGGGAAACATAGGCCTATACAGCTACAACAGGCGTTCAAATTGTTAATGAGAATTATCCTTTTCCGTGTTTCACATGAATATAGCGTCTGGTGTACTGACGTACTGCCTTTCATATGCACACTATAGTACCCACTTGACCAAACTAAAATGTTGTTGCTATGTGCATAGTGCATGCGGCAGTTGTGAAGTACATAATCAATACCGTGTTCACCGTAGGAGAGAATGACATAAAGCAACCTGGAGGCATTGGCGTGCACCACGTTGCAACAATAGCATAGTATGTTACTTTCTAAACTTACTGCACCTCCATTTAAAAGTGAAGAATTCGAGGCGTCAGTCGGTCACTTTCAAATAAGGTGCAATTTAGAAAGTCACATACTATGCTGTTGTTGCTACGTGGTGCACTCCAATGCCTAACAACCAACAGTCCAGTCATTCTCTCCTATACCGTAAACATGGTCTCGATTCTGCACTTCACTTCTGCCGCATGCACCAGGGGCCAATTTCATAACGCTGTTTAGCTAAAAAAAAAAAAAAAAATTTGCTTAATCTAAAATTTGTTTGCTTTATAAAAATGCGTTAATAGTCAAAATTGTATGTCAACTTGGGTTCTCAGCAAGAGTAGCAGAACACCAGTAAATTGAAATACACATACGATTTTGACTGCTAACTCATTTTCGTAAAGCAAAGACGTTTTGGATTAAGCAATATTTTTTCTAAACACATTACATAGCAACAAAAATTTGGTCGGGTCAAGTGGATACTAAGTATGCATTGAAAAGGAATTACGTCAGTAGATCAGACGCAAAATCAAAAATCTACTGAACAAACTTGGTATCAAAATCCTTGGCACGAACCCTGAATAAAACGACTAACACCGACTTACAACCACTAAAAGCTGGATCGCTGTGTATCATGACTCGGACAAATTGCGCCCTCACCCCCCGACACCCGCCCCCACCCTAACCCCACACTCACCCCTCCCCCCAAATTACCACTAACGACTTCCCCTTTTTCGGTTGACCTACTATTCTCCGAGGTCAGACTTGCCGACGCGATTTGACAGCGGAATTCCAGTAGTGACACAAATCAGATTTCGTTCCGTAGTCTAAAGTGACGACACCGCCTCCCGTCTTTTTCTCGTAGGGCGGAATTGTGTAAATTTGGGTAATAACTCACTGTCATGGCCTCCGAGCATGGACGCACGTTAAAGAGGTGCCCCGTTTCTGTTTTTCAGTGGATTTCAGTGGATTTATTAACGTAAAAAGAGCTTTTCGAAAAAGTTCAAAGCCTGTACACAGGATTTGCAATGTCCCAATCTACTAATCAACCATTTTTTTTTACCAGAACAACATAACTCAAATGGAAGATAGAAGTGGTTCCAACTGTCCAATGCAATCATTCCGCCCAAGATATCTTTTTATAAGAAAACGATAATTGAAGAAGAATTTATCTAAATGCGCTCGATCTCAGGTGAACGAAACTGGGTCCCTGGCTACCGCTGTGTTATGACCTTGTTTTCCGTGCAGTATATATAGAACCAGCCTAAATAGGATAGTGGCTTCACAGTTCACACAATTTCTTGAAAGCATGGACACTTGTTTTTTATATATTGTTTTCTCAGAACGTAGATAAGGTACTGAGCTAACCTTTACACAGATTGGTTTTTATCATACATCCTCAGTCACATATCCTCAATCACACATGTAGTCTGTCTAGCTGGATTCACACTGAGCAGCGTGGAGGGAATTTGGAGTAAAAATTTGCATTGAAAACCACAGAATAAACTGGGATGGAAATTCCTTTTGCGATTCTGTGATGTTCAAAGCGTCGTTTCCCGCCAAATTCCCTCCACATCTCTTTTTCTCGAAGCGACGCGCATCAGATTTTCGCGCGAAATAGCTCAGTGAATCTAGCCTAATAACTCAGAAAGCCGAAAGCCATGGTAGGAGTCAGCGCTCTGAAGTGTCTTTCCTTTAACACCTCTGACAGTTTACGGCCCTAATTTACCGATTATTATTGCAATGAAAGCCGCTCTTGAGTTAGCGGTAATTGCTGTCGTCGCCCCGTAGTCACCCCGAGTACGACCTGTTCCCGATTTGGGTCACTCCGGGACAAACACCCCTGTGTTAAACAAAAGTTTTAGATCGCGCATGCGCAAGGCGGGTAATAGGCACTGATGTGTGACGTCCACAACTTTATCGATATTAAAGGCCTAATGCAAGATGAAACTTTTGACAGATTCCTATGGGCATAACATATCTAAAGAAGAATGTTGCTAAACTAGCCTGGAGAAATTTTGTACAGAGTTTAACGTTACATGTTGGCTGGCTTTGCATGTTACCTTGTTATATCAGGAACCTTGCATTATAAACGACGAACAACAAAGGGGTACTGTGGCCGAGTGGTTAGGTCCATTGACTCGTAATCATGGGTGAAAACTTGGGGTTGCAGGTTCGAATCCGGCTGCGGTACCTGTGCCCTTGGGCAAGGCACTCAACCACACTTGCTCCATCCTTTGGAAGGGATGTAAAGCCGTTGGTCCAGTGTGTTAGGTAATGGTAACGCACTCTAAAGATCCCAGAGCATTCTTTCGTGAAGAGCAAGGGGATTCCCCGGTGTCTCTGGCCATTTATAACCCTAATTCTTCATGGGTTTCCTCACGCTTACGAGTGACAGTGCAATGAGCACTATTGAGGAATCCTTGGTATGAATACCAGAAAGAAATAATAATAATAATAACAACAAGAAACCTATAAGCAGAATATACTATACTAAAGTGTGACGTCAGTTACAAGGGCGACTGTGGGTTTAAACATTCGCTGGTAATCTGAAACATCCGTTGTCGAAACGCAGGGAAACAGTTCACTGGTTTTTGTGTCGATCCAGTAACCTAGGCAACACACTAAGGTGACGTTTTCACTTTACTCTGTTGTATCACATTAAGCTAGGGATGTTGTAAATTTTGGATTGTTTTCTTTCGAAATGACTTTTCACCTATTCCTGTGACAAGGTGTGTCTGTCATGCAAATACAATTGTCTAATCATATAAAAAATCACTCAAGCAGAATGCATACCCTTAATAAAACATCTGCGTACACCCCACAATATCCCTAACTTACTGTGAGTATAGTGTAAGTGATTTTTACGTCGAAGTTCGAATGCACATCTCTATAGTTGTCGATTTCATCATTTGGCATGAAAAGACTGATGTACCAGCGAATGGCGGATTTTGTCAAAGATTTATGCCAAGTCTGTGAACGTGCAGTGTTGAATAAAACATGACTAAAGACTTTATCAGCTATAACGTGACCTTGCGTGGGTTTGTTTCGGCAACATCAAATGCCCGTCGCAGATAAAAGCGGCACGTCTAACGGCCTAAGACTTTATCTCTTCTTCCGCTTCACTTCAATTTCTTCTTTTCCTGGCTAAAAAAGTCCTTTTCTTATCAGTTTGTCCTTTTTCCCCTGCGGACCGGCCACCCCAGAGAATATCTCTGGTATACGCGCAAGCACACGCTCGCGTTGTCAAGGTCGCGCATTTTGTTTTGTCTTTTTTTTTTCCCGCCATTTTTGTCTTTTTTTTTTATTCCGCCATTTTTGTCTTTTTTTTTATTCCGCCATTTTTGTCTTTTTTTTAACCATTCACTTAACACAAAACCATGCAAGGATTTTAACGGTTTTCTGAAGCATTACTGCATCTATTTTTAATTTATCTGAAATTTCTGAAGACTAGTTTACCAACATTCTTCTTTGAATAAGTTGTATCTTACAAAATGATACATAGACCCTTTAACGAGAATTCACAGCATACTGACAAATTTCAAATCAGCACTGCTAGCCTCGTTTCAGATGCTGAGTCATTGTATTACGTCACACGTCTTTTTAATTGGAAATTTTATCACAAAAGAAAGCACTGAGATTCTCGTTTTCGATGAAAATTTGAAATTCCTCTATATGCCGTTTTTGTAATGTATCCAAATTCCAGTTTCGAACCTTCTTCAAAATGTGCGGTCGGCTGGTTTTGCTTGATAATGCGCAAATACGAACGTTCATATTCAACTTTTCACACCAACTGTAAAACTCGATGGAAAACCGTCGTTAGTGTAGGCTGTGTGCTTTTGCCTAGACTGCTTCCCGGCCCATACGAGCGCTTGTATTTCCCTTAACACATGCGCGCAGTCCAGTCAAAGTAGAATAACCAGTCTAGGCAAGGAATTCTGTCCTGTAGTGGGATGGTGGGATGGTGGACGGTTTTTCGCGTATCAGGCCAGTGACTGCACGGAACAAAACCGGCGCCAGTTTGCCGTGGCGACTAGTTGGCCAACTTGACAAAACCCAGACACTCCCGATCCCCCAAATAACCGCATCCTCAAAAACCGCGCGAAAATTACCATAAATCCCTCAAGGGCAAGCGCCCCTCGGGAGCCCGGCTTGACACGGTTTTGACACGCTCCCGGTCCCGGAGAAGTTGAAACGGGACATATTGTGCCAAGGGCTGTCCAAAGTTGTCAACATTATCACGGTTCTACAAAGCGTAGGAAGGGGCTAGGTGGTCGAGGGTCGCGTAGAACTTTACATGCACTGTAAAATGTTGACATTTCGTGATACTGTCAGAAAAATGTTAAGTAGTATTTCAGGGGGAGGGGGTGGTAGAGCATCTCTCCGGTGTGTCAGAGGTCTTAGGAGAAACCTGAGGGAGTATAATACTGTGCCTTATAACTCAGTTGGTAGAGCATCTGCCCGGTGTGCCAGAGGTCTTGAGGAAAACCTGAGGGAGTATACCACTGTGCCTCATAGCTCAGCTGGTAGAGCATCTGCCCGGTATGCCAGAGGTCTTGGGGGAAACCTGAGGGGGTATACCACTGTGCCTCATAGGTCAGCTGGTAGAGCATCTACCTTGTGTGTCAGAGGTCTTGGGGGAAACATGATGGAGTATACCACTGTGCCTCATACTCATAGCACAGGTGGTAGAGCATCTGCCCGGTGTGTCGGAGGTTTCGAGTTCGAATCCCAGTAAGGCCCATGTGATTTTTCTCTCATCCCAAGTTTGGTTACATCGGAAAAAGTAATGGTTTTCGACTAGTTCTTAGTAGTCGTGTATAAATACATTAGTTCCTTTTAATTTACTGTCTTGTATTAAGTTCAGATGGCCGATATTAACCACCAGATTATGCCCAGACTATGGACGCCTTTTCCATCAGACCGACCGAGACGGAGCCAATTCTCATGGGGGTTGAAGTGCGAAAACCCTGGCCCAGCCCGGCCCGCCTCCCTGGAGATGTAATTAACCACCGGTCCAACCTTCCGTGTAATGCCTTATGTTTTCTCGCTCCGTCGACAGACCGAAATTTCGCAGGATTCCATATGTCGCAGATTTTGCTTTTACAACTTCATGTTTTTTTTGTCCATGCTGGAATATAATTATTTATGGACAGAAATCGATGTACCTTTATATTAATGTATTATTTATTTATTTTAAAAAATCTTATTCATTACAGAGCACAACATGAACTCCGTTTATCGGCTTTTTGTTGCCAAGCCTTTTGTTGTTAAAAAGTCTTGATTTGTTTTTTATGGAAACAATAATTATGGCGTCGCGTATAGTTTTCGCGACCTTATAACCAAAACATGTTCCTGGCGTAATTACTGGTTCAACCAATTAACGGCTTCAGTTGCCGACGACCAAAGCCGACCATATTGGTTCTTATTACAGCAACGTGTTTCATGTAGTGAACGCGAAAACATTCCCCAGTTGGGCACATGTTGGGCGTTTTGTAGGGCGCCCTCTGCCTTATATCTCTCTGTCATGACGTGTGTTTTCGAAACGACTGACAAGGGCTTCGTCTTCACTTTGTGTACAAAACAATTGTTCTTATAAATATAAGCCCAATTTTTCTTTCGTATTTAGCATCATTAAACGGTAAACTAAACTTGAGAAAGAAACGTTAGGACTTGAGCCTAAGGGCGAATCCCGTAGTTTCGAAATAGCTCGTAGCAAGTCGCTTTCTTTAAAGTTATGAAAAGAACGAATTTTAAAAACGCACATTATATAGGATAACATTTTTCTTCTAGTTCATATTTTATGATTTCTGTTTAGTATAAATGTAGTAATATGGCGGCGCCCTTTGTTTTCGGTTACTTTACCCATTTATGCAACCAAAACACGATGTGGTAATGACGCTGATGGTAAAGCATCTGCCAGGTGAGTCAGATGTCTCGGGTTCAAATCGTAATGAAACCACATGGGTTTTCGCTTACTACACATGTTTTAGAGGCTGCAGTTTTTTTGCTAAAGGGGCCTGGATTCTACGAAAAATTGCCCCCGGGTCCCAACGGTATGATAGTTTTATCACACACACCGTGTTCGAGTAACCCACAGCGGGGCGGTGAGTTTGCCACACGGGTGCAATCTGTCCAAAACACGGCGGGTTTTATTTGCGGGGTGTGGCTAGCTCAGCGTGTTACCTCGTCAACTCGTCACAACCAATTTGGATGATTCGGGAAATGGACGTTAGCAAAGTACGATCATATTTCGCGTCGCAAAGATTGCCTAGGCTTTTCAAAAAATTAACTCGTATGCGAGATTTTAACTTACAATAACGACTTATACAACCTGTGCTCTGATTGGCTACTTGTGATTGTTAGAACAGCCTGACAAAATAATATGATGTCTCGGGTTCGATTCCTCACGAGCGATGTTACAGGTTTATCTGGCACAATTTTGGTTTACGTCGTGTCTGCGTAATTTGAGGTCTTTAACCCCAATTGTCTCTTTTTGAACCAAACACAAAATCCACTTTTTGATAGGCCTTCCGCACTCCCTTAATAAAATAAATACTTTTTCCTTCGAATTATCGAGAGGGGACATTCGACTGAGAAGAGGGGAGAACATGGAAGATAACTCCGGGGTTGGCTTTGCCATCCGAGCGGTCCTTGTTTATTCACCGGGGCCAAAACCAACATTCTCGGGTTGGCGAGTGTTGACAGTCACGCTGAATTGTCGTGTTCCGAACGGCACTGTGAAAACGACCCTCTCTTAGTAACGTCTTCGGTTAGACCGAAAAACCTTTGATTCCAAGGTTGTATAAACTGTCGCATTGTTCAAAATTTAGAAGTCTAAATAAAGCGAGTGCTTTTCAAGGGGCATTTTTGTCTATTTTTGGAGATCTAGGACAAACTCGCACAGGGGACACTTAACATATAATTTGAGAAATATAAAAGCCTCGGTCTGAAATGTTTTGTAAGGTTTCAACAGCCAAAGTGTGACGTGTTGCCATGGTAATTGGCTCTAAACAACATGGCCGTCGGAAAAAAAGTATACCATTGCAAAAGCACAGGAACATGGTTTAGTGATTTTTTAGCGAAGAGCCATCGCCTATAGGCAACTAACAAAAGATGGCGTATTCACTTCGGCAGTCCATCCGTTAGGTGATGCCAACTATATATGGTCGTATACAACGGTAGTGCCATCTGCTCGACTAAGTAGAAGGTCGCTGGTTCGAATCTTACCCGTAGCTGCCTAGAATGTGCGCGTTATCTCGCTCAGGATTATGTCTTGCAAGTTATGATTTCCGAATTTTTTTTCATCCGCTATATATTCTGTGCTCTATTAAAGAAAGTTAATATAAACGTGATGACGGTAGAAAACTTGTCTGAAGTACAGTCTTTGAGAAATGAGTAAAACAATTAATGTTCGTCTCATGAGACGAACAATATTTTCGCCCCAAAACCACTTCACCCTGGACCACTTTGCACTGAACCACTTCGCTCAAAAACCACTTCGCCCAAACGCCACTTCGCCCAAATGCCACTTCGCCCCCAAACCACTTAGTGTACAGGCCGTGGTTCAGGGCGAAGTGGTTTTTGGGCGAAGTGACTGTAACACAGTTTTTGACTGTTTCCTCAAAAGTTAGACGAAGTACGGAGCTGGTTTTTACTCATGGTTGGTTGGTTTTAATCATGCATATCTTCAATCACACGGGGAGATGAAACTATTTGTAACGGTTTACTAATCGTGTTCTATACCTTTAAAAGGACTTAATTTTTGCTTTTAATAAAATTATAATGAAAACTTGAGTGATTCTTAGCAAAATTGTGAGTATAGCACAACTACCCCGTGGTGTTTTCCTATCTGAACGATAAAAATATTTCTTCGATGAAGAAAACTTTCGAAAACAAAACCGTTCGGAAAAGTAAAAATATCCTTGATTCAAAATGCATCTTTAAGGTTTACAAAACCCATGGAGTTAAGATGATCGATAGTTGTGGTGAATAAAGACAGGAGGATTTAAGTAAGAAATTGGGACGAGGAAAAAATCCACCATTCCATTTTCTCCAGACACGCGTGAATTTCTCTTGCAGTACCTTTGGGTGGGAAAGTGCTCCATGCCCGACAGGTGATTAAATAAGGTTGTTACCTAAAACGGAGGAATTTAAGAGTATGTAATCATTTGACACAAATTAACTTGCAACGGCAGGGCGGAGGGCCATAAACTCGGCCTTTAATTAAGCCAAACTGCCCGCGTCTGGGTGAGCTATGACGGGGGAAAGACGCGTAAAAACACCCGGTTTATGGGTTCTTTCTTCATTATTTAAAACTTGGAACCGGGGTGAGTTATTTCCGCAACAGCTTGCCCGTTTCCCAACAATAAAATTTCGTTCTCGATACTTTGAAATACATGTACAAGCGAGAGCAGAAATTTATGAGGTATATCTTTATGGCGACTATTATATGCGATTTTATTGGAATAATTTAGAAATATGCTTATGGCTTTTTATGAGGGGATGGCTTGCGAAGGGAATCCAATTTAAATTTCCAGCGCTAGCGCTTTCAAGGTTTAATATATAGTCAGAAAAATGAGAAAATCCACATTTAAGACAAAAATTGTCTTGGGTTTCCATATAACAAAACGTTTAACAACAGAGTATCCTTAGGAGTATATAGCCAGCTTGCATTATATGTCCTTTCTGGGGAAAAAATTGAAAGGGAAAATATTTTACTAAAAAAAAATTTCTCTGTCGTGACCTTGATTTTTCTTAATTTTGCAGGAATTGTAGATTTGATTTTTGCAAATTTTCAAATTTATATGGACTGTTACTTGCATGGCCTTAGTCCAAAAAATGAAAATTTGAAAAGGAAAAGGAAAAGGAAATGTAAAAACAAAATTTCCCGACAAATATTTGAAAGGTCACTATAAAACTTTAGGAACGTAGTCGGCTACTCGGCTAATGATCAAAAATAAATTTTTCTTTTCAATGTTTGTGACTTAAATTTACCAACACGCAGGTGGTAATATCGTGTTTAGAGGGGAAAATGTATAATTTTGAGCGTACAAGTGCATGTCATTTGACATTTTCGGGATTTTTAGGCGAGGCCGTTTATACACGTAGGATATACTAAGTATCCCACCTGCCGCCACCAATTTACTGGCGCTTGTTTCGGGCCAAAACAGTTGTTGTAGAAATGTGCCCCAAATTTTGTGATCGTCTGCATAACCAACCCACGTTTAAACATTAAACGTTTCGAGCAAGGCACAATTTTTTCCATTAATTATTCATCCCACCGCTGCCACCATTTTTACGGGTTTTCAGTTTCTAACATCGTGCTCGCGGGCCAATTCAACACCGCGCATGCACCCACGCAGAGCCATTAACCAAAGAGCTTCTCTGGGGTTGATCTCCGGTTCAGCACCGCAATCCAACCCCGATGCTAATACGATTACGGGGAGATCTCGCGCTCAGCTCGGCGTAATAAATACCCGTGTTAGCGGAAATTGATATAGGGCCCCAACTTCGTATCTCACAGTGTCATCGCGGGTTGCTGGTAGCTTACGCTTGCCCTGGGAATAGCGAGTCTTCTCCCTCGCTCACAAACAAAAACTGACGATGTTCGCACACTGAAGCCATTTCCGTCAATTTCTCCCCCTGCCCGTGTTAATTTTGATAGTGTCCATGCCTACGGCCACCAGAATAATTTACAACAACACCAAATGACCGGACATTTATCCCAGTGTGGTTATAAGTATAAGCCTTTAACATGGCCATTATGCGCGAGCCGTTCGGTCTTGATAAATTTAAATCAACACAACTCTTTACATGTCGTTGGTATAAAATGTTTCACATTAAAAAAAGAAAAAAGGTGCGAATATGTATAACTTGGACAAGAATTAGCCATTTGCGTGTACCATTTTACACTTTAGCTGGTGCCTCGAATTCTTCACATTCAAATAGAGGCGCGGTTCAGAAAGTCTGGTTGCTTTATGCCATTCTCTCCCACGGTGAACACAGTATTGTTGATTCTGTATTTCACACCTACCGCTTGCACAACATAGCAACAAAAATTTAGTCTGGTCAAGTGGATTCTAAACGTGTATGTGAAAGGAAGTACGTCAATACACTAGACGCTATTCATGTGAAATGTGCAAAAGCTTTCCTTTTAGCAAAAGTATCGACGTGTGATAACAAATTAGTTTACATTTGATACCCACTAACTTCAAATTATCCTTCGATATTTTTCACAGTGTCTGTTGTCATGCTCAAAGACTAAGCTTACACTTTCCAATGAATTTGTAATTCTTCTAATTAAAGGCTCTGGTGAATTAACTAAATCGTTATGCTCGGTGTGGAGCTTAATTTATTCTCTTCCTCCATCGACCACGGCGGTGTGAACGGTAAATCCTATCGCCTTAATCCATTAATCCGATCGATCCTAGTCCCTCGTTGACGTCACTAATCGATGAACAATTAAAAACAGACGTTAATTGCGGGCCTGGATCGTAATCTTGACCGGATGCTGTTTTAATCCGATTTTCTTGCGTCATTCAAGACGGACAAAACTATGCAAATACATTGAAAAGTTCTCTGTGGTGGCCACTATAAACAGGTGGCCTCTTTATAGAGGTTACATTAGCATTATACACATGGTATTTGGGACCAAAGACGGGTGGCCACTATAGACAGGTGGCGTCTTTATCGAAGTGGCCTTCATAACCGAGCAGAATAAATCCTCAAAAATAAGGCTTCTCATCCAGTTCATTTAATCTTAATTCTTAACTTTAACTCTAATCCTTTACCTTTTTAGGTGTTTCATATTTATTCTGTTCAATACGATGACAACAATTCGCGCACGCCATTATGTGACTGGTAATTATTTTGACAAGATGACCTGTTCTGCGGCACAGTTCCGAAAGAGAACGCCACAAAAAGAAAACAAAAGCAGTTTCCTTTGGCTGACAGCTATATTTTTCCAAATCGCATTCCCCCTGGAAAAACAACTGCATCCGCAGCAAAAATAATACTACACACGACAGTTCCCGCCGGTGACGTTTTCCCGCGCTCCGAGTTGATTTCTGAAGCAATTTTTGTAAGACAAAAAATGTTTGTGTATTCAAAGGCCCGTGGAGGAAAACAGTCACTCGTGCGCGCCAAATTGCAGAGCGTGCATCGCAGACGACGCGTTGTTTTCATTTGGCGGGAACGAGGATGATGTTGTTTTTTGACCAATGGCCAGGACCCGGGATAATCCATTCCCCAAAATGCATCATGTCCTTAGCTAAAAGAACCCACGGAAAATCATCTCGGCACCCTGTCTGTCCTAAGTTTCCTTAAAAACCAAAAGTCAACATTTAAACTTATTAACTTATACAACGTAAGGCCTACATTTCCGACACTATTAAAGGCACAGGCTCGTCAGCAATGCGCGCGCGCCAAATCCGTGCCACGAAATACGCAGCTCCATAGCAAAGGCATGGAGCTGCGTATTTCGTGGCCCGAATTTGGCGCGCGCGCATTGCTGACGAGCCTGTGCCTTAAAGTAGGCCTAACAACCGACTACCAAAATTCCTTGCGACGTTACTGCGACAAGTAAACTCTGGTTTTTACTTCTTCTTTTTTAATTTTTTTAAAAGGAGATTAAATGTTTGCTGTCGATTCCAAAAGTGGCCAGACGATCACTTTTATTATTTTGAACAGCGTCACTTTCTCAAGTTGCATTGCAAGACAGTTTATACATGTAACTGTCGTCGGGCAAACGTGAAATAAACTCACTTGTGAGGATCGATGATCAACGCGACGGCTGCTCGACGCTGTTTTGTGACACAACGCACGATTTTTATGGATGTCCTGTGGATACGAAAACGCAAACTGGTTAGGGAAAGTTATTGAAGAATTTTTAATTGTCATGGAAAACGAGAGTCTCAGTGCCTTCTTTTGTGATAAAATTTGCAAATGAAAAGACACGTGACGTAATACAACGGCTCAGCACCTGAAACGAACCTGCCAGTGCTAAAATTTGTTAATATTTGGAGAAAAAAATTATCATGCCTTTAAGATGTCACCCATACTCATCCACGATAAAATAAAAAAGATCGATGGATTTCATAACAAGCACGAATGACAACAAACCCAGATACCACGCCCTACAATTCGCGGTGGACTGCCTTTCTTCACTTCCCGCCAAAAAACCCAAATGCTATTTGGGAGCAGACGATATAAATGTTTACACAGATACTAGCTTTTTTTCTTCAAGGAATGGTGGGAAAGAATCCCATCACGTGGCGCACACGCTTCTTCCCGGGTCAGCTCGTGGTAAAAAGCACGCTGACAGATTTACACATATCTTCGCGCCATTTTCTCTAAAACATCGTGGTTATCGTCTGCTGTTGAGCTATCGGCGTATTTGTGTCACAATATGAACCGGGAAAGTGACGAAATGGAATTTGTTTATGGGATATCCTGAAACGGTTTCTATTATTCTGTTTGATTGTTTGAGTCCGAATATTTTTTTAGCAACTAATTTTGTTCTCCCTTTATAGAAACACTGATCTGCATACAATGGCCGGATACGTGGCTCCTTAGCATAAGTCATCTATCTGGTGCGGGAGATGCTACTTTTACTATATGTACATGTTTTAAGTGCAATGCAATCGACCTTGTGGACCGAGGAGCACTCTAGGAAAAGTATTGTTTAACCGAAGCAAGATGGCGGAAACGTTGCTTTAATTCTCGCACAGCCATTGCATCGATATATATACACCGGATAAAGCAACGACGTCTAAAATGTTTGAAGCCACCGTCCGCCAGGCTACCCCACCAAATACATGCCTAGACTAGTCATACTGTCTTCACTATAGTTTACATCATGGTCTACGTGTGTTAAGTGGAATGCAAGCGATCGCATGGACCGGGGAGCAGTCTATGCCAAGCATTGTTCGCGGGGTACAATGGCAGCATGCGCATGGCTTCAATTCTCGTATAGCCAACTGCTATTGCATACTTCATCCAGTGTTTATATTCGATGGGGACAACCTTTCTGTTCAAAGGACACTGCGCATGTAAAAAAAAAAAACACGGAAACATTCATTTGGTTATTCGAAGGACTTTCGTGAGCGAAATTATACACGTATCCGGAATAAGCGAGACCTCTCCCGTGAGTTCATTTCACCAATCCCCTCGGAAACAACTGCTGGACGCGCTGGTGAGCAGACAAACAAAATTGCAATATTTCTTTTGTTCGGGAGGAAATTACAAACAGACCAGGCATAAATGAACTGGGAGAAGCACAATGGACGCGCCACATCACAAAGACACGATCGTAGTCATCAATTTGACTCGGTGAGATACGCGCACGCGACAAGTCTGATTAAACGTAATGACAACCCGTAGGGCCTATATGTACAAAGGGCGTTGACCACGGGGCTCCATGGGGTCGCGTGTGGCCAAATACAACGGAAAAGAATGATGCAAATTGGGACAAAGTTTGGCCTGAAACTTCCAAACTTCTGCTTCTGTTTCTGTTTGGTGGTTATTGTGCGAAGTGATTGTCGGGGTGGATAACCCATACATTTTATGGTCAAAATATTCAATCCCAGTTTTAAAGGGCCCCTGAAATTTTCATTTGAGGCTCATACTTTGCAATATTATGCAGGGTTGTTATACCAATAAGACGATGAAAGTGGAGCAAAAGGAAGCAGCCATTTTATCTTTTCAACCTTCTTTGCCAACAGAGGGCGTTATTTGTGTGATGTCCTTTTAGTAACCCACTGGTGAAAAGTAAAGGAAAAACTCAAACAAATTTTGGCAAACTGTTTTACGCACAAGACGTAAGAGGGTCGGGTTCGAATCTCACCCTAGCACGCTAAAACGTTCGGCCAGAAAAAAAACACGATTTCAATTTTGTCATACTTGACCTTTGGAAGTTGTTTGGCTAACTGCGAGGGAAAACGGTATAAACTGGGCACAGGGTGGTTGCGACATGAGTGCGATTTACGCCATCTTGTTTCCAAAGGTTTTGTCAAACCTGAAATTTGATCTTCCTATGATAACTTGAGCCTTGAAAGCAAACAATAATGGCGTCAGTCAAATAGCTGGTTGTCATATAGGCTCGAGATTGAGCTACAAGTTGTTCCTAACATCCAATCGCGATGTTGTTGCGATGTCAGTTGGGAGATGTAGAATTTGCAAGATTTTTTCCTCGGATGTTTCTGTTTTATGTCAGTGACAACTTGGCATCGTTTATGACCTGTGTTGACAGCCCAATATGCTTACATCTGCGTAAAACTCGGCCCCATATCGAGGAAATTCATCGGCTTGTGGTACTGATTATGATCGCGGCCCGCTTTCCCAGCCCCAATCCCGCAGCCGAAGCATCGCCAAAACCCTGGTCATTTCCCAGGAGGGTACGAGCTGGCGATGTAACCGGTTCGCCTCTCCGAGAAACACAACACCAGCGCCGTCTGCTCCGCTTTCCTGCCGGTCTAGTTGAAGTGGAGACCCGTGGGAGCTGCGTGGCCGTGCGGCGTGTTGGTCGGCCGGTCTTCATCACAAGCTCAGGATAGCTAGTCGCCTTCGACCATGATCCACGAGCGCACAACAACCCTGTTTTCCCCCCTACATCCAGCTTCATTATGTATACGCACCAGAAGTCAATCCGCCAACCTGTGGCTTATATTCAAATTTCTTTCAAATCTTCCGAAGGAAAAAAAATCCAATTGGCCTCTCGACGAAAAACGAAGTCCTCGAAATAGGAAGATGATATCTGCGGTCTTAACAAAGCTGGCCGTCTCCCGGCTTGACAAGCGCGGGGATAGAGAGGAAAAAACTCGGCTGAGAGGCCCCGTGGGACTGGCCAAGCCGACTCGGCAGCGAACACAGGTGGCGGTTTGCTCGGATTGAGAAGGCTTCGTTTGATTGTTCTGCCGTCATCGCGGGGATTTCCTTACCTTTTGACGAGCACCGAGGCGTACTTTTGTCGGGGAGTAGACCTACCGCCTTTCGTCGAGACCAAGACGGCTTGTTTGTTTGTTGTTGTCAACATATTGCTGGGACGCTAAGTTTGTTTGCTTAAAACGTAGCTCTTTAACTCTGAATTTTACGGACCTTAACAGTCCAACCGCATAGTCGAATCTTGTGTCGAAGGCCTGAAGTGACGTCACATGGACGGCATTGAACAATGCATATATGATCCTATGATGGCCTTGTTGCTAATGTAATAGGCCCTTTGCACGAACGGCAATGACAGGAGGCAGTCACAGTGTCACCTGCGTCATGCACGAGTAGACACTTTGTGGATCCATTGTCACATCATTTAAATATGAAAACCTGTCATGGCCGCCCGTGCAAAGTGTCTATTCTCAAGTGTCTATTCTCAATGGATTCCGGTCCACGGCACATAAAACATTACCTATTTTCCATACAATTGCCTGCATGTGAAATCTGACATGCATGTGAATTTCGATTTCACATGCAGGCGTCATCGAGTTTAACATGATGGGTTCAAAAGACGCCATCTTGTTTCCAAGATGTGGTTATATAGCATGGGCCATGCTCCACACATTTTGTTGTATATTCGAAGAATTTGGATGCGACATTATCCAATGAAGGCACATTTTGTTTTGTGCCAGGTAACACGTAGCAACCAATAAAAACGAACGAGCATGAGTCAGTGCACCAACTTCACGACCAATTCACTTTTAACTGAATGAAGCTAGGAAACAAGACAAAGTCAATGTTATGAGTTCCCGGATGTCCGCCTCTTCCATAATGAAGAACACACTAAAACATGAGTCACTCTGAAACGCCAAAAATGAAAGGAGAAAGTGTGCTAAGCATGTGTCACCTACAATGAAAGTACACAAGCAAACAAACAGCCGAGTTGTCGTGCTTGCTGGTCCAGAACAAACGGACCGGTGTGGATTCTTGCAAGCCTATCTTTTCTGACATGTGCGGCCCCTTGGCCTTGTTAACGTACGTACATGCCGTCAACTTAACCACGAACAAATTAATGATCGTTACTCCAAGAGTCCAGATTTTTTTCCAGGAAAATGGCTCCTTTTGGCGACCAAGTGACCTTTGATTTTCGACTGACGAAAGGATGACCCTTAGAACCCAAGTTTTAAATTCTTTACAATTTTCATTGAGTCGACCATTTATTTTTCCGAGGAGAACCCAAAGGTCGCCATCTTTGAAATTATGCCCCCACTCAGGGCAAATAGACAATTTTTAAGCCTTCATTTCACACACAATTCTCAGAGTTGTATGACCACGAACCATGTTTTTTTTGTAAACTCACATTTCTTTAGAACATTACATTAAGGGCTCCAATATACTGTATTTTCAGACTATAGAGGGCATATAAAATATTAGTACTGCACCTTCCATCTTCTAACTACCATTGACTGTATTGTTCGAGTGTTTTTCATCACTCCGCTCTACTGTCTTTCAGCCGAAGCCGCCATGGTATTAAATTAATATTCCCCTTGTAACTGTATCAAAGAGAAGACTATACGCGGTGTGAACATTGTTGATGTCTATCTTTGATTAGTACGAGAGTGCCGCGGGAGCGTACGTACTTGATTTCATCAGGCAACGATAACATCTTCACCAACTACACGTTTCTGGTCAGACGGTAACACTTTAAAAGTGATATTAAAGGAGCGTGTTCAGATTTTTCCATGGATTTTGTTCTAACCTACAACAATCATATAAAATACCTCCCCAAAATACTGTCTATTTTGCAATCTCCAATTTGGATGTGGAAGCAAAAAGGTTGGTGTAATTACTGCACTGGTTTATGGAAGCAGATAAATTAGTTTACAGAACGTTCATGGTTGTTTTTTTGACGATATCCTTGAAAATATAGGGATTGAGAAATGATTTACAACACCAAAAATTTGATCTAGACTCGCCCCTTTAAAGACAACATAGTGGTTTTTGCCATTATACTTTCAGCAACGAATGCTTGTGTGTTGCAGTTAAAATTATAACATGTACACAAAAAAATAGACCTAGAAAAAAGTTTGTGGTCGTGAATCATGCATGGTAAAGTAGAAAACAGCATTGTTATCGTATGGTCTGGTTCCCTGACGCTCGTACTGATGAGGAAAGCAAAGCCAGATACCTACATGTAGACCGTATTGAATAGCTGCCATCTTTTAGGGCATTTTCTTTATTCCTTGAGGACATGCATGCATGGTTGCATAGTTTGTAGCCTCACAAGATGGCGGTTATTATAGGGCCCAAAATGTCAACCTCGTTTCACTGATGAACACAGCTAATTTGGATGGCAGAAGGCAAAAGGCACCGGGGAACAAGGCTGGCATATTTGTACTCCGACACAAAACGTCAGTTTACTAAAGCCGATAACGAAGTGAAGCCAAAGTTTCGCAAAGATCGTTTAGACTTGTGGCAAGTACCACAAACAAACAAACGTACCGCACGCAAACTGTACTGGTACGACAACTTTTCATATCGCTTTTAGGCCACGTGTACGTGTCTGAAGGAGATTATTTGTTTTAAGAGGACAGATTCTCGAGTAAAAATGGTGTCAAAAAGATGTTGAGCGACCGGCTTAACGCTCGACCGGTTTCAGCCTTCCGACGCGACCAGACGGTGGCCATCCGACGTATTTGTGTTGTTTTTGTGCCATCGGAGAATTTTAGAGATTGTGTTTGGAGAACAAGATATGTCAGTCATTTTAGGATAGGGCATATCGCACGTGGCCTGTTTTCATCTGACATATATACACATGAAGTGATGATTAGAATCTGTATTTTTCTTATACCTCCAGGGCACGAAGGAATTATTCGTTTAAAGGCCATTATCATTTGAAGATTTGTCGAACACCAGCATTAAATATCTAAAGAAGAATGTGAATAAACTACCGTGTAGAATCTTTAGCGATATGTCGTGATATTTCAGAAAACCTTAAAAACAAAGTAACATTTTGTATCACTATAAATTATGTAATTTTATGGCCTTTAAATGATGCCACAGCTTGTCAAAACGATTTGTGGAAATCCAAACACTCAATTTATCAGGGGAAAAATTCATCACACCAAAAAGGCTTAGCCTATAAAAGTGAAAAACACAAACTCATATGATATGGAATCTTTCCCTTTTACAGAAAAGTTATGCTGGCGTTTTCTTATTCTTTCCTGGCCAAAGCCGGAGTATTTTTGTCTCTCATTTTGTGGGTTCACAGCCAAACTTGATACCCTCTCAATGCGCGTAAGGCGATATAGCACTAGCTCTAAGGAGCGCACTTCTTGTATGTCGTTGACCAATCAAATCACCTCCCGCCTTTTACATGTTTTGGCGGGCTCGGGTTTCAAATAAATTGCTTGGAACAGCGCGTGGCAGAGAGCCTTTAGCAACAAAGGGGCCTCAGGCCTACCCCGGAAGGGCAGTTGGAGGGGGAAGGAACGGGACCCTTACGGGGCTGACAAGGAAAACAATACAAATCAAAATTGGATAATTATTATCACATAGGCCTATAGACATTTATACTGTTCCATTGGGCTAAAACTACGCACAAAGCGGTTTAGGTCGTTGACTCGCAACAGGGGTGAAAACTTGGTGTTGAGGGTTCGACACCCGGCCGTGGTACCTGTGCCCTTCAGCAATGCACTTAAACACGCTTGCTGCTGCATCCTTCGGAAGGGATGTAAAGCCGTAGGTCCACGGTGTGTTGTGTAACGCACTTAAAGATCCCAGAGCACGGTGTCTCTGACCGTCGGCTGCTAATGGCGCCACCCACCTATGTATCTCGATGTTTAGGCGGAAGATACTTGTGAGCTTCATGCAATTCAGCCTACGGGCTGCGAATTGAAGTTCGTTAAACCCATTAAAATATTCCATTTCTTAAAAACGCCATAGTAAATGCAGGATGCAAAATTAAAGACAACAACTACAAACACCTTAATAAACATAACACTAATGACCTCACAGTTTGTTTACGTGTGCGTTTGCCTATGGTCCGAAAAAAAGTGTGTTCCCGAGCTCATACGCACATGGCACGTGTATTCAAAGTGTGACGATGTGTTTTACGTCAAACGAAATATGCTTACTCTGCACAGAACACTTCACAAAACACTTAACCTCTTGAGATGCAAAATTTGTCAAATCATGCCATTATGCATTACTTACGCCATGTTCGTTTATTAGTGTTTGCTGAAATTAGCAACACGAACTGCACGTTAATAATGTGTGATCTGCATGACCTTTGACCGGCTCCACTCCACGTTGCCAAAATCAGGTACGTACATGTATGTTTGCATTTTTTAGTAAATATTTCAACCGGATTTTCATTTGTTTAAAGATTACCCATCACCCAAAATTACGAAGAAGCTTGTTCATTAGAGGTTATAGATAACAGTGGAACAATCCGTGTTGGGTTTTAGGCGATAAAATGAGACATTTGGGGGGTGCAAAGTTATGCTTCGCGATGAGTAGTTTATATGCATGCACGTACGTGCACGATATGCACAATGGTATACGCACGTGTTGGCTCACACATTTTACGTTTAAATTTCGCGCCATTATCGCGCATCGAATTTTAGAAGCCGCCTGACTCGGGCTCGTACCGTCGTCATCATGATCATGGCCGTATGAAATGTGGCATTTTAGAGTGAATTTCTCCAGGCAAATGGTAATTTGTGAAGTATTTTGTAAAACAAGATGTTTGGTTCGTGCATAGACATAGTGTGCGTGTATACACCAATCCGAGCTGCAAAGTCATGGTCCGTGTACGCCCGCCATAGCTGGGGGCCATCCAGTGCCATGAACTGTGGGTTTTGTGTTGACGATATGCTGTTACATTATGTTGTCACTTCGAACAATTTTGCGCGTTTATTTGCTTGCGAAGCCTGTGTACGCGTACGCGTTGTGCGCTGTTCGATTTAACAACAAGAGAAAGCGCCCAGTTCATGGCAGTGGATGGCCCCCAGCTATGGCGGACTTGCAGGGAAGGAGTCCTTAGCAACCGGATTCGTGTATAGGCTATATAGTCCTACGATGGTAGCCCAGGTCGATGGTAGCCCAGGTCGTCTTCATTTCTGACTTGTATTGTTGATTTATGTTTCAGGACTTGAAAAGATGAACTGTTTGCAACTTGGAATATCGCCGATGAAAATAACAAGTGAATGCCATGTCCAATTGTTGAAAGGGAAAATGAAGAATACAAGTCACTGAAGATATGCAAAAGAAAGAGAGATGTGCGATGTGCTACAACTGTAAGAAACGACAGAGGAAAATGGTAAGTTGTGTAATGGTGTGTTTCAAAATAACATGACATTCCATGTTAATGTAACAGGCTGCTCGGCCGTTACTCTTCAGTTATTTTAAATGTTTTATGATGAAATGTCTTGTCTATCGAGCAGGGATGTAGTCGAGTCCCTCACAAGTCCTCACAAGCCTTCACAAGTCCACCACAAGTCCCTGGGTCTAAATTCAAGTCACAAGCTATTCAAATGAACTCCAACAAAGGCATTCTTTTGTGCGTGTTCATCCTTTGCTTCTTGTTACTGGACTTGTGACAGACTTAAGCGGGACTTGTGATTTTTATCGGCTCTGGACTTGTGATAGACTTGTGATGGACTTGACTGCTATTGAGCATGCACCAACGTTAATATGTGCACCCACAAATTTCATTTTGGAATGGTTGTTTTATAGAAATATATCCTATGCATAATTCTTTTTGTGTCAACTGAAGATTGTACCGTGCATAACCCCAAGTTGTGCTCATTTGTCACTTTGATATCTATTTAATAACTGGAACAACTAATGACCCTGCTGAAAAGTACTTCTCTAAAGGTATGGTGTAGGCCTACTTTCTAAATTCAAAATAGTGAAAAACTCACTCTTCAAAAGAGTGAATCCCTTATAAAACCACTCCGAAAGAAAAAGAGTTGGACATCCCTTATATGGCTCTTTTTGGAGTGTTTTTTCCTCACTCCTTTAGAGTGATTTTCACACTATTTACAGGATTTCCACTCTTTTTAGAGTGATTTTCACTCTTTTGGAGTGGTTTTTTAAGGGATTCACTCTTTTGAAGAGAGAGTTTTTCACTCTTTTGAAGAGAGAGTTTTTCACTCTTTTGCATTTAGAGAGTATACTGGTTCAAAATCTGCAGAGATAAGGTTAATTTTGAAACTGGTTGACGGATATTTCGTGTTGTTTTGAAACACCACTATACTTTACTTTGGTAATAATTAAGAATTTTAAAAAGACAAATATATGTTTATTCACCATGAATATGTAATCATATTCATGCATGGTGAATATGTAACCGGGACTGATTTGCAAATGTGGAAACAAAATTTTCACATTTTTTCATCAGCTTTTATACATTGCAACATAGCTAGTGGCTAACCCATATTGGGTTAGCCTTTGGTTTTAATTAACCTTGAAAGCTCTTTGTGAATTTAATTCAAGGCCAAAGAGGATTTTATTTTGATGGATGTCTCTGACACAATTATGGGTGTCATTCTATTATCGTTGAAACTGGAGGGTGTACTATCTCAAGTAATGTTTCTAGTCTACTGTGTGCCCTAGACACAGTTTGTAATTATTCATAGTGTTCGGAATTTGATTACCAGTACCACATTTTCCCTCCCTTTTTTCATTGACTTGTTCGCTTTTGCCAAGAAGCATGTACCCAATCACGATAATGGATTTTACTTTTATTTGATGGCTTTTTGCTATCAGACGACAATTTCCAACTCAGATGGCGCGAAGTGTAAAATGTGCGGGCCGCCGGTCGTTCCCCGCGTCGCGCGCAACCCGCGTCACGCGTCAAATATCGAGATAAATTTTGGTCGGGGATCGCTAACACAATTTGGTCAATCGCTTCTTCGAATTATCGTCGTCGCAGCGAACCTACCCTTTCCAATTCCAAGTCAAGCGTGTTTTAGGGGCCTTGTATGATGTCCAATTTGTCCTGGCCCAAATGCGATTTGGCAGCGCTAAGGGAGGGGCAGGCAGCGGGCGTAATCGAATCGTGCCCGCCGGTTGCTAGGGCCCAAAAAGCGCGGGAAAGAACTCGGTGCCAAATTTGGCCCCGTGTGTACGAGCTCATCACACGGTAGCCTGTAGGAATACTCCGCCACCAACTGCGTAGTAAAGTGGTCCTGACGGGCCCACCCATGTGTAAAAACAATGACATCAATTTAGGTTCAATTACGAACATCAGCACTTGCGAGCTTCACTGTACTAACAAGTTTACGTGATGTGATGGGCACATCGAGTGAATTATGGGCCGCGCAAATGTGATAACCTCCCCCTTGAATTTTGCTTCTAGCCATGTACGCTGAAGCACAGAAAGAACATGTTCTTTAGAAAGGGGCGGAACATTTCATTTTTTACAGAATAAACAGGCAGAGTATGCGGAGACTTGAACGGAGCGATTTTAGGGAAATAACTAAGGGCGCCTGAAGAGGACAATTGAAATGCAAAATTTTGCGAAAGAGTTCTATTATTAAGCTGAAGAACTCCCTATGTGTAAATGTATAACACTTTTACGGCCGACTACCTTCTTTCAATAATAAATGTCAAGGGAGCGTAAAATGTGGTTCCACTGACGAATCGCACCCGACGATCAACGATAACGTCCGGACGTGCATTCGGGTAACTCTGGAAACTCGAAAACGGGAGGAAGTCCTCGTGTTTCAATATGGCGAACTGACGGCTGCCGGACCTAAAGATGATTTTAGAATAGTCGGAATCTTTTGGTCTGGCAACCAGACTAAACAAAACCAGGCACCTGGCTACCGTGTTAATACGGTTCAGTTTTCCGTGCAGTATAGCCTGGGAACCAGCCTAAATAGGACGGCGGCTTTTCACTATTTCTTGAAAGCATGGACAGTTTTTTTAAATTGTTTTCCCACAACGTAGATGAAGTACTGAGCCGACTTATTATAAATTATACACAGGTTGGTTTTTATCATACACATCCTCAATCACACATGGAGAACGCCGTTTGTAAAATTTTTCCGATCCTGCATTTTGCAATCTTCAGGTTGCATTGGAACTTAGCTTGGTTTTTGGAGTAGGCCTATTTTGTTGTTGACTATTATATACCCTGGTCGAATTTGTATCTTGAAGTGTACACGTACAGTTGTATTTAAATTATGTGTGATAGTTTCTCCGCACATGACTTTGGTTGACTAGTATAGACCGTATCGAATAGCCGCCATTTTGTGGGGCAGTTTCTTTGTTCCTTGAGGACATGCATGGTTGCACATATTGTGCTTCCATTGTTGAACGGTTTAAGCATGGAGCTAAAATTACTTCCATGGTTTAAGTAACAAAAGATGCCCCACGAAATGGCGGCTATTCGATACGGTCTATACGTGGTTGCTTGCAGAAGGGACATAACACTATAGTCATTCCGTCGACCTTCTTTGCAATATAATTCTCCAAGACGTAAGTCAGACTCAAGGCGCCGTAATGAATCGTAAACATTTTCTGAAGAATCTCATAAAGATCTTAGCCTCCCCGTCACCATGATATACACCTAGCCGTAAATTGCGAGTGATTTAACACACGGAATACGACCGTTGGGAAAACGAAGTTCCCCAAAAAACATCAAGCGGGTTATCAAAGTGGGTGGGCATGCACGTTGTGAGATACGGCTGACGCTGTTCCAACAAAAATGTCGTTTTGGTTAGTAAAGAAATTATCTTTTTTTTGTCGAGGTTCAGTTGATTTATTTTACATGTGTTGAAGATCACACTCCGTTGTCGTATAGTGTACGATGGTTTGGAGGACTTTTTGAACTTGTATGCTATCTCTTGAGTGTGGGGTCGTAAGCGGGACATTGCTCCCGAACTGGGGTCATTTAGCGAGGCGAAATTCGCTGCATACACCGGTCGAGTGGTAAAGACGTCTGCTTGGTAGGCAGGAGGTTGTGGGTTCGAGTCCCACCCAAGCACGCTATAAAGTTGTTCTCATGGTGTATCGGGGAAGCACTGAGCATACAGTGTTAATCAAGTTAGGTCGGGTTGTGCAAAACAAACCCTAATTAATATTCCCAAGCATGGTTTTTTAAATTACAAAAAAAACCTTTTATTTTAACTGTTAAACGCTTGCGCTATGCAGGGAATTAGTTTTGAATAAAAATGAACTGTCAGTGATTTTGGAAGTAGGCCTATACATGTACAACTATATTTTTTAAATTGTCAATTTACACATTAAAGTTATTATTGTTTTTCAAGGCTAAACTGATACTGAGAACAGACGACTTTTAACAACCTGACGTTTGTAAATAACACACTATACATTGATTTCTCAACTAGCCGGATGACAGCATATTACAACAAACTTTTCCCCACAGTAGCCTCCGGCGTGAAGTGATGAAATAAACCAGAAATAAACATCCGAAGCATACGGAAAATGTGACGAATAAAAACCATAATTCCCACTGGGGTACACAAATATTTCCCCACTGTACACAAACTGTCAGGAGACGCGTAAACAAACCGGTCTAGCACCGGGCGACTTCTGCTCCGAGACACGCTGTTTGGGGAAAATGAAATTCCCCGGGGATTTTTGAAAGACAAGGTGGAATTCGTTTTTTAAAATTCACATTATTTTCCCACGTCTGGATCGCTGGATTTTGGACAATGATGCATTGTATTCTGCGCATAACTCATACTACTCATTATCAGTCCAAAGTGTGACGAAAATACATGTTTTAGCAAGGATTTCTCCAAAGTGCCCGCGCCACTCTAACACACAAGCCTGAAGAAACCCGTGAAGAGAAGACGATGAAGAAATGCTTAATTATCAGGTGGGAGAAAATCCCTACACAAATGTATAGACCCTTTGCACCGGCGGCTGTGGCAGTCACATTGTCATCGTGCGTCATGCACGAGTAGGCACTTTGTGGAGGCCTATATTGTCACATCATTTAATTACGAAAACATGCCCCCTGTCATGGCTGCCGGTGAAAAGGGTCTATGGCGTAACGCGTAACACTTTTTCCTTCAATCCTCTGTGCTGTATAAGCCATGATAAAAGATGTCCTATATCATGTAAATATCAAGGACTTTTTATTGACCACAAAAGAGCAAAAGAGCGGCTTTTAAAAAGACCCATCGCCCAATTATCACCCACTGCCAGTGATGATAATAAAGCCAGGCCTGGGAAACTACCCCACCGGTCAAACCCTGTAATCTCCCGGGGTGGTTTCGGCACCTCCGCGGAACATCCCTCTTTACCTTTCCCGTTCAGACGCCACAAAACGATCACATGCACGATAAGGTCGAATGGATTTAGGAACAAAGGCATGCCGACATGGGGGGATTATCCGCAGAGCAAGCTAGCCGATAGACGCCTAATCCTCGGTCTTCTTTAAACCGTCTGGCGGTGTTAAACGCCGCAGAACGCCCCCTTTTACCCTGTTGCATTTGCGATTATTATAGCACAAGTGTAACGTCACTTGCCACGGTAACTGGGTCAAAACATTCGCTGGTAATCTGAAACGTCAATTTCTTGATGCATTTCACTGTTTTTTTGTGTAGACCCAGTAACCTTGGCAACATACATAATGTGACGTGTTCTCTTTAGTACCCTATTGCGTTCGTTCGTTTGTAACTTTGCTAAAGAGAAGTCGAACTTTGGTGTGTAAATTGCGAGCAAGTGAGTGTTGTCATCTGTTCTTGCATATGTAAATGCACTGGGGGCTGGGCCTGTGACTTTGGATCCCTTCCGAAGGATCGAACAATTGTCCCCTGCGAGTGAGCAATATCAAACTTGTAGCACCCGCACCCCCTCCCGCAGCCCCTCCCCAACCTGGTAATCCACTCAGCCACGGTGCTCTACTCAATTTAAAATATCTCATACAAATTTGAATTTGCTTGGAACTATGTTCAACAATAATTTATCCAGAAAAATTCAACCGTGATGTTGACTTTACTCTTTTTTTTTCTTTTTAGCTAAAATACCAAACGTTTTGGATGAGTGAAGATCATGAATTCCCATCAATATATAGGGTCAACTTACGAGCAGGTGCGTTTAAAAGCAGCTTTGTGTACCAACAAGTTGGTTTATACATTTCGATAGAAGAATCGCACGTTCTGGAATTCACACCCACAGAAACAGTCAATTCTTGACCCGTTTTTGGCCTGTTGGATTCGCTTTTTATGGTAAATTCGGCGCCAGTGTACTTGAATCGTACGTGCAGTGTTGCACATCCATGAATTGCGAAAAAGAGATGATCATATTTTTTTAATGCTGAAATAGGACTTGTCACTGAAATTATGGAGGTTTCCAAAACTGTTCGCTTGTGGCGCGTGTGCATTGTGTCCAACGGGGCTCATTTACCAGTCTTTTCAAATGACTCTGTAATATCCACGTATGATTTATTACAACGCTTGTCCAAAGCGGCACCTCTCTGATGTTTGAAAACGATTTTAAAAAATACATAGCTATTACCCATTGTGATGAAAATAAATTATGTATTGCTAGGGGAATTGACCAGACGTTTGGCCCGCGACAAAGCATTGTTCTTCACGCATCGTTGATTTTCAATACATATACTTGGTTTATCATCCGCCAAAAATACTCGCTAAAATACCTCTCAAAGGAAAGAAAATGGTTTGTGCATCAAATTGACAGTTTTTGTAATCGCCAGCTGGTGGGCGTGTTATGAGGCTTGCTCTGCGAACCAACTTTATTTTGTAGGTTTTAGTTGTGGTTTGCCAACACAAAACTTTGAATCCAGGCTAAAACTATATTTCAAATAAACATAGGCCTAACCATTTGAAAGGTAATATCGAAGGAATTAAATGTTGTTGTTCAACTTATGCCAAGAAGGATATAATTGAGATTTATTTTTTGGTCTCACTGAAAAGTTTGTGTTATGTTTTTGTCTTAATCCCATCTCATTTTAATGTAGTTAGCGGGTGATTTGCTATATTTACTACAAAATTCCCAAATATGGAAATTTCGTAGTCTATTGAGTCATGATTGATGTTGCACTTTAAATTTCGAGTCCCTTGCATGGCAAACAGCGCCCTCACACTAAATTTGATAGCTAGTCAACCTTATACACTTTCTATGCTAAAGATACCGTATAAATAAAGTTCAATCTCACGCAATTCATTTTTTTCAGCCGCCGGTGATGTCCTTTATTTGCGAAAAAAAATAACGCGACAGTAAAATGTCAGTTACAAATATACACCAGCAAAGTACAATAAAACACCGACAACAAATAAATACGTTCAATCGATGAAGATCCCTTTTTTTACATAATAAATTCACAGATTTGTTTTTCAACTTCAGAAAGTTAGAGAGAAAAAAATAACAATAGCAAAGATGTATGTCGTATGTACACGTAACACTATTTTGCTGAAGAATATTTCGGATACGAATAACAGACGAAAATGACAATAAAGGTAATATCAACAATAATTGAAGGTAAAGTATATCCGATGTGAAACCTCAATAGTACATGGATTATAATACTGAAATAAAGGCTTAACATTAATATGCGTTCCGAAATTTTGTTGCAAAATTTCGATTCTAATTTTAAAAATGCTAATGGTGTTCATGTTACGAAAACTTTCTTGCGAAAATTAATGATGGTGATTGGGAGTTTTGAAGGCAAAAACAATGCCTTGTGGGATTAAGGATTGCACTCTTAAAATTAACTTTAAACTTGTGGGATCAAAAATTAATATCGCATCGAAACACAAAAATGCGACTGTGTATACGTATGACGTCACCACATGAATATTAATGACCAATAACTTCTCGATGCATAAGTACATACATTTACATGTCTTCAATATTCATTCCATGACGTATTACCTTTTGTCTTATTTGCCACATTTCTCATAGTTGTACAATTGTTTTGGAGAATATCTTGCTGATGAAAAAAAAAATAACATTTTAGTTGATCAACTTGAATGATCTGGCTTTTACACAAAGAAAACAAAACGTAATATTGACATGTACCTATATAAACTGTTTTAACCCTCGAGAGATTTTCGTGTGGTCATAGTTACGCCACGTCCGATTTTCCCACGAAATAGACAGAGATCGGTGGGGAGGCCTCGATTCCCAACCCCGGTAAAATGAATAGATAAATTCGGTGCCATGGTCTGGCTATACATGGGAAACGGGTCACGGTGATTAGACCGGGAGCAGGCCAAATTCGACGGCCGCTTGTGCCGTCACGGTCCGGTTAAAATGCCCGCCGTTTGTAAATTACGGTATTCAAATGCATACAGGTGCTGGGAAAAGATTTCAATAACAGTGTTTCACTACCGAGTAAAATAAGCGTTACACTGTGCGAGTTCATTGGGTATAGCGTTCCTGCAAGTGGGGATTTGAGCGGCGCCATTTTGATTCCAAATTGTGTAAAAGATACAAACTATTAAACGGTTGGAAATTTGTTTTCAATCACCTATATATCTCAGTTATTTTGTATGTTCATGTCATGTGGCATATCAATGGAAACCTCATCCATTGCCTTTCACAACGACACCACATCAATGTACTTGTTTGAAGAACTTCTATTATTAATGAATAAGGGTGAACTATAATCATTCGGCCAGACCAATACAGGGTGGAATTTTGGCACAATGCGCTAATATCCAGACTTATTACCATGTAAAGTCTTACAAAAAACAAAGAAACAAACCAGATGTAAAGATTTCATCAAATACATTTCATATACATGTATCAAGGTTCAAATATAGGAAATGAAATTTAAATGTGCACAGTAACAAGACCAAAAAACGTAATAAATAATGTAACGTTTAAAATGAAATTTAAACTCTGCAATATATAATTTATACAACGTGAACGAGCCGGTGTTTCGCGCATGCGCACACTTGAAAACGAGAGAAATAAAAACATACTGCATCAAAATATATTGGCAAGAAAATAAATAGTGAGTAGTGTATACCCTCAAAATAGTTCATTTGTGCAGAGCACTTTTGTTTTGTTGGCCAGCCGTTTTGAGCAGAAACCCTATGGTAGGTCAAACTCTATCTGCCAATTTTTTTACCAACAAGAATTAAACTACAGAAAACTATCAAAAATACGCTGTAAACACTCGGATGATAGAATGTAATTTATAATGTAATTTCTACATGAAATCACACATCTCAAAGCAGAAATTGCGGCTTGAAACGCCAAAAATTTTCAAAATTGCAAAAAGAATGTAAACAGGTTTGAGTGCACTGTCAGAGAATACACTTTGCCGATTTTTCTAATATAAATAACAAAATTGCGGTGATCTTTTACCCAAATATAAGTTTATATTTTGTTTCTGTTTGTGGCCTAAAAGAATAAAAATCAAATGCGATTTTTTTTTTAAACAGCACCCTCGTAAATACCATTATTACTGTCTAAAGCGGGCCTCCCACTGTGCGATATTTCCCACGAATTCCCTACGATTAGGTACGATTTGGTACGATTGTGTATAGAGTCTATACACAATCGCTATACACAATCGTACCAAATCGTAGCTAATCGTACCTAATTCGTGGCCAAAATCGCACAGTGGGAGGCCTGCTTAAAGCGGGCCTCCCACTGTGCGATTTTTGCCACGAATTTCCTACGAATTGGTACGATTTGGTATTACCAGAGACTGTCTACTACACTCTACACACAATCGTACCAAATCGTAGGAAATTCGTGGCAAAAATCGCACAGTGGGAGGCCGCTTAAGGTTAAGGGAAAGTTTCGTTGTTTCTAATATGGGTATCAATGTTGCTATATAAGGAGCCGAAATGTGGCAAATTTGCCATGTTAATTGGCTCTGAACACTGACTTGTTGACAGGGATTTTTGTTCAGTGATTTTTGTGTATAACCAATGCCTATAGGCAACTGACAATTTGATAGTACTGTCTACATTTCTAAATCAATTTCAGTAAAGCTAAGTAGTAAAAAGTATTGGTACTGATGTTTTGAAAACTAAGATCTATATTACAAATGATTCGTGTGAATACGTATAAGTGCTCGGAACCTCCAAATTGCGATGAGCACTGTACAATTGCACATGAATTTTTGACCTGCGGTGTAGTATAACACAAAGGCGTGATCTTAGTACATGTAAACCGAGCACCCATGTGCTTGATTCGAACAAAAAACCACAACCCGACGTTCAAATTGCAATCCTGTAAACATTTTGAAAGACTAGTTTACAAGACGTATAGGTAATGTCAACGGTCTAAAGCGTCGTAATGCGTGCTAGTCATTGTATCTGATATGGCATGGTATAGCCGTATTTTACCCCAATCTCAGCCACGAAAAGAGTCTAAGCCTCCACCTGGAAGGAAGGTTATAGAGCCTTTTCATTGAAATCCAGGTAATGGTTAATTTTGGAACTAAATTAAACTTTGCGATGAAGTGTGTGACTCAGCATAACCTTATACATTACTTAGAAACAAAATAAGTCTGATACCATCCCAAACAGCAGGCTTCATTTTGTAAATCTGGTTCAGGATACACGATCGAAAGCGGCTTGTTTATAAGGTGTATAAACCACTACTGAATGGGTAGCCGATAGCGATACAGAAAAAGACTTAAACTGGGTGTCCCGGGTCAATATTCACCATTAGCCCGAAGACGAATAAGTGGGACCAGATTGGCATGCTTGATGCAAGTGTTCTTGCACACGTGGCAGCGATACAGCTGACAAAACATCACCCATTACACCGTCGTGCAAATATGTACCACAAAAGGTGTACCTCCAAAACGAAGCAAAAACCAACTTGCAGGGACTTGTACGTCCAACTGAATAGTTAAATCCATGGTAGATAACATTTTCGGGTTGACAAGTAAGACTGTCAGCCGATGAGGGCGCTGTCTGTTTCCAGTTTGTTGTATTTTGGCGCCATTCCACTTCGATGGGAGAATCAACTCTGTGTGGTACAGTTGAATCGTTCTGTCACGCCGTGGTCAACGGGATCCTTACCTCTCTACACACAATCCATATTACACGGCCGGCACAAATGTTTTTGTCGATTTTCTTACACGTTTTGTACAAGTATTCAACAAGAACACGATGTAAAGTCGTTCAGTACAATGCGTGTACGAGCTTCGCGTCAATCGCTGACACTGAGCGAGTCCAGTCGGTCCATGTGACCGTTAGAACCGCCCTGCATACGGTCGGATGAATCGGGCGTGGGCGGTAGGCTCATGATTGCCGAGTTGTCGTCTCGCATGTCCTTCGACTGTCCAAGATTTTGCTCAGAAAAGTTGACCTGGAAATTAAAAACAGTGTTAATGCTGATATCAAAAACTGTGTTCTAGATTCCTTTCCGAAACGATTTTCACAATATGCGACATTGGAGCAAACTCCAAAGAAAATACAGTAAACAACCGTCGCAGACTAAATTTCGGAAACATCTTCCTCGGAATATTGAAAGACTTGCCAATTAAAATGTAAAGCCTAAGGATAAACAGCCGAGGCTGAAATTTTGTGAATTGTTAGAACACATGTACCCCGTTGCAGATTAACGATAATTCTTTCATGTTCCCGTACAAAGAAAAATCTCCGAACGTTCACCCCGAAAACGTAATAATTGCATGTACCGAGGTGCAATATAGAGAAAGCCTCGCGGATTTCCGCCGATAAAAAAAAAACTACGTCTTAAAATGTAACTGGCAAATTGGTAAATGGATTGAGTAAGATCATTAAGTTATGCCGTGTTATGAAACCTCCTGTTAAATTATGGACGGATGTAAAATCACAGTGTATCGGGGAACTATATAGCGGCTTTTTTATCCGTCCTCCCCGCGGCGAGATTTCGTCTGCCGTCCGCTGCAAACACGTCGTGATGAAGATGAATATAATACGTAATCTTATTAGGACTCTTTGCCGGGGGAAGAAAACCCCCAAGACAGTGTCTAAACAAAGTCGGCAAATGATAGCCGGGGTACACACACTGAAACACCGGCGAGAGATCTGACGAATACTCGAAGGCAAAGACCGCCTTTCGTGCTTTGATCACGCACACTATGCTATCTCCCGATGATACACACCACCGTGCAATCAAGACAAAACACAAATTTATTTATCGCCGTGATATCAAGCAAAGAACGGACCTTTTTACTTCTTAGGCCGGGTGGATTTCAGTCTACACTTGCACACAATTTGATTAGCGATTTGATTGACAACGAGGGATGGGGCGCACGTTGCTGTGTGTCTATACACATTCTCAGTGTGATCGGAATCCAAGTTTGTGAGAATTCAAAATTCGGAGAGAATCTGTTTGTATTTGAGATAACGCCATGTGGGGACTGTGTTGACGAAAGTGAATGTCATGAACAGAACAGAACTAAATTTATAGGCAAAAGACATATCTCAAAATACAAAATGTCTCACTGTGCACGTTTTGTTTGAAGAAAACTGATAAAATCGAAATTGATGAAATCGCTTACTTGATGACATGCTTTATGTGAACGTGAAAGTAGGGTGTAGACAAAAGCAAGATGGGGTATCGTATACTCCATGAATATATTACGGAATGTTCACTTTTCTTTATTTTAGACTGCTTAAAAAACAAGGCTATAGCCGGATCGATAAATAATCTAATACAGCTCGTGTCCGTAACAATAGCCGTGTGGTCGACTCCCGTAACAAGATATACGTCGGTAATGATGCGTGTTACGCGCCGGTTTGAGACGCGGACGCCGAGGACCCTTGGCCCTACCCAGGCTACAAGCCGGGGACTCGATACGGGACACGGAGTCTAAAATTCGCCCCTTCTTTAGTTTGGGAACGGTTTCTGAGCTTAAATTTCCGGCACAGCGAGCCCAAGACGTGTCGCCAACAAACAAGCGATGCATCGTGCGACCCGTCATGGTCGTGTGGACGTGGAAGGCACGGACAGCGAGCGAGCAAAGGCTCGTGTTATAGGAGGGGGAAATAAGTCGCTTGCTGCCACACGAGCGCGAGTTTTTGCTTACACGGCAACTCAACTGCTTGCTATTCAGCGATGCAACGCACAGTGAATACGGGGGAAGTCAAGCGAAGTTCAATGGCATACAATCTAGCGATTGCACTCGTCTTGCGCCGACCCGTAGCCGGCCATGCAGCCGACCGTCTGCTGAAGTTTCTTTCAGCCAGGGCGACGCGGACTGTATGACAGACCATCTCTGTGACATGACACAGAATCAGTTCACCCTATTTAGTTCAACATTATGTGGAAAGTTTAGGGCTAGAACTGTCCGCAAGACGTCATTTAAAGTGCAAATCCGAATCCAAGTCCGACTCGAGCGAGTCCGAGGTAAGCCGAGCCGAGCCGAGCCGAGAAATGCTAAGCTTCAGAATGGTGTAGTTTTACAACATTATTACCCTGGTCATTGGGAACAACTCCCTAAGTATGCTGCCCCAGCAGCCTGATAGAAGCGGTCAAGGGTTACAACCCTTGCCGGTGCCCATTTACTCCTGGGTGGAGAGAGGCAACTTATGACAAAGTGCCTTGCCAAAGGACACACACGACATGGACGCGGCCAGGAATCGAACCCAGGACCGCTAAGTATACACAATCAAAGGCTGAACCGCCCGTCCATGGGAAAAAACACTATGCATGTATAGAGAATTAAACCCACGGAATCAAGTAAGGGTAACAAGAAAAACTCTATGCATAATTGTTGAGAGCCCCGCGAGACTTGTACAAATGACAGCACCCTTCAATTTAGGTCAATCCGTGTTTGCGTCCATCCCCGTATATTCTTCGTGTCCTCGTATGTCCTACAAGTCCTCGGTCAGGGCTATGCCCTTTGGGAAGGCACAAGCTAGAGAGGTTTCCGCTTTCAGGACACGTCCATACGAGTAGCAAGGAAACCACTCGAGACCCATGCACAGGGGACTGTGTTGCATACGGTGTATCCCATGTTTCAACCAGACAGAATAGGCCTTTTCCGCAATGTATCCAAATTCATCGATGTTTCTTGTGACATTGCCCAGTGATGAGCTATTTCATTCACCTGTTACTTTAAATTTGATTTCTATTGTTGTAATTCATTTGCTTATATTAGTTGTTGCTATAGGACATGCCCCCGACAAGCTT
The DNA here is from genome assembly GCA_037783545.1 of Henricia sp. BOLD:AAB3569. NCBI lineage: Eukaryota > Metazoa > Echinodermata > Asteroidea > Spinulosida > Echinasteridae > Henricia > Henricia sp. BOLD:AAB3569. The sequence continues at coordinate 162,053 of JBBELK010000910.1, read as the reverse complement.
TGTAGTCTTTAAGAGTAACCTTATGTCCTTTTGTTATGGAATCTCCCTTACTTCTCCGTGAATGTTAAATTTGCCATTTGAGTTTTATGAAGGTGGAAATAAATGAATTGAATTGAAGTACACCACTGTGCCTCATAGCTCAGCTGGTGGAGTATCTGCCCAGTGTGTCAGATGTCTTGGGGAAACCTGAGGGAGTATACCACACACAATGTGTCTCGTAGCTCAGCTGGTATAGAGCATCTATCTGCCAGGTGTGTCAGAGGTCTCGGGTCCGAATCTCGATGAGGATATATGATTTTTTTTCCCATCCCATGTTTGGTTGTTTTATTTCCATGGTGATTAGGCGCCGTACCAAATATCATGTTTATTATCTGAAACTGTCATTGCAAATACGAATCCGAGAATTTTTACAGATGAAATTATTACTGATTGACAAAAAATAGCCATGAAAGGCTTAAATGTAATTTTGAAACTACACTTCGAACTTTATCCCCCGAGGAGAGAGTCTATAAGGCGACTTGTTCACATATCTGCGTTATTTCCTTTAAGAGTGAAATTTCCGAGTGAGATACGACGGACGTGGAGAGATCTCGACGACGATTCCTTGGGCGAGAGAGCTTGTTTATCAGCGTCTCTTCCCAACACGGGACCCGGCAATTTCCGCCAGGTTGGCCATCATCAGGTTTCCACTGCTAAATAGTCTTCCTTCGAAGCTATTGAGAGCGAAATATAGAACCGCAACCGTGGCCTATTTCCAACAAGGTAGAGAAAACAGAAGCGCAGGATGCATGGCGCATGTCCCCCGGTCATGTTCGAGAGCAGAACCGGTCACCGGGCCCAAGTCACCCGGTGGGGCTGAGCCCAAGTCCCGAAACTAGTCCAAAGCGATGTTGAGCCGTGAAGCTTGCTTTTAAAAAAAGTTCCGGCTTGTAATACCTGATGAGTAAGGCCACTAGATCGCCGAGTCCTTGCGGCTATGTTGATTGGAGGAGTAATTAATGACTATACGGGTTGAATGATTCGTATACGGGAGGAGAGTGTTAAGTGCAGATTTAAACTCGAGTTATCAAAACCGAAGATATTGAACATCACTTCGGAGGGAATTCGCGTGAGGTTGTTCTTGTACATGTAATATAGCGTGTGCGTTGTCTGCGCGTGCTGCGGATTTGGCTGTGTTTCATTAGCTATACGTCGGAAAGGCGCCGATGTTTCGCTGGATTGGGGTGGTGAAACAGGAATGTAGAATGTAATTGACGGTTGAGAAGGTGGGGGGGGGGGGGGTTATTGGTGTTGTGTATAGGCTGATCGCATCCCGAGTAGTTCAGATGGCCCATCATGGCCGCATCTCACTCCACCGCAGGCCGCGCTATAGGGCGACGGGAGTTGAGTCAGGGCAAGCCCCTTAAGCCGCATTGAAAGGTTGAAGAGACAGAGTACAAACATCACGGATTGATCAGGCAGGAGGACATCACCAAACTGACACAAACAGAGCTGGCATATTAGCCCGAGCAGGCGCCGAGTCATTCGGGTGCAAATTACCTTCTAATGAACGGCGGGATGAGCGCGCGGGGGCAGAGAGCGTGTTACAACCACTGACACACGGGGTCAGGTCAGGACGCCTTGCGGGGTGCCAAGGGCCGGAGAGAGATGACTTCATCCGTGGCTCGCCAAGAACCCGCAAAGCTCTATCTGCTGCTAATTTGCCCGCTGTCCATATCTTTCGCTTTCACTCCGCGAGAGCGACACGCCGGACCGAAATTAGCCGGGGTCCCCGAGTGGGATTAGCACGAGCTTGCTTCTCGGCCAGAAATCATAAGAAGGTCGGGGAGGATTAGCCGATAAACCGGGGACAGTCAGGATAAATAAACAAAATCTCGCAGAAAGGCAGGACCCCTCCGCATGAGCGAAACCGAGCTGCCTGATTAAATATTATGCCAATATTTTGAAAAAGACAAAGCGCACGCACTGCAGTGTAAAATCCGCTTTCAGACCATCTCTCTCTCTTTCGGGATTAATTCGGCGGAACCAAAGCGGCAGAATAATTGATCTAGATTTAGTAAGAAACGCATATCGCTACATCAACGGGCTCACATAAACAGGTCGACTTACTATAAAACCGTAAAATGATACGGTTTGTTGCTGACCTCGCTATAACAAAATCCTATCTTTGCTGTCATTTGAGACGCAATACAAATTCATTCAAAAATAATTCTCGCTATCTACTTAATTCAAATATTGAACTAAAAACCTCCAAGAGGGTGATAATATATTCAATCCACGCATGTCCATCAGACGCCATTGTTCATCCACCACGGGAATATCATTTCCCGGCAAGTATAAGCCAAGAAACCGAATTTTGCAATATTCATTTACTTCTCAATCATTTCGCAAGTGATTTGCCCGACTGAGTTTCAAATTAATCAGCGATTTGAATTTTGGGTCGGATCGGGTGACTGTTCAATTTTCTCGTGCATTCATTAACATTTAGGCCTGTTGCCGTTAGCGTACAACCTCGAGACATGCTCACGATATTTTGTAAAAACAAATCTGTCCGTTTTGGTTTTTTAGTGACGTAGGCACTTAACATTTAAAGTTCAGTGTGTCCGTTGCAGGTTTTTAAAAGCCCAACGTATCATTTGCGAGATGGACCTTTATTTTTTTTAAAGGGTTTAAAGGGTTTGCAATAAGGGTTTAACGTATCTAAAGCGAGAAATCCGAAAAATCACTCAGACTTGGAAATTCGGTGTGTGATGTTTAAGTCCAGCCACACATTTAGACAGCAGCTGACAAAGGTGAAAACAAAACAGAACCCTAACACGATCAATGGGGTAATCTACTCGATACCACGCGAATGTGGGAATTCATACATCGGAGAAACAGGACTCAGCCTCAAAGTGAGACTAATTGAACACCATAGAGCAGTGAGAAACAATGATCGGAACAACGCCATTGCCTTACATGCCATTAACACCAACCATGCAATAAACTGGACCAGTGCTACAATCTTGGACAAAGAACAGTTTACTGTGCCCAGAATGATTAGGGAAGCTCTATTCATACAGCAAACTCCCAACATAAACATTGACTCTGTTTGGTTGTAGATGACTCATGACACCTGTATTGTTTACTTGCCTATTACTTTAGTATTAGGCCTATTTGCAGTTTATACTCTGTCTGTATTTATAGGTCAGACAAAACTCGTTCATGTCAGTCGCTGATGAAGATCCTCGGATCGAAACGTTTGACCCCTACATTTTATATGTACTGTTGTGTAAAACTTGGCTCAAAAATTGTATCATTCATTACGATCTTATATCTAAAGAAGAATGCTGGTAAACTAGCCTGCAGAAATTTCGGCTACATAGATGCATCTGCAGTGCTTCAGAACACCTTGGAATCCATGCATTTATTTGTGTACACACTTATTTAAACCACCTTAAGTTATTAATTTCTTACAGAAAGTACCATCTTGGACAGAAATAAATTCACACTGTAAATTTAGTGGCCTCACGTTTCGACCCTATATAGCATGGTCTTCTTCAAAGGCAGAATGACTACAGGCCATACAGAGCTAGAACAGAAATAAATTCATGACTTGTGGTGTTTGTTACTATTATACATGTACATGTATTGCTATCAAGACTTTTCGTCGTGAAGTAAAATTTTGCAAATGATGTATTTGGGATTTAAGTAAGGTTGTTCTTGTAAATTTATGAATTTAAAATTTTAGGTCATTCCAAATAATACAGTGGGCCTTTCGAAAGACGTCTTTGACCTTGCTGCTCGGGCGAAATTATACGGTGAATAGCGAGTCAACAGTGCGTATACTGCGTACTTTCCTTGACATTTTGGCTGTCACCACATAACAAGGATCTTTACTAAGGTAGCATGTGTTTATTTACTGTCGCTAAAGTTCAACAACTGCGAGTAATGCACTGAAATGTGTCTTGTACCGTCTTCTTTTGGACAAGTTAGGCGTACAGTTTCCGCCGATGTACTCCGCGTATCAGCTTACAATCTCCAAGGCGGGACAATGCAGCGCGACAGCCCCGTACAATGTCCATACACGACCCGGTGACAACAATGGGATGTAACCCCCATGAGAACGGGTCTTGGGTTGTTCCTGAATTCGGCAGAACATCCCCACCGTGTATATTCTATTTCGCTCTATTGACACCTGATACACGAGCCCGTATCGCGCGTCCTGCCAACTCAGGAATACCTTTCGGGTTTTTTTTCTTCGTCAGTTCGGTAGTTCGTCAGTCAGGCATGATAACGCCCCTTGAGGAGAGGCTAAGGATTTGACAAGTCGGCGGCTGTTTGATGACCGATGAGTCTACGACTGTTTTATGTGTCATACTTAATATCTTCAAACCACATTTTGCATTAAGCAATTTTTTCCCGGCTAAACAGCTTTAAAGAAAATGGTCCTTATCATTTCGACTAAACTGTAGGCATGGGGGCGTTTGATGGCGTATATTGTGACCAAAAAAACACACAAATTTGACACAATTTTTTAAAGATTATTGCTTAATAAAAAATATATATATTTAAAAAAAAGCTAGCATATAGCTTACCAGTTGTTGAAACGGCGGTTGTTCCATGTCGCTTTGCAAGGCGAAATCGCTGAGTGCTTTCCATGGCGGCTGGTAGCTCTGTACTTCAACCTGGTTCCCTTGCATTTGTGAGTCGTGCCTTACGGGACTGGAGGCAACCATTGGGACACCGTTGAAATTTTGTACCCGTCGGCTTGGGTCCTGTAGGAGTGAGGGTGGCGGGGAGACGAAAACAAAAACTGTTGGAAAATTTGTTCTATATCTTTCTGCCTGCTACCTAAAAATACCGATTACATTTGTGTTTTTGAGATTTTTTAAGAGACAAAGCAACCTCTTTTGACTAATTTCAAATTAGTACTAGCAGCCTTGTTTCAGATGCTGAGCCAGTGTATTACGTCGCGCGTCTTTTGTTTTGCAAATTTTATCACAAAAGAAAGCACCGAGGCACTCGTTTTTGATGACAATTTAAAAATACAAGCGGTGTTTTCTCATGTCAACTCCCGAAGCTTTATGCAAAATCGAAGTGAAAGACTCAATTTGATCGACAAAATCTAGTCTAGTTACAAAAATCTTGGAGGAGAAATACATGCAATTTGTCGTTTTTGCTTTATTGTAGTGCATATTCCATATATGGATATGTTCCCATACGCTTCACATTATAATGGGTTTTTACGAAGCTAATACCCCATCACCTAAACATCGAGATACATAGGTGGGTATCCGACATACAACAATTTGTCTTAATTATCCTATTTGGAAAATTCAGTCAAAATCAGCGCAATCCAACTAACTCGGATATATTCAGCCCTATGCGGACACACTGTATACCAATCGAGTAATATAGCGATAGACGCGTCACAATAAAAATTAGGCCTCTAATACATGGGCTTGGAAACAAAATTATCTTAATCGAATTTATTTTAGAAACTCCGCTTACAATTTGCGAATGGATCAAATTAAATCGCAACCCAAGCCTTTCAAAAATTCCCGTTTTTGACTTCCCCACAAAGTCGTAGCTTGTCACGTATAACAAAACAGTATTTGGGGTACCGGTATATGGGTGGTTTTCCCATGAGGTCGAGAAGGTATAATGTAGAGTCAGAAATTATATTTTTTTACGGAAGAGACCTTCATTAATACTCGACCTTGAGATACGGAGACGATGTTAGTTTGTACGCGATTTTCAATAGAAACGCCCGAGGGAATGGTTTGGTCATAGGATTATGGTAATCAGGCAAACTTGAGTTAGCTAGCTAGCTTGCTCCGTGGCTAATAGACAGTTCGTAACGCTGGCATGTCAGGATGCGACTTGCCAGGCCTTGACACAATGACTCCGACCTTCAAAAGTTGAGCCCGACTGCCCCAGAGCAAGAGAGCGCGAGCGAGCTGCGAAGAAAATGAAACGAGATGTCACTCGGCGGAGCGCTCTCGATTTGCCGCACCAATGACGCGCGAAAATGAAAAGTCATGAAGCCACGGAACACGGAGCAGGCCACGGTACGCGTCAGGCTAGAATCTTAGGCCCCGCGTGCTCGCAAGCTCGGACAAAGAAATCTCACCAACGCATCCCCGGGATAAAAGACGGGGTTATCGCTGCGGAACGCCGGCAACACACGGTGATCAGAAACGGGGAATAATTAGTCCCTACGTTTGATTCCGCGTGTGTGCATAGAGCGAATCAAGCGGAGATTGGGCAGGCTATGATTGGAAAATTGAAGAGCTGCGTTTGGACATGGGATAGTGATAGAATAATAAATGATGCCACGCTCGATTGAAACGTCTAAGGATAACACAGTTTCAATCGCAAACACAGAGGGAAAAATAATCAACATCACGGAGGGAAAAACAAAAAATTTAGACAAAGGTGCTTTTCAGAATATAGGCAACTTATAATTATTTTAAGGTGAAAAAAGCAGCGAACACAAACGCATGATGACAAATTAAAGCACCGATGACGTCGTTATTTGTTTACATGTACGCTTTTCCTATGGAACTACTGATTATTTCGTTATCCAAGGCTCTCACGGAAAAGCACAAAAGTGGCGTCATTAGACTCGTGCTGATTGATTCTTAAAGGAACAATGAAATAAAATTGTTATCACTTTAATCCGGGTAAATGTTTTTTCCAGTTACAATAATAAAAACTAACTTTCAAACCCGTTTTAAAGGTGTAATGACACGTTTTTGGTTTTTATGCTAATGTAATTTTCATATTCATGAGCAAAGTTGTGACATCACATTAGGTACTCAATTTTCCATTGTTTATGCATAAATATTAATCGTCTTTTTGTTGTTTTTCCTTGCATTATAAATCCCAGTTCTCGGTCAAGATAAAAACTGGGGATGTAAACCGCAGCAGTTTGACACAATTTGAATTCTAATGTTTTTCATTTATACTTTTCAGTTTCACTGCATGGGTTCCTCAAGTGTGACATCACACAAACAGCGCCCTCTCTCGGCAAAGAAAGTTGAAAAGGTAAGAAAGGCTGCTTATTTTTATTTTATTTTTTCAAACGAAAATTAACAATTGCATTGTATTGTTAGTACATTTATAATAATCTATATAGCATAACCCAAATTGCAAAGAATGAGTTTGCATTAACTGACCATTTCAGGGCTCTTTAAACACTTTATAGATTTGGCAATTCAAAAAGAAAATCAAAAACCTTTTGTTAAGGTTGTAAAAAGCCTTCGTGACATTCCAGGGTAAATTGTGAGCAAAGCTCTCGGGTATATAGCCAACACCGAACCACTGCGCCCGAACGTCACACAACGCATGATGGATTGCGTTTTGCAGGATTAATCAATTGCGATGAAGGATACAAAACGGGCATCTGGGACCGAACGCTCTGCCAATCTCGATCGGCACACAGCCGAGTTGTTCTCCGGATGTAGTCAGCCCTTGGGTCGGTACCTGCGCACCTTGCGGCACAAGTGTCTTGAAAAACACATCCATCAAGTTACATACATTATCAGATACATTTTCATTCTCCGTTATTCGCGAAAAAAGGGACCCCTCCCCTTGCTAAAAAACTACTTATGACTTTCCCTCATCCCAAGTTTGGTTGTTTCATTTAAAGGAGCATGTCCAGATCATATTTTTGACCACCCCCATTTTTCCCATGGGTGTTGAGATTTTGATACCATATAATTTTTCATTTTCTCCCTCATTGCCAGTCTGAAATTTCGTGCTCTCAATCCGTATATTTTTAAGGATATCGTCAAAAAACCACCGATGTTTTGTAAACTAATTTATCGGGTTTCATAAAGCAGTGCAGTAATTACACCAACCTTTTTACTTCCACATCTACATTGGAGATTGCAAATTCCAATTTAGGTAATGAGGAATTTTAGTTATCGAAAACGAAGGTCTCGGTGCTTTCTTTTGTGATATAATGCACCTTTATCAATTGTTTACCCCCCCCCCCCCCCTCCCCCGCGCTGCCCCACCCCGGGGAGGGTGGGGAAAACAATTAATAAGTGCATAATTTGCAAATAAAATGACACGTGACGTAATACAATGGCTCAGCATCTGAAACGAAGCATGCTAAGTGTCAATTTGAAATTTGTCAATTAACTTTTATTTCGATGCTTATTCCTGACAATGAAGATTTTGTTTCTCAATTCAATGCGACTGGCCCATGAATAAATTTTGTTGGTTTAGCGATACAGGCGTATGTCGATATATAGTGCGACCAGCAAACTATACCAAGTATGTACTTTGGGCACTATACGGCCCCTGCAACGCAAGACAAACACAGGGCTGGAGACGATGACGTCTATACAACACGGGTAAGAAAAGAAGGGGAGAATAGTGAGAGCACACGGGGCCCCTGTCATTAGAAATCGATTGGGTTTCCTTCCTCCGTGATCGGATGACGTCTGGGGGGCGGGGATTGACGGAGACGCCCAGACGTTCTTGATCGGGTCCACGGTGCGCGCGAGGCTGCGTCTCCGTGTGGCTGAAAAACGGAACAAACTTGGCAAAGAGTTTGCTATTTGCTAACAAAAATAGCAAATCGTGTTTAAAAACAGAATTTGAAAACTTTTAAAAACAAGAACAACAGCATTACATAACTAAAGAATAATGTTGATCAACTGCCTTGTAGAAATTTCAGTCACATACATGCAGTAATACTTGGTTTTTGTGTTGAATGAATGGTAACAAAAATTGTACTTGCCTGCTAGCAATTTCTCCCACAAAGGTACCATTTTACACGGGACAAAAATCATGGTGTTTGTTACCATTGATATCAACACTTTTAGTCGGTTTTTTTTCTTGTCAAGTAAAATGTTGGGTTACTGCAAATGATGTATTGGGGCTTTAAAGGACTTCTGTCTGGACTTTATGCCTCAGTATGGCCATGGTCGCATTATGTGCATGGCTTTGTAACCGTTTTGTGAGTTGCTATCTTGCAATCGATTGCCAAAAACTAGATTAGGATCCGTCAACCTACAATCCCAACACGCACTCGGCGTGTTTAACACAACGCGCGCGCGCGAGACACCGGCTCCAAACTATCGATTTATCAATGGTTGGCCCATTTCACACAGCCTTGGGCACAATACGGAAGAAATCAGAACAAACTCAGATTTCATAACAGTTGCTTTTTACAATGACCTAATTTGTGGAAATTTGACATTCGGGATCACTGACCTCAACTACTTAAAGGCAGAGGCTCGTCAGCAATGCGCGCGCGCCAAATTCGTGCCACGAAATACGCAGCTCCATAACAAAGGCATGGAGCTAGCTGCGTATTTCGTGGCACGGATTTGGCGCGTGCGCATTGCTGACGAGCCTGTGCCTTTAATCCTAAAACTATAGCACAACACCATATATATGAAACGAAACAAAATCAGCGTAATTATAAATGTCAAATAATAGTCTTGAATCGAATCGTTGTTTCCTCAGTACTGCATATATAGTCAGATTTGTGTACGCAAAGTGGCTTGATTATTATGATTTTTATCCACGTGCTTATCAGTAATACTTAGCGACTGTTTTCACGTCTGTACGCACGAACTCGCGAGATCCCGTGGGAGAAGTGCTGGGACGCGAGATGTTGTGCTGAATGACTGTTCATGCTATACCGCTGGGAGTTCTGCCCACATACATTATGTTCAATATTCTGGAGGCAGTATAGCGAGATTTTCACGCGGGATTACGCGTTGTTTTGCCATCCATGGCTGCTGGGGTGTTAGGAGTCAGTTATTTCATTAAGGGTCGGCAGATGCCAGATAAGGCGATTAACAATCAGTCTATTGTGTGAATTTATATGGAACTTATACAAAAGTTTGTTTTACATTGCCAAATGTTTAATAGTAATTTTAACCTGTATTGCAGTTTTTAAAGTTTATGCAGAAAAGAATAGGTCTAGGCCTATACATATTCATGATAACATTGTGACGTCATACTAGAAATTTCCAGGGCTTTTTGGAGTTTTTTCTTTTTAATTTGTTTATTTATAAATTATTTAAATCAATGCATGCTTTGCAGTTATCAAGTCAATATCTGTAAACCAAACCCACACTTGACGTTTAATGCTTTAACAAGTTCCCTCCATGTTGAAAGCGCCCTCTTGCGACATCAAGATTTTAAAAAGATCAAAACCTCCACCCCATACTTTTTACTCTTACACAAATTTGAAATGAATAAATGCTGTTTACAATTTGCTTCATGTAATTTTTAACTGAATTTTTACTGATTTAAAATTAGACACGAGAAGATATATAAATTTTAACCAATATCCCCCAATTCCTGTATATTTAAAAACAATTTTGACACTTTTGAAGCCTGTCAGATGTAACTAGGATACCAAATCTATTTTGGACCTCCATTTTATGACCCTTACTGCTTATCAGAAAATCTCCCCACAATAATTATTAATTTCTAAAAACCTTCGACCTCATCGAGATTCCCTTTGATTTAGCGGCTCTTGAGCGATAATTTTCCCAGACAAGACACCCCGGATCAGAATTCATTTAGCTGTAATCTACAAGTTCACGTCAGCGGCTCGCTGTTTCTTGGTATCGGATTTCTAATCTGAATTTCAACGAAACAATAATCCCGCGGCAGACATTCAAATTAGGCCTCCTTGTGTTTCAATCAAGTCTCTGGTGATATACTGTCAAACGCGTGTACCAACCGAAACCTTTTCCCGATAACATTACATGCAATTAAGCTAGGGGTATATACCGTATTCTACTCGGCTTAGCGATATAAATTAAAATTTTCAAGGATAATTTGTGTATAAGTTAATGTAATATTCCGTGATTTCACATTAGAGACACCGTGTATTATTTCCGTGGTATTGAAGCTCCATTTTGGATGCAGTGTAGGCCCTATATACAGCCAGGGGACCTATATAGGACGGTAGCTTCTCACAATTTCTCGAAAGCATGGATAGGCTATACACTTTTCGTTGTAAGTTGTTTTCTCGAAACGTATAGGTACTGAGCTGAATTATACACATCCTCAATTATACACATCCTCAATCACACATGAACAGGGGATCCATCTTGGATGCAGTATAGCCAGAGAATAGGATGGTGGCTTCTCACAATTTCTCGAAAGCATGGACACATTTTTCATTGTTGCATTCTCAAACCACGAAGATGAGGTACTGAGCTGACTTGTACACAGGTTGGTTTTTATCATACATCCTCAATCATACATGGAGATAACGCTGTTTGTAACTGTTTTCCAATCTAATCCATATAAGGCCTATATCTTTAAGGCAACATCGCAATACCTGACAATGCCACCTTTATACTTCGCTCCCTTTGTTTCTGATCGTATTACTTCCTTTCTTAATCCTGAGAGACTTTATTGAGATCGACTTCCATTTTAACTTCCATTTTCAAAAATGGCCGTCGATAGGCCGTGATGATTAAGGAGTAAACCAATGAATCCATGTGTGTATATGGACTAGTCTGGCCTCGGGCATATAGGCAACGTAGAAGCTGTATTCTGTAGGGACAGCTAATGCACGGCCCCGGACTCGCTCCGTGGTCAATTAGCCACACTAGCCAGAGGACACAGTCAAATCGTCAGTGACCGAATTTTCTGGGTGTATGTGTTGTGAAACCCGGTTTTCCTGTGACATAGGGCCCATGTGACTGCCACTGCATGTAAAAAGAAAGTTTTGCCCATAATAAAAGAGTGTTTTTGCCGGAAGTATATAATTTCCTGTTATAGTGGCAGTACTTTCCTTGCTTTCCACCCATGAGGCCCTGGTTCGAATCCCGTCTGGATTAGTATGTGGATTGGGTTCTCAGTCCCTGCTTGATTCTGAGGCTTTCCCTTGTGTGTATAACTGTAATGGTTTTCCTCCCACCTCTAAAACTGCATAAGCACTTCTTCATCGTCTTCTCTTCACAGGTTTCTTCAGGATAACAAGCTACAGTGCCTCGGACACTTTTGAGGAATCTTTGGTTTCAGTACCACAAAGAATTTAGTACCAGTATTAATCGGATAGCGACTGAATCTCAAATTTGGATGTGGGAGCAAACAAGTTGGTGTGATCATTTCATTGCTTTATGGAACTCGATAAATTTAGTTTACAAATTAGTTTACAAAACAAATGGTTTTTGACGATATCCTTGTAAATATAGGCGAATTGAGAGCGCGGAATTTCAGAATGGTGAGAAAAATATTATGACAAATGATATGGTATATCAAAATCTCAACACCCATGGGAAAAATGGGGGCTCAAAAATGTGATTTGGACACAAATGGGAAAATACTTATTTTTCTGCACTAAATTAAAACAAATCGCACCCAATCTCAGAAATTATTGATTACCTCTTTAAGTTTATATAGTGACCTTCTCAGTTCTACTAATAAATGCACAGAATCAATTTGTTGAACTGGAATAATTAATCTTTAATTTGCCGCCGTGCCCGTTTGAACTCGCTTCCCCATCCCTCACTCATCGCGTAACAAGGCCTCGGAATCAGCACGAGGCGTGAACCGGCAGCAGCATCGGCGCGGAGCGAGCCCTTAAACGTCCCCACTAAGACTCCGCTAACGGCTCCGCTGGGACCCGGAGTCTGCCTCGTAAATTCCTCGTCGCTTCGTTAAATTCTCGGGTTTCGCGATGAAATACAGGAGGGGAAAATCCACAGGATTTTACATGACGTGGATTTTTGTGACATGCACTGCTGGCACATGAAGACGAACTATGTATTTATAACGTATCTCACAAATTATTTGAAAAAGAAAAAATATATAAATTCTGAATGAAAGACAAACAAGGTTGTTATTCATAAAGTTATACATACTAAATTATGTGAACGCTTTTAAACGCTTGGATATACCGTAGAACGCAGTAGAACGCGGCAGAACGCAGCAGAACGCAGCAGAACGCAGTAGAACGCGGCAGAACAAGGAAGAACGCGGCAGAATTCTGCAGAAAGCTGCAGAACGCAGTAGAACGCCGCAGAACGCAGCATAACTTAGCAGAACGTAGCAGAACGCTCTAACGCCGCAGAAGTTCGGCAGAACGCTCTAAAATTCCGCAGAACAAATAAATAGACTCTATTCACGCGTTAGAACGGTTCCATGAATCAGTTCTATAGATTCCAAACTACTGATTGAAAAGATACCAGACTTATGCGTTCCAAGCCTCGTCTTGAGAGCGAGATTTAGAAGCTGGCACCTTTCCAATCGGCCGTTTGCATTTAATAGGACTGATACAGGAGACACGATTTAACCGTTCTAACGCGTGAATAGGGTCTATTAACCGGTTGTTTTGTTTTTCAGACATGCAGTTCTGTAGGTACATGCACCTTTAATTTAAACAGCAGTCGGTCCCTAGTACATGTACATGTATACGAAGAATCCTTTCGTTATAAGTTATTTTCAATCGTATAGCAGGATATCTTGCACATGCTTTTTAACACACCGGCTACACGGGTCAACATATAATGCGATAATACGCTGTATACGTGGATTCACAAAGCTATTTTGCCGGACAACAAAGGGACACGACCATCTTCATTAAAATATTACACAACGTGGTTGCCATGCCAACCGTTATTAGGCGGGAAAAGAACGGCCTTGCACTTGGAAGTACAATGCACAGTGCGTGGGTTTTTAGATGTAATCGGATTTGCCGCCAAAATAATTGGCGACGGGGTCAACCGCGGAAACGAATGGTGGCGCTGTATAGGCGTGTTAACCACATGCTGACCAATATGTGATGTAGTGGGTACACGGCGGGTTCTCAAGGGGTTATGGGTTCGAGCTCCACTTGTGCCAACGTGTTTGTGTCCGTGGGCAAGACACTTAATCTCAATTGCCTCGATCGTCAACCCAAGCGATATTTGGGGAACTGTTAGGGGAATGCCACAATCTAACTGCTGATAGGGTTGTGCGCCTTGGCCATAGCAGGCAGCCACCTATGGTGAAATGGTTTTGGTGATTCCATGATGGCAGCGGTAATAATGGCGCAGCGCTAGGAGTACCCTGTAGGGTATATGGGTCTGTCCACAGTAATGGGGTACATTTGAAAAATAAGTCAATAATTCCTTTCAGATATCTTTAGTTTATCTCAGAATTAAAGAAATGTCCTTGTTTTGTTCTCAGGAGATAACTTTTGCCCAAAAAGGTAAGCAATTGCTGCCACAACATACATTTTTGAAAAGCAAGTGTACACATTTTCATATTACGCATGTAACATGGACAGACAAGTTTGTGACATTTTTTTCCGTCTTTGTTACATGCGTAATAGGAAAATTTGTGCACGAGGTTTTCACAAATGTATGTTGTAGGACTATATTTCTTACTCCTTGGTGAAAAAGTTATTTTCTCAGTTTAGCTTGATAATTTAAAGATAAAATTAAGACATTTGAAGTGAACTGGGACCTAAGATCTTGAATGTTACAGAAATGTACCCCATTACTGTGGACAGACCCATATATATATATAGACATGTGCGCTATACACCATTATTATCATTATTTTGAATAATATTTAATGATATTATAGCGGCGAGATTTTAGCGTGTGGCGTTCAGAACATGCGCACAGCAAAATCCAGAACATCGTAACAATTTTTGAGCAAACAAAAATGAAATTAATAATAGTTCTCTTTAATATCATTCTTGAAAATATGCCGTGGTTTCCACCATAATTAGGCGCGGAGGGGACCGATCTATATCATTTACACGCGGGAACCCAAACGGACCTCGCGTTTGAAATAGGTTTCGCTTGCCGGTTACCGGAGCCGTAATCAAATTATCCTGTGTTTGCCGAACTTATTATAGGCATTCGTCTAATATAGAAATTAGTCATTTCTGCATGCAGGGAGTAACTGGACTGCAGAACGGTACAGTGAATTTTATTTTAGTGTATGAGATATGACAAATGGTACGGTTAAAACAAGGTACATTATGCGCAGTGTTCGCATACATGACAAGTGGATTCACACCGAGCGCGTACATTTTTCGCGCGTCTCTTTGAGAAAAAGCGAGGTGGAGGGAATTTGGAGTACTAAATAAATCCTCGTCTACACTTGCAAACATTTTGTTTGAAAACATCACCAAACAGACATGTTTGCTGATGTTTTTCTACCTTATTGTGTCTTCATTGGCAAACAGAAGCAAAGTTCTTGAACGGTCACTTGATCACGATTGGATGGCTCTAATCACATGACCTGAAACTGGTTCCTGATTGGTTCAGACATAAAACATGAGCAAACAGATGTTTGCCAATAGCTGCATGTCCAAACACGAGCAAACACGGTTTGGTGAAGTTTTCTGTTGTTTGCTAATGTTTTATGGGCTGTCCACACCTATACATGCAAACCTTTCTGAAAAACTTGACCAAACTTGAAGTTTGGTCAAGTTTTATGTGAAATATTTGCCAGTGTAGACGAGGCTTTTAATCACAGAATCAACTTGGGCGAAATGTGTTTTTGTGATTTTGTGATTTGCATGATACGAAATGCAGTTATCCAAATAGTTTGGATAACTGGACTAGTACACTTGGTGCACTATTAAATATAGGTGCTGTTATGACTACGTGTAACTTGTATCTCAAAATTTATTTTAAATTATTCATAATCACTTCATTATTTTGCTGCCTTTGTATAAGCTAGTCCTATAAGGTCTCAACTATACACAGAAATTAACACCATTTTTCCTGTTTAAGCTTTTAAAAATACTCACATAAACGACGATACGAAAACCATGTCTACTTAAGTGCATATACGGGAAATTATTCTCATTACACGGGCTTCCTTTTGCGAGGAAGCGTTCTCGAAGAAATTTCACGGGGGAGAGCCTTGCGGAGTTACGTGGGCTAGTCCTTGGGATAAACGCCGCTTAAGTCCCGCCGATCGATACCCGTAATATCATGCATCGTGCCCCCGGCCCCGTGCGCTCCAAGGGCACTGCGTAAACACACTACACAAGACTACTTAGGTATTATCATTCAGAAATATCCAGTGGCCGTATAGTGCATAACTGTAGTCTTATTGATTGGATTGGTTGATAATTCATTACCGTTTGCAGTGCAGTCAGGGCATAATACCGACATGTGGTATTTGATTTTTAACAAAAATGAGAAACAAATATGAGACCGAGTTTAGGGTCAGATTTTATTTGAATGTGAAACATTTCTTTGTTTTAGCGTGTCCCGCTTTATCGGTGTCAAATTATTTGTATACCAAGATCAAATACCAAACGTGTTTTCTGTGCAGTGAGTGGTGTAGGCCTACATCTAAAATAATATTAGGCTGTGTGGAGTTCAGATTTTTAACAAAATAAAAAAAGTATTAAGAAATAAAATATAATAAAATATTTTATAAAATCAAAATCAAATGCACAAGCCAAAACAGCAAAATCCGAAAATTTACAAATAAATTGATGTAGGCCTACTGGGTTTTTTTTCTTCAGAATTTAAATATAATTTAATAGGCGATCAATAATTGCTAAATCTGTAAAATGTATTCACAATACATTGTATATAAATCTTGCTGCATGGACTTATTTCAATAACTGGACAGATAACTAAATTAAGACATTCTCTATTAAGTGTACGTAAAGTATGTGCGAAATTAATAAGCAAAAGCATGTCTTTCATGTGGAATGCATGTTGTGCACCACTTCTGTACTTTCAACCTACATTTTTGTTCCTGCAACAAATATTTTTCGCCAACGCAACGGACCCGTGTCGTTTTTAAATCGACTACCCCACGTTCAGGCTATACATGTCAAAACCAGAGCCTAAATATCTCATTTCGAAAACGCCAACGATGCACGACCCTCTTTTCCCACAAGGCCATTAATTGTTCAAAATGAAGAGTGTGTGCCGAGCGCGCGTCGGTGTCAATTTCAAGCGCCAAAACAACACGTGGTAAATCAAACTCGCTCAATTATTAAGAGCAATTTTTTCCCGCGCTTTTTTCCCCTTTCCCGTGTAATGTCATTATCGTCTGCCCCATTTCTCCCCGTTGTATAGCATCCAATTAAACCGTGTTCTTCCCTGCATATTACTTGTCACAATTGCTGTTATATTGGGTGTCGTGTTTGTGTATCTAGATTATTTTTTCTGTCTTGTCTGCGGAAGAATATATTTTGTCTTCCATAGGTAATCATGATGTATATATACGCGGGCTTTGTGTAGCGCGGTCCAATATGAAGTCATTATTTATGAACGGGTATAATTGTTACAATTTCTGATTTGGATATTGGCTCATTGAATGATAACGATCAATTTTCTCTTTGTACACGATTGTGACATTTATTCATGGCAGGTAAGGTTCGTACAGACGAACACAATTTGCAGTAAAATGGCGAAATTGCTAGTTGTGTTCTAGGAAAATGAAAACGGGTTTTGGCAGTCGATTCTTGCAAGAAACCGCCATGTTTGATTCATAGCGAGGCTGTACATAGTAAGCCTCTCTTTCGACACCTATATTCTGATTGTTCCAAAATACATGTACATGTATTACAAAAACCACTCTAGAGAAATTAAAAATCTGAATATTGTGAAATACATGTTAAGACTTTATATCAACTATATCGTCTAATTGTTTTTGTACCTTTAGCAACCATAAGCAGCCAGAAACAGTTTCAAATAATTGTTCATATCATTTGGCGATTTTAGCCCGTATAAAGTTCACATAAGGTTATCCAAAAACGTACCTTTTATACAGACTTCTAAAAAGCCACAGAACTAAACGAACATCTAAAGTTCAAATTGCCAATCACGTTAAAAGCATATTTTTTTGCCATTGTGGGGCCCCGCGCGCGTATACGTAAATAGAAGCCGCGGTTTTAGCTTCATATCGTCTTCGGTTTATGATTAGGAAATGACATTTAATATGGCTGGAACGAGCTTATAATCACCCCAAATGGTTTTGAAGTGATGACGTCATGTATTACGAAGTACAGCAAGCCACTGAGGAAAATGTAACAATGTCCCATGGTTTGGTGACTTAGGCCGTGTCCTAATTAGCATTTAGCATGTAGCAATTTTGCATGATGGCTGCCCCCCCCCCCCCCCCCTCCCCCCCCCCCCCTCCCCCCAATTCCTTACTTTCAAATGGAAGTGCAGTTTAGAAAGTCACGTAGTACGCCATTGCCTTGAAATCAGCTTTATGCCATTTTCTCCTACCGTAAACACGGTATTGATTCTGTACTTCACAGCTGCCGCGTGCACCACATAGCAACAAACATTTAGTCTGGTCAAGTGGATTACTAAGTGTGCGTGTAAAAGGAAGTACGTCAGTACACCAGACGCTATTCATATATGAAACACGCAAATGGGTAATTTCGCAGAACAGTGGAGAAATACTGTTAAAACACATCGAGTAGCGGGTGCTATACTGTATATGACACTTCAAAACAAAAAGAAAATGGCGGCCACCACATGCGCACTCGTAACTCCAAATTGCTCATATTTTTCAACAATCAAATTTCACCGATCTCTACACAATCACTGCATTTTTCTTACCTTATTTGCATTTTGCTCGGCCATCTGTTTCATTAACACAGTCCTCTTCTTATCCTTACACCTCTTATTCTGAAACCACACCCTGATGACCCGGGGGCTAAGTGACGTCATCTCGACCAATTGTTCCTTCATGAGGGCGTCCGGCCGCGGATTGGCCGCGTAGCAAGTCCGTAACGTGTGGAGTTGTTTCTCGTTGAGTACGGTGCGGATGCGTGTGGGTTTCTCCTGTTTGTGGGAGTGTGAGCGCCCTGTCCGGTTGGGCATGGGTTCCGAGCGGGTCTGGCGTCCCGTGGGGGAGGGGATTAATAGGTCATCATCTGTGACAAAAATAAATCAAACAAAGTACAAACGATAATCAGGAATTGCATTGAGTTGAAAATTCCCTATTTTGCGAAACTGCAAGCAATAACATCTGCCTATTTGCAGGAGGTCGTGGGTTCGAGTCCCACCCGAGCACGTTATTCCCTAAGGTTTTCTCAAAGTTTCTTGGGGAAACACTGAGTATAGTGCTAATCAAGTTTGATCGTGTTTGGGGCAAAATCAAACCCTGAAATCTTAACATGCAAGCAATAAAATAAATATGTACCACATAATTTGGAATACTATAGGGTGTCCCCAAAAAATGTCCAGGCCAAATCAGGCAATTTTAAAAACGAGGTTTCTCCGGATCCTGATGATATAGGGAAATCTTCTTGCATGAAAAATAGTCTTTATTTCATCAAAATCAAGATAATCAGATGTTATGTCATTGTTTGTGCAGCAAAGTCACACTCTAGTCTATATGAACCAGATCTGAGTATTTGACAACACGAAATTCCCGCCAACTTTAGGATAAGCCAATAAGCATTCATAGGACTTACTCCATTTCTGTCTGATTTGGAGGAATGTTTCAAATGCAATAGGCCTATCGTATATTTCCGGGAATTTCATAAATGTTTAGTGTGTCTTGTTCCCTGCTTTATTCATGTCAAAAATGAATAGGTTGAGTCCTGGGGGCACTGAACGGTACCCATAGCAACCGTCGAAAACAAAGGCGCAAAACAAAAGATTATTTTATTGGCTGACGCATTCCGCCCGCGCACATTTTGTAATTCACAAATTCCCCATGATTAGCTAGAATATCATTTAGTCTAATTCCCATGCGTTTCAAGTAATGAATTCAAATTATTCTTTCGCCTTCCCAAATAACTATGATCAGTATGACATGCAGACCAATGAGATATCACCACCCGACGGCTATTTGATGTGCTTGAGTGACGTCTACGGTTTGCCGCGGGGAAGAGTAGGGTTTAGGCGAACAAGGTTTTGGCGAAGCGAACAGAGCAACCATGCGTAACGGCCGACGCAGAATCGAACTCAAGGGATCCACATCGTGGCTAGATGATCATTATTACGAAGCGGTTTACCACGGGGCCAAGGCAATGAATAATATCTGAGCTCTGAGGCTTTTTTCAACCCTCTCCTCCCTCGAGGCATATAGGAAAATCTTAATATTTTAAGAGACATCGACAATGGGGGACACAAACAAATAAGCGAGCTGGCATAAATTGGTAATAAGAAGCTTTTAAGCACATGTCAATAATTTAGGTTTTTGGGAGGTATACAAATAGACTTTGATGGCCCGATTTCTTAAGACGTTGTTGTCTTAATTCCTTATTTTGGTATCGATACTGCATGCCTTTAAAAATAATTGGTTTAACAGCAGCCCAGATAGTTTGAATGCACATAAAGCACGCCAAATATATAGTCAAAACCTTGGATAAAGTCCTTGGGACTTAAACATTTTGAGAGGTCGGGTTGGCGTAGTGGTTCTTTCCCCGCCTTTCACCTCTGGCGTCCCGGGTTCGACTCCAGAGCGTGCCATTGTGGATTGGGTTTGTAGTCCCTACTTGACCGCGTGGGTTTTTCCCCGGGGATTTCTATGGGGGTTTTCCTCCCACTTCTAAAACTGCATCTCCTTCTTCGTCATCTTAAGTTGATAATAAAGGATAGTTAAAGATAGGCCTAGTTGATGGCATAACATTAGTTTCGCTGCCAAAGATAACATAAAATTAAAGGAGCCTGTCCATTTTTTTCCCCCTGAAAATGGATTCTAACCTCCCCAAATTTGCAATCATCAATTTGGATGTGGAAGCAAAATAAAAAGGTTGGCGTAATCACTGCCTGCTTTATGGAACCGGATATCCTTGGAAATATGTGGATTGGGAGCGCGAAATTTCAAAATGGTATTGAGAAAAATATGACACATGATATGGTATCAAAATCTCGATGGGGAAAAAGGGGGACTTAAAAATGTGATCTGGACACGCTTCCTTTAACAACAACAACAACAGCAACAACATATCCCAAACGAATATTTGAACAGAATATTTGAACAGAAAACATCTATCGTGTAAAGCAAATTACATGTATTCCACTATATTCTTTGGTATTTTGCATCGACAGTGCGTCTTTTGGCGTGACACACGCACCCAGACTCCATGGCGAGCCGCGGCGCGTCAAGGACCAATTGAGAACCGCCTGATTGGGAATAAAGTCCATCGCCTCGATTGGCCATTACAGAACATGGGCTCTCGGGTGTTCATTGAAGTTCGGATACGTATAGGCATATAGGCCATCACCCCGGAACTTGTACGGAAGATGTAACGAATTGAGGTCGAGTGGAACAGTCCGACATTGTTTTTACAGATGACGCGAATGTGTCATCTGCATGTAATGACCCTAAATTTTACTACATGATTTGACAAGAAAAACCTTACTCAAAGTGTTGATAGCAATGCTAACAAACACCATATAGTTTATTTCTGTTCAAGATGGTATACTCTCTGTAAGAAATTAACAACTGAAGGTGGTTTAAAAATGTCGACACAAAAAAAATTGCACTGCATAAGAACCGTGAGAAAAGGAATCCGCGTTACCAGACGGGCAAAAAGCGGCTGGGGATAAGACCTCTCAACGTGTTTGTATTCGGAGGCGTGTCCCCGAGCCAGACCAAACAAGCAAACAGACGTAACGAGGCTCTTCAAGCTGACCGACCCTTCATTTTTCCGCCAATTCTTCTACAACTCTGTTCGTCTGCTCCAATATACTGACAATGGAGTCATGAAGTGTCCTTATGTCTGTATACACTCCGAATGATGTTAAACAATTTCCACTGTGTGTTTTTTTTGTTGCACTTAATTATTTAGTATATATGGCACGTTGCAATCTGGCCTTACAATTTAACGAGAAATTGCGAAAATTTGTTTCTGGAACGCGGTTATGAGAGGTAGGCCCATACTACAGCGCGGCGTCCTATTTTCTGAACATTTTTGAAAGTCCAAAAAGTAGTAATTCTCGATATGCATAGAGTGTAAAATTTGCATATTTATGACTTCTGTATCCTAAAATGTATCAACTACATTACAACCGAGTCCATGCCTTTGTATCCCTTCCGAAGGATGGAGCATGTGTGGTTAAGCGCTTTATTCTAGAAAGCTGTTGCTAATTTGATGGCATTTTCGGCAACTAAGGCCCGTTATCATCTCAAGATGACGAAGAAGGGGATTCAGTTTTAGAAGTGGGAGGAAAACCCCCAGAGAAATCTCCTGGGGGGAAACCCACGCGGTTAAGTAGGGAAAAACCTGACTAAAAGTGTTAACATGATTTTTTTACCGTGTAAAATTGTACCATTGTTGGAGAAATTGCCAACTGAAGGTGTTTTAAGACAATCTCTGCAGACAATATTTGTTACCATTCATTCAACACAAAAACCATGCATGGATTTTTCGGAAATTTCTACAAGGCAGTTTATCAACATTATTCTTTAAAGGCAGTATACATCATTGGTAATCTCGAAAATCAGAAATGTTCTAAGATTTACGCCTAACTTACACAATATAAACATGATGACCGTCTGAAGTGCTATAGTCTTTGAGAAATGAGTAAAACAATTAGTTTTCGTCTCATGAGACGAAAATTCATTTCGCCCCAAAACCATTTCGCCCAAGTGCCATTTCGCCCCAAACCACTTCACCCGAGTGCCATTTTGCCCCAAATTACTTCGTCCAAACACTACATCGCCCAAATGCCACTTCGCCCCAAAACCACTTCGTGCACAGACTGTGGTTTCAGGGCGAAATGGTTTTGGGGCGAAATGACTGCAAACCCTTTTTTGACTGTTTTCTCAAAAGTTAGACGAAGTACGGAGCTGGTTTTTGCTCAGGTTGGTTTTAATCATGCATATCTTCAATCACACAGGAGGATAAAACTATTTGTAACAGTTGACAAATCATGTATATACTATCTTTAACTATGTAATGCTGTTGTTCATGTTTTTAAAAGTTTTCTAATCATGTAATCTGTTTTTAAACTTGTATAAAACCGCTCGACTGTCGCCGCATCGGTATAATGACTGTGCGGGAGGGAAAAGATAAGATTTCCAGTTGAAATTTACAGATGCTTGAGATGTAAGGCTGTCGTTTGCGGTCGACAGACGATTTTCAGGGGAAAAAACCCGGCTAGCTATAACCCAACGTCTGATGGCGCACGTGCGTGTCCCTGTGTCCGTTTGAGGCCACAGATGGCCGATGCGTTTGGCCATAATCGCTAGCCTTTTCGAGATATGGCGAACACAATGGGAGAAAGGCTCCGTTTTTGTTTTGCCCACGACACAACAGGCAGTAAAGGGGTCAGTATACAAAAAAAAGCCTGTCGCGCTTATAGAAGTGTTTTTTGAAGGCTGTGGACTCTGCGTGGACCCTCAAAAACTATTTTTCCTGATAAATCTGCATGTATATTTTTCCTGGAATACAATTCAAAAATCGTCGTATTTTTAGAGTTCATTTTATTTCGGGTAATTTTATTTTAAAACATTTGACAAATTTTTACATGGGATTTGCGTCAATTTTTAATAAAAAGAGAGAAACAATTTCTGCTTACACACATAAATAATTTCTACCTTTCTTAAACCACCGGCTTTTTTAAATAGCCTTTAAGAAAAAGTTTTGAAAAATTATACAGTGGTTTTTGTCGACCATAGAACACTGCTATGGTGCTCTGCACAGTCACGTTCAAGATTATTATACCACTATGCCTCATAGTGCCATTGTTACGAGAAATGTTACACTCTAGGCTCCCGCGTCCACTTTCAGATGTTGTCCTCCTGTTCCTCTTAGTTTTAACCAACCAAAGATGTATCTAAAACAATTACATGCACACTGGCTTTTTAAGAATTAATTTTTATCATGACATAGCCGGCCCTACGTGTGCGTAGATTATCACCAATATTTATGACATGTGGTCGTTTCTTACATGTCGCGCATATTTTTGCGATATGATGCCCAATGCTATTTCATGTCCCTGATGAACCCCTATCGGATTAACGCGATTAAAATCGTCATGGGTGAATTATAATTGGTCGGGTGCCTCCCTCGGGACACCACTGTACCAAGGCTCCAATCCCCCATATGTTCCCCGAGTGCGCAGTGATTGAGTTTGGCCGTGGACTCACGGCAAGGCCAACTAAATATTACACCGGGGGAAAAAAAACTCCCTCATCACAACAACAGAGTAAATTGGTCTTTCGATATGAATATGTGTACTGGGGAGGTTTTTTTGTTGTAAGTTATCACGCGACATATTGGCCGCGGAGCTCTGCCTACAATCATTTTTTTTCCTTCACCGCAAAACTCCGAGTTCTATTCAGCGAGTCACGCTACCGGCCGCGGAGGTTGCGGAGCGGGGCATCAGGTGGCCCGGCGGTCGCTTCACGGTCCGAGAAAAAAAAGCCACAAGAATTAGAAATCGTAGATGACTAAACTCGTGTGCATTTTGGTGTTGGAATAATAGTAATATATTTCAATTGGTGTGGTTATTGGCGGCGACAAAAGGCTTGCTTGCGAAGGACAAAGCGATTGAGGTTGGGGTCGATTTGGTGGCACCTGTGAGCACATCGGATACAGAGAGATTTATTGTGTAGTTTATGTCAACCATTGGCCGAGTTGAGTTTTAATAGTTAAAGTTCATGATTTTTCTGGTGTGTTGCCGAAATGCTTCAATAAAACAACGTGTTTGTGTAAAGAGGTATAGCCTATTAAATGA
Source organism: Henricia sp. BOLD:AAB3569 (assembly GCA_037783545.1). Classification (NCBI taxonomy): domain Eukaryota; kingdom Metazoa; phylum Echinodermata; class Asteroidea; order Spinulosida; family Echinasteridae; genus Henricia; species Henricia sp. BOLD:AAB3569. Next base: position 137,454 of record JBBELK010000910.1, on the reverse strand, counting down.
TGAATTTCGTAATTTATGCAAATTCCAAGCATATTTAAATAACAAAAGGTTGCTCTTAACGACCGCAAAGTTTGTCCGGGGCTTGTCCTACCTAGCAACAACTAATGTATGCAAAATGAATTCCAAGCATTGAAATAGAAATTGAAGTATTATAGGTGAATGAAATAGCTCATCACATAAAACCTATGTCAAATTTCTTTTTTGGAAAGTGCTTTTTCCTAACCAACCTACAATTTTATACTAGTTGTGTGATTGTTTTCTTACCATTCATGTAGTTCCGGTGATTCCCATTGTTATTATTGTTATTATGCGGACTACTGTTGAGAACCACCGTATTGTCCCCTGCTCGCCCGCACCCGCTTCGCTCCAACATTTCATGGTCCGCTTTGCAGAACAGACCGTCTTCTCGTAGCGCAAACTCGTCCCCAGGGATGAGTTGCCGACTGCACGCCACGCACCGAAAGCACTCGATGTGGTAGATTTTGTTCCGTGCTCGCATCACGAAATCGTTCTTATCAAATCCTTGGCCACACTTGGCACATTTGGTTCCGAAAAGCCTGCAACATAAAAGAAATAAAACATGTAATTCAAAAATCTCCCATGTTCAATTGATTCTTTATTTGATAGGCAGTTATGGGCCTAATCACCATGAAAATGAATTAACCAAAACATGGGACGAGAGAAACATCATATGATCCGAACCGGAAGTTGAGCCCAAGACCTCTGACACGCCAGGCAGATGCATACCAGCTGAGGCACAGTGGTATCTATACTCCCTCAGGTTTCCCCCAACACCTCTGAGACACCAGGTAGATGCTCTACCAGCTGAGCTATGAGGCACAGTGGTATACTCCCTCTGGTTTTCCCCCAATACCGCTGACACACTACGCAGATACTCTACCAGCTGAGCTATGAGGCACAGTGGTATACTCCTCCAGGTTTTCCCCAAGACCTCTGACACACCAGGCAGATGCTCTACCAGCTGAGCTATGAGGCACAGTGGTATACTCCCTAAGGTTTTCCCCCAGACCTCTGACACACCGGGCAGATGCTCTACCAGCTGAGCTAAGAGGCACAGTGGTATACTCCCTCTGGTTTTCCCCAAGACCTCTGACACACAAGGCAGATGCTCTACTAGCTCAGCTATCAAGCACAGTGGTATACCTCCAAGTTTCCCCCAAGACTTTGACACACCAGGCAGATGCTCTACCAGCTGAGCTATGAGTCACAGTGGCATACTCCCTAAGGTTCTCTCCCCCCCCCCCCCCTCCCCCCCCCAAAAAAAAAACCCCCAACTTTTCTCTTAGTGTTGCATGGATGCGCAACTGAGCAGTGTAACGAGTATGAAAGTCGAAAATTGTCTCTGTTGATTTTATCGAAAATTATACACTTTATACAAACAAAACATGTCTGAACAAGACAAATAATTATGTACGTGAATATTCAAAGAAACTTTCATATCTTTCAGTAAATTTTCGTGGCTATTGACAGACCTGTGAATGTGCGAGCGAATTTAACAATGTGCATTTTTTCCCTTTTTAAAAATGGAATTCGTTGAAATTGCTTGATTGCACGAATTAAATTTACAAATAACAAAACGGGGTTAATTTTTTGAGTCGCTGTATTAAGATACACACGTGACGCCTTACACAGCAGATTGTCTACGTACAGTTTGAAACTTGAAAGTGTCGTTCATAATTTGAGGGTTTCTGAAGAGGGATCGCTCATTGTAATAGAATATCGCGTGACATTGGAGACACGCTAATTAATGACAGGGATTGCTCATCATGTCTCGTGCGCGTGAAGCGTGGCCGAATAGGGGAGTTTTGCACCGCCACAAATATTGCAAAGATTGGACAGATGTGGTTTAAACATGGCCGGGGCAAGCGAAGGCGAGTATGGCTACCCACCAAATGGTCTAATCATGTCTGGAAAATCTGGCGTAGTTCTTTGGGCTCGGAGCGTGTTTGTGTGTGATTACTTGCGGGCCGTGTGCTGCTTCAGCCCGGGCGCGTTTCAAGATCGGCACGGAGCGTAAACAACGATCCTCGGAGACCCTCTGTCAACGTTTTAGTTCTGCATGGCTCATCATACCCCGTGAAAAATCAACGCCAAGTTCGACCTACTGAATTGTTTTCACAGCCACGTATGTTCTATAAGCACTAGACACAACTTACAGACGTCAATATAAGTAATACGTAATCAGAAAGCGAATATCGACTAAACAGGTTTCGAACCGACGATCGATTATTTAACGCACCAGCACTCTTACGATTAGATTCAAATCGAACTTCTTTGGAGCATAGGGCCTATGCGTTGTGACGTCAACTGCACAAGAGCTATTATATTTTATTCCTGTTTTTAAGAAACTCACTTGCACACTAAGCCGTATATAAATCTGTGAACACTGAAATAAAATAGCCATGTTATTTTGCAATAATTTTTACACTATTGTTTTTAAAATATGGTCACGTTTTTCATGCCCCCGGGTGGAAAGTTTGACACATAAAACCAAATTTTCAGAGCACATGGGAGCAAAACCCGCATAGTTTTGGCCCTGCAGGGGTGGGGATTTTGACACTCATATTTTGCCCAGGTGTGGGGGAAGTTTGTCTCTTGAAAAGTGACAATCCCCGGGGTAGCCCTGGGCGCGCACGGGGGAGAGGGAAGTGCTGCATGGTTGCAAATCTAATACAATGTATCACCATTCGACGGCTGTTATGTGGCCGTAGAAAACGAACATTGCTTTTCAAATTGTTACTGATGTATGGACACAACGTTCAAAACTATACCTATAGTGAAAAAAAGGTGTGATCTATATACCCCCATTTTTTGTCAATTTGTTTTTCATAAGTTCGACTATACGGAGAGTTGTCTTGATACGCGAGTTAGCCACGCGCGAGCAATGCGGGCGGGTTAATTTGGCGGGTAACTTGTAGAAGTTTCCCCCTCGATCTGAGTTGCACAGCGCGGCTATATCTCTCAACACTCCACTTCATACATTCACGGTATCCCACACAATTTAATCATTGCGTAAATTTGCCGAGGTCTTCTCCAATAAAAATGTCTAAATATTTGCCACTGGTCACTAGGCCTACACAAAATAATTGTCTGTGGAAATACCTCATTGAAACAGTTGCCTTCAATCTTATTTAAACAAGACTAGTGAAAACGTGAAATGTTTAGGCAATACCTTGTGAAATTACGCAGACATTGTCAATTAATTTTGATTGAATACCATGATATTAATTGTTTTAATCGATCTAATAATAGTGATCCATGAAAACAGGACGTGCGTTCCCAGTAAAAATAATCTTGGAATCTTCGAGGCACATTATAAAGAAGATTACATGAACGTAAAAAAGGCGATAACATTTTAAAATTTGACAAAATTGTGAATTAAAACATTATAAAATCTGATGTTGCAGTTTCTTTCGGAAATTGGTTGTCACAAAGTTTGAATATTGATTCCCGTTTTGTTGAATATGATATATGAGAATATCTGTGATATAGGCCTATAGTCAAAGATTCCGTGCACTGCCAAGAGCAGTTTTAACTGTATTACTACGAGCGTGATTTTAGCCAACTTGTGACCCTGAAAATCCACTCTCTGACGCCCACAAACGATGCCATTGGTTCCCGCTCTGAGAACATAATAAAGTCTGGAGCGAATGCAAACTAAATAGGTCGCAATTATACAGACTGTTACAGAAAAACATTCGTAAAAAGAAAGACACACATAACAATCTGACAAAAATACCATGCAGACTCAAACAAATATTGTTACTTAAAACAAAAATCTATTGTCGCCAAACCATGTTCAACTGCTTTAAAACCGAAATAATTGTATAATTGCCCCAAGTTCAAATTTGAGCACATTTCCACCAAGTTTTATCAATGCACACAAACATTTAACTATTTAATTTATATACAAAACGTGAAGGAAAATTCCACCCATGTCAACGTAAAAACCACCGAGTCAAACAGGGACTGATAAACCAATCCACTTACTGACCCGGACGGGATTCGAACCGGGGCCACACCAAGTCTTGGAAGGCGATGAAAGTACCCATCATTATTATTAATTAAGATTCTCTTCTTAAATCGGTGAGTTTTGCCTTTGCACGCTCCGTATACGTTTTCCCCCCTCCGGCTAAAACCATTTCTTCTCTTCGCAAGTTCCCCCGGCTTACAAGCCTCCGTGTGCCGTGAATACCTCAACAAAACCCCAACCACTACTGCACAAAATAATTAACGGACTTAATAAATACCCCTTTGTGAGCAAAACTCTTTCATAAAAGCCACGATTTTGCTTTTCTAACTGCCGTCACAAAATCATCAGTGATCATGTATTCACTGCGGGAGAGAATTATTGAAAACCCGATGTTTTCCAACAATTCCTGTTTGTGAATGCCGAGAGTCGCTGCCTTTATTTACTCGGGTATAATACCGCTAATTATCCGCTAATAGCAATTGTCAATTGGTCGGCTGGTTGAAAGGGGACACGATGGGTTATTAGGGATAACACTAGACATGAAAGCGGGGATCAGTTCGGATTAGGGGTCGTCTGCAAAGGTCGAAGCCAAAATAATGTGTTTCATGATTTTATAAGCCTTATAATAGAGCACCTGAGACTGAACGTTTTTGAAAAGGCCGTTTGGCACGAACTGTACGGTTTACCAACAATAATTACTCAATGTAAAACGCAAATTGAACCCACTCAAAACATTTAAGATATTTGTTTTCAATAATATATCTCGGTTATTTGTGACCTGTTCATAGCATGTTGCATATGCATATCAATGGAAAGCTCATTCATTGACTTTCACAACGACACCACATTTGTAACAGCTAGTCACTTGTTTGAGGGCTCAGATCAGCAGCTCTGTTGTGACTGTATGCGAGTGGGGTTTTCCCCCATCAGAACATGTGCATTTTCCCTCAAAATCATTTTACAATATTATTATTAATGAAATCAAATCGGTACGTTTCCCAAAGTTGGAAAAAACATCGACCATTGCCTAGACTTAAATCTTAAACCGCTTATAAAAAATGTTTCAGATCATGACAGAATAAAAATGCAGCGATTACTAAATATTTTCATACGTTATAAGTTAGCTGGGAAAAATGCCTTCAAAAATAAATTGACATCATCTACATGTATATTGCCCTATATAACTGCCTGATTGTAAGCATAAGCACAGTACTGCAATGTAGGCCTATATATAGTGTTCATAACGTCACAGGACATTATATAAACTTGTACAAATTCATGTAATACTTATAAAATAGACCAAGCGTTCAACAAAACCATGTTATTGTAGAATTGGGTACTTGGAAAGTGGTTAAGTGTACTTATATAGTTATAGCCGAAAACACATGTCATTGGTAATGTCAAAACTTTCCCAAAAAGTTAAAATATAAACGTGCCAAATCGTCCCTTGCATGGATTTAGTTTCGATAAACGTTTGTGTGACACCACCGACACGTAATAGCGAGCGAGGGTAAACAGTTAATTTGCGAAGCATAACAGTATGAAACTTTGAAAAATTGCATTTTTGACACTTTATACCTATAGTGAGATATTATAAAGACATTTGGCAATGAAATTATGAACCGTTTAATTATAGAGAAAACTGCATGTCAGCTTCTTACTTCTTAGTTTTGTTACACTATCGTCTCCAGTATAATGCACAGTTTAGTGAGGAACTCTTTCTTTATGTGCATATAAAAAGACAAAATCTGAGATAAAATTTGAAGTATTATATAGGCTTACCTGAGATAGTCCCGTTTACAGTAGGGTTTCCCGTCTCGTACAAAACACGTACAAGTTTCGTCTAGATACGCATCACAGTCCCCGCATTTTAGGCAAGAGGCGTGCCATTCTAAGTCTGGGGCTACCCGGAGAATGTACTGGTCTTGAATCTGCCCACCGCACCCCACGCAACAAGATACCCGGCGTTTCTCGGGCGGTTGATCGGCGGGGTACATGGACAGCGTTATGGTCGACATGCTTGGTTCAGAGTTAGCAGTCCTGGTGTTTGCAGCTCTAAAAAAAAAGAGCCACAAAACTGTTGTCTATTTCCACTGGACGAAAAGGTGTAGAATACGAAGAACCGACAGCGTCCAAATATGTTGAGGGTGGTGTCTATGTCTGCAAATTGAGGTATTATATCCGAGTCCGGTTGAGGGTAATTTGGGTGAAAGACGTCCACATGAAGTGAAGTTTTGAACTTGACTTTCACAGTACGGAAACCAATTTCACTCTTTCAGTGTGTTGAATGCACTGCTAACAGTTTGTCGTAGATGTGCCGAAATTGTTCTGTATTTATCAAATGGTGCGGAACTTTGACATGCACGGTATAGCTGACGATTAAAAAAGCAATGGATTCCACGTTTTGTTGTATGATATAAAAAAAAGACTGGTGAAAGAGATTGGTGCTCGCTTTTGCGGAAAGACTTTCAGGGCAGTGCAATAGAACCCTTCAGCTGTGACAATCCATGGTTTGCGAGTGTCGTGCCAGTAAATTGATCCGAACGACCGAAACTGTTGGAAAGCGCCTGGTTTATAACACGGACAGGCCCCCTGAAAACTCTCGCTTCTTCGGTCACTGTTTTACGCGTGTACACTGCATGGGTGGTCGATCTTGCAGCGATGTTTTGAGCGTACGTACTGTACCTCGTGTAGTTTGTACATAGCTCAATCAACGATATAGATACAACACGCGTACACACACGGCTTTGAAACATCCACCGCGGAGAACACACACGCCGTCTGATTGGTCAATCGTCTTAATGAATGTACCACGTGACTAGCGTCTTAGAGCACAACAAAGCCGCTGATTGGTTCGTTGTGAGCGTATACGGGATGCGACTCGAGCGCGCACGTCGCGGATGACTCAAGTCTTTTCGCAGATTTCACACGCCGCACGATACGTGAATTTTGACCGCAGCGGCGTGTGTTGGTTGGCCGTCGCGTCACGGACGGAAGTTGGGTCCCGCTGCGTGGTGTACGGCCACTCGTACGCGGTCTAACTGCGAGAGCTCCCGAGTGCATGTGATTTCGAAATTCAAACAAGACATCACTTTAATATACATGTAATTTCATAAATATTTCATGAAATTTCGTCTTGAAGGTACATGTAATATTTAGGACCGATTTCATGTTTTAAAAGTTAAATAAAACAAAAATACTTTTCTCCGTTTACTAAAGTTGTGAAGCGTTCAAAATGATGTATCGCTGAAAAATCTGCCAGAAAGCTACAAAATAAATGATTGAATAATATTTAAAGACATATTACTGGATTGAAAAACTTTTAAAAACAGCAACAACAGCATTACACAACTTAAGAATAATGTTGATAAACTGCCTTGTGGAAATTTCAGCCACATAGATGCAGTACTATAGAAAACTTTAAAAATCCATGCATAGTTTTTGTGTTGAATTAAAAAAGAAAACACCTTCAGTTGCATGGCAATTTCTCCCACAAAGGTACCATTTTTATACGGTAAAAATCATGTGGTGTTTGTTACCATTGCTATCAACACTTTTAGTCGCTTTTTTGTCAACTTGTGAAGTAAAATTTTGGGTCACTGCAAATGATGTTTTGGGCTTTAACTTTATCCAACCAAACCGGTTTCTTAAACCAAAATTACCGCATTCTGAACACCATCTCACTTTACCCATAACTTGCCTACACCGAATCACCCACTCAGATCACTATCAAAATCAATCCGATCATTATCTGATAAACCAATATTACGTTTATACGAAGCCAGCATCTCATGAGCGGAGCTTGTCACTCGACTTTTATCGGCTTGAAATCACCGAGTGTGTGTGCCAATATTTCCGGCACTCCGAGCCGCGTTTTGTGCTCGGCGACGGCTTCTTGTTTGCCCTGGTTTATTATTTTGTCGTTCTCATTTCCCCCTCTCACGATTGCACAAGTCTGTTATCTTACTAAAGTTTGCCCGAGAATATAGTCGTCTTTTTAGAAAACTGATAAGGCCACACTTTTGACATAAGCTAAATCATGTACATGGCAATAAAACTGGGTAGGCCTATATGTACATAATGTTGCGATGTAATCTAAGTCGTAGGCTAAATTTAAAAGAGACAGAAAAGATACTTGTTTAATTGAAGAAACAATCTGAAGTATTTTGTTGTGGACCTAAAGACTGCCAATTTATGTACCGAGAAATGCTCATGAATCATTTTCAAGTTATACTTGAAATTCTGTGAATTTGAGGCACTCAGTGTGATACTGCAAAGCGCGGGATACAATAGAGACCGTTCGAAATTACGGTGGTGGTGTAGGGCGCCCTCTTGCTTTGAAAAAAAGTGGGAGATTGGGGAAGCAGATCCTTCGCAGACGCGATGCGCAATTGTTTCGTCTGACAATGAATACAAATTACATTTTTGTAGAGATATTGCTTGATTTTAATACTTAAAACTGATACAGATTCTATTTTGTCTTTTTCAGAACATTAATTAGTCATTACACTGTAAAAATAAGTTAGTCCAAATAACGTTAATCATACATCATTTTGACTTAAATTAGTCAAAATATGACCAATTAACGTTATTTTGACTAACTTATTTTTACAGTGTAACAATGATACATAGGCCTATCAGTTGTTCATAATTGCATTTTATTAAAAATTCCATTTTCAAATGGCCGTTTTGGAAACATGACTTAGGCTATGAGATGAATTTGGTGTATGGAAACACTTTATCTCTTTAAATATTTTATTGAAACTAATTAAATTTGAGCTGTATGTTGCTTAAAAGTAGCTCTATAGCTGTGCATAAAACAAAGGATGTATATTATTGTGAATGGATATGAATTAAAATTGTGCTAAAATTGAACACAAATTTCAATTATAGTTTCATCGTCATTTTGAAGATATGCTGTTTTAACCCCTTCGTGCCCAAGTTATTTTTTACAATAAATTTTTTGTTAGGCTATACTAAATTACTAATAAGGCTGGGACTTGAAAGGGTTAGTTTTGTAATTTAATAATTGATATACGGATGGCCATTTTTGATAGTTTATTTGCATATTTAGGCGCAGACCCCTATTTGAAATACATGTATGGTGATATGATATGTGTGATATTTGTTTGTTCATATTAAACTCTTCTGGGATTTAAGTTGAAATTTGTAAGTTTGGCTTATACTAACTAACCAGTGTGCAACCTTAAAGTCTTGTCGAGAAAGAAATATTGTAAGAAACTTAAGCTCCTAAATGATACTTAACAGGTGCATATTTTCGCTGAATTTTACGATGAACTTATGCAACCGTTGCAACGCCTTCCGTTTACGAGTCAAAACACATTCACGCGGCACAAAAACTGCCTTTTTCTCGATTGCGGGCACAAACCCAAAAGTCATCGGTGTAATGTGCGATTTGGTCCCGGGGCCACCGGCCTTAGTCATCGATCTTACGCCACGTTATTAAAACTAAACAAAGGCACTAAAAGCGCCGGCAAATATATAGGCCTGGATTTGTATTATTGCCGATGATAATTGCTGTAGTGGTTGTTTTTATTGTTTAGAGCGAACAAAGGCCAAACTGAAAGTGTTACTACTGGGTGTTATCGCGATGGTACTTGGGCCCAGAGGGCCAGCGGTTTCGCCGGCCGGGTGTGTACGGCTATACCAGCCCCCTGGATATTTTGGAATTTATCGGTGTTTTGCTAGTCCCAATTTTTGTTCATTATTGAGAACACATACATCAAAATAGGGTCATTAGAGGACAAGTTTAAAACCCCCATTTGCAGTTACCCAAAATATTACTTTATGAGTTGACAAGAAAAACCCGACTAAAAGTGTTGATAGCAATGGTAACAACAACATGATTTTTTTTCTCGTGTAAAATGGTACCTTTGTGGCAGAACTTGCGAACTGAAGGTGCTTTTTAAAAAATCATTTGCTGAATTGTTTACCATTCAATCAATGACACAACATATATTTTTTTAGGTTTTTAAGTATTACTGCATCTATGTGGCCGAAATTTCAACAAAGCAGTTTATCAACATAGTTGTGTAATGCTGTTGTTCGTGGTTTTAAAAGTTTTCCAATTATATAATCTGTCGGAGTTTCGCTTAAAAGCAGTGTGGGGAAATTACTTTTAAAACACATCGAGTAGCTGGTGTCTGTCTACCACTTCAAACCCTTCATCTCTCGAGCATGCGGAAAGGAGACCAGACGGCGTACAACAACCCGGAGCACACCCCACAGCAGACCCCCAGGGGACGGGGGGCATCCATTCCTCCATCAGACCAACCAAGTCTTAAACCCCCAGGGAGTACCGGGCCAGTGTTCAACTTGTCCGCAGCGCGCCGCTTCGGTTCTTTGTCCCAGGCTTGGGAGTGGTAATCACGGGGTGCTCCCCCGGGTGGTTTGTACGCTGTCTGTATACGCAGGGTTCAGCGGAGATTAAAATCCGTGGCTTTGTGCAGAGGGCCAGGGATAGACCCGAAAAGACGGCAATTTCAGCTTGAAGGCTTGTTGTGTTCTTAGAATTCGTGATGTTAGTTCTGTTTTGAGTGGTTTTCGGCGGCCACGAAACACATTGGTAGTGGAGGGCTGGGGAGGAGGGGGGGGGGGGGGGGGTGTGCGGTAATAAGCCTTTTGAATGAATAGCGTCTGGTGTACTCACGTATACTTCCTTTCACATGCACACTTAGTAACTTCCTGAACAGGCTAATTTTTGTTACTATGTGGTGCACACGGCAGGTTTGAAGTACAGGATCAATACCATGTTCAACGCAGGAGAGAATGGCATAAAACAACCAGAATGTTGATTGCTATAGGCATTGGCGTGCACCACGTAGCAACAATAGCATAGTATGTGACTTTCTGAACAACACTCCTTTTGAAAGTAAAGAATATGAAAATGATGGTATAGGCCTACATAACTATAGGGCCCACTCAGAATTTGTAAATGGAAAAAAATATCAAAATAATTAGTATAGGTGACTCTTAGTAATTGTTTTAGCAGTAGGCCTATATAGGCCTAATTCATTAGTCATCTCCAAACAACTGCCAAACTGACCTTAATTGATGCTATAACTCCAATTTATGGCCCTTTAATCAGAGGATTCCTAAGTCTTGTATTTTTACCAGTGGCGGGGGCAATGACTTTTAGGGAAACCCTTATCGCCAGACAAGCTTCGCGCCGTTCCTCGGGATCGCGACTCGGCATTCCTTCGCGCCAAAAATGTTAGTCTGGATAGCGTCAAGTCACTTCAACCTTGCATTAATACGGGAGACATCTTGGGAACACGACCACACATCACTGTTTCAAGCATTTTAGTAGACAAATTTCGCAAATATTAAACACAAATGAGCCGAATTATTGTAAGGGGGTGTCCAAAGTTGTCAACATAGGGGGAGGGGGAGGGGGTGGTCGAAGGCCTTGTATATGACTTTACATGCACTTTAAAATGTTGACATTTCATGGTAAATGTTTCGGGGGAGGGACGAGGGGGTCTTGAAAAATACTACTCGCTATAGGACTGTGAAAATGTTGACAACTTTTAGAGGCCCTAAGATGTTCACCGAAGTTAAACAGAATACGTAAATTACCGTGAACTTCAGCGAGATTTTGCGAGAATACGTACTTTAGGGTACCCCATGTACATAGAGAAAAGCACACGTAAACATGCTGTGACGTCATTGTCGTAAGTCTGTATTGGTCCCTGGTGCTGACATATTGTTTCACAGATTGTAGAGCTAAATAGTTAGTTACCGACTGTATACGCGCTGACGATTCCTTCTTATTTTCTCGAGCTCTTTTTGCTAGCTAATTTAATCATCTTTTTTTTTTAAATGCGAAACTTTTTAAAAGTAGCCTAGCCTATATAGTGACCGTGTGATCCGAGAGGTCATGTTCGATTTCATTTTGAGAATTGAATTATTTTGAATAAAACACCTCGATTTTGCTGACAAAACAACCCCAAACAGTGCAATACATGGAATTTTGGCATGATGCCAGGGTTTCTTAAATCCCACCATTTTATTTTAATTTATTCAAAATATATGGCAATTTATTTTAAAGATGAAATCAACGCTGGGCCTAGACTATTTTTAATAAACGTTTCGATTTTTGTATACGCATACGGAAATATATATGTACCGCAAAAGAAACAATGGAGCGCAGCATTTTTTGAGGGGAAGGGGGGTCACGGGGGGTGGGGGGTTGGGGGGGGGGGCGGCGTGTCTTATTTTCGGTGCACATTTTCGTAAGGAGTTAACACGATGATGAGCTTGCGAATAACTCGTCTCATTTTAATGCATCATTTTTTATTATAGTAGTTTCGGAAACATCAAGCAGTCACGTTTTGACAGCGGGACATGGTACGCGGGCCGCGCGGTATGTGGGTGCGCGCGTTCTTTACGCGGCGTGCAACTTGTCGCACTCTCGACAGATGTCACGCGTACCTTGCGCAACCGTACACCAACTACCGAAACTTCACCAGATGGCCCACGGGTCGCCCTCCGCGACAAGCTGGGGCCGGCGGGGTCCCAAACACGGTAGAAAGTTTGTATTTGATCGTTAACATACTGCGTTTGAGAGCCGAAGTCGGGCAAAAAAGACGGATAGACATAAGCTGGCGTGCACTCGGGGTCGTTATTTCTACTTCGTGCGTGTTCAGAGCGTGAAAACGGTGAAAGAAATATGTCAGCGATGCGACGGAAGTTTCGCTGGAACATGAGTTGTTTGTGAACGTGTTTCGTCAACTTAAACGTATGTCGCTCATTTAAAGGGCCTGTGACATGCTGAACAACTTTGTGCCTAAGCTTTGCTTCATATGATGGATTACTTGTTCAGCAAGACATACTATTGTTCGTTTGGATATAAAAATCAATAAAAGGTGGCCTTTTTCAACTTTGAAGATTTCATTGCAATAAATCACAGACAGAGGGCGCTGTTTTGAGTGCATCACATAAGGAAGACAGAAGGGAAAAGTTAAGAAAAAACATAAGACTTCAAGTTGGACTTGTGGCAAATTGCTGCAGTTTCTACGCCCAGTTTTGTCATGGCTTACAGCAGGCAACATGTAAAACAAACTCAAACAGCCATGGATTACAAAAGTTTCAGAAAAAGTGAGAAAAAAGTGGAATCGTTTGTGCACAGTTGAATGTGAATTTCCTGGGTTTGCCTCTTGTGACATCGTGACCTTGGTCATGAATATGCATATTTGCATTAGCATAAAAACTAAAAACCTTTGTTTTAACCCCCAAAGCAAGCTCCAAATAGGATTTTTATGATTTTAACCGAGTAGAGTGGTTTTAAAGCATAGATTTCATTGATAAAAATCCTAAATAAGGGGCTCTTCAATACACGACCACGTTTAGGTAAACGCTACCAAGTTGTGTACGAAGTTGAATCAAAACAAACCAAGTACAGTAGGCCTACATATGATTTTCATAATGTATGGAAATCCCATGCATATTATAACAAAAGGTTGCTCTTAACGCAACCTTTTATGCAAATGAATTCCAACCATAGAAATTGAATTTAAAGTAACAGGTGAATGAAATAGCTCATCACTAGGCAATGTCACAAGAAACATCCATGAATTTGGATACATTACGAAAACAGTATATTTTAACTGAATAATTTTTTTTTTTAATGAATTCCCAGAACAACGGCATTACATAGGCCTATCTGAAGATGTTGATAAACTAGCCTGCACAAATTTCACTTAGCTAATTGATGTAATGCTTCAGAAAAACTTTAAAATCCATGCATGATTTTTGTGTTAATTTAATGCTTAAAAAATAAGTGCGCACACTCATTTTTTAAAAACTGCCTCCAGCTAATTTTCTTCAGAAAGGTACCATTTTGGTACCAAGTGGTGTTTGTTACCAAAACCTCGAGTAAAGGTTTCTCGTATCTCCTGTCAACTCACAAAGTAAAATTTGGGTAATTGCAAATGATACAATGGGCCTTTAAACTTAATGGAACATCTTTGCAACTAATTAGCAATGCTTCTGCTGTCCGCAAGACAGTTGCAAAACGTCAGAGGCAATTTACAACCGAGTTATGTGACAAAATTGCGAAACACAGCAGGACCACTTTACACAAGGCCTGACGAATGTTGGCCCCCTGTTACGATACTCCATGTCACTGGCACACGCGCTCTATTAGCAACGTAAATTGGCCTGATGGCGCTATATACGCACAGCAGGGGTGCTATCATGCGCTGTTACCAAAGTGTCCGGCCAAATTGCTAAACAAGCAAGGAAATTAGCCACCAGTGGGGGGTACACTACTTTCGAATGCCAAGAAGTTCTGCATTTTGTCCGTTGGTTTTCGGAAGATAACGGAGTCACTTTTTACCCTTAGAGACTGGCCGTTTTCGAATTCATGGCTGTGGCTTGAAATTATACACACGAGTCAATAATAGACGCTAGGTAGCCGGCTTGATCATTTTCTCATAGACACGTGTGTATTATAATTTATTTATTGTCGCAGCCGTTTAATTTGGACACGGCTTTCCTTGCGGCTTTGGTAAGCGCATATAGAGGTGTTCACGGTTCTACAAAGAGTAGGAAGGGGAGGGGGTCGAGGGCGGAGTAGGACTTTACATGCACTCTAATATGTTGATATTTCATGGTTGACATTTCGGGGGGGGGGGGGGGGGGGGTCTTGAAAAACACTCTTGAAAAAAGACCTATCAGATACTGAGAGCAGATGCTCAACCAGCTGAGCTATAGGAGGCACAGTAGTATACTCCCCCAGGTTTTTTCCAAGACCTTTGACACACCAGGTAGATGCTCTACCAGCTAAGCTAGGCCTATATGAGGCATAGTGGTATACTCCCTCAGGTTTCCCCCAAGACCTCTGACACACCTAGCAGATGCTCTACCAGCTGAGCTATGAGGCACAGTGGTATACTCCCTCAGGTTTCCCCAAGACCTCTGACACACCAGGCAGATGCTCTACCAGCTGAGCTATGAGGCACAGTGGTATACATGTACTCCCTCAGGTTTCCCCAAGACCTCTGACACACCAGGCAGATGCTCTACCAGCTGAGCTAAGAGGCACAGCGATGTACTCTCTCAGGTTTTTCCCCCAAGACCTACGACAAACCGGGCAGATGTTCTACCAGCTGACCTATGAGGCACAGTGGTATACTCCCTCAGATTTTCTCCAACCTCCAAGACCTCTGACACACCGGGCAGATCTAGCTGAGCTGTAGGCCTAAACCCCCTCCGGTTTTTCCTATAGACCAAATTTTTCAGTGTTGCACGAGAGCGCAACTAAGCAAAGTCACAAACTCACTGACGAACTTGATAATCGAATCAAGACTAGTGTTAATGTAATATTCGTACCGACTTACCGAAAATGAGAATTGGTCTCGTGTCAGAGCAAAGCAAAAGCCACTGGCTCCCCCATAACCGCCACTGAATCAACAGCAACATATTGCGTCTTGGTGATAGCAAATCTCTCCACAAATTAGGTGCCAAGACCGAATTCAGACCTCATCTGCTAAATCCCGTGTCAACACATCGCCAAAAAACCATGCCTGAAACCAGGAGAATAAAAACATGAACCGAGACAGCGCGGCAGCCGTGAAAATTAGCCGAGCCGCCGTAGAAATTACAACGGGGTGTTAAGGGGGCAGTGGCCCCGCGCGATGGGGACCGGTGACTTAGGGGTGAAGGGGAGATTTGCCCGGGCGACGCGGAGGTGTGAAACGCTCTGTCATCGATTCGATCTAGTTTTTGACCCACGCGTTTCGGACTTGGCCCCGCGTACTGCCGAGGTGCTCGTGAGGGGTTAAGACTCCGGGTCCCGCCGTCGAGCAATAACCGCAGGGGCTTTGATCTGGTTTCGGAGATGAAAACAGAAATGACATGGTTCTTTGTCGAAAGAAAACAAAAATTGAGCAACAACCGCGGGATATCTATACTTTCGTCTCGGTGTCATAGACCCTTTGCACGGGTGGTCATGATAGGGGGGCAGTCACATTGTCACCGTGCTTCCTGCACGAGTATAGGCACTTTGTGGTTCTATATTGTCACATCATTTAAATATAAAAACCTGCCCCCGTCATGGTTGCCAGTGCAAATGTTCTAAAACAAAGCAATAAAGTGAAGCTACTTCTTACGAGTACCCATACATTATTTGCAGTTACCCAAAATTTTACCCAAAACCTAACTAAAAATGTTGATAGCAATGGTAACACCATACGAAATGTTTTGTTAAACGACTGTTGCATGTAAACAAGGCAATTAGAGTATACAATACACAAAATTGGGTTCCGTGTTACATGTAGGCCTATGTTGGTTTTGCACAAATCGTACATGAGACGCCCTGTACCCCTTAACTCCAAAGCTAGCGGGCAGTAAACATTTCCAGAAGATAAAACAAACACCCTCAAAAGTGCACCGAATCCACATTATCTCCTGTTCCGACCCGTTGGAATACCAACTTTATAGGTTTAGGGTCTGAAAACCTGCACCACGCATTTTCTACATAACAATACATGTAATTCACTCTTCATTCATACACAACTATATATAATGCTTGTTTGACGTAAGTGGAAACCGTTACCAAAGACACACGGTTGCGCAACTCGCCTCAATAATTCCGATGGCAAATTGCGGTTTTGACAGGAGGCTTACACGCAGTGTTAACAGATTTACGTCACTTTGGGCATGAAATTTCAAACAAAACAAAACAAAAAACAACACAAGGAAACTCCAGAGTACACACCACAACGTTTAACCATTTTAATCATTTAATTCCCCTTAACAATAACCCTCGAGGAAAAATACCTTTCTAACATTTGCTTTCGTTTTATTCGGGAGAAAAAGTAAGGTGCTGTTGTTGAAAAAATAAACTCAACAAGCCAGAAACGTCAAGTAGGCCTAAATTTCAGAATGTTTTTGCCCTAACTTTGCTTGGTGTATATGTGTTCGTTTTCTATTAGACAACATCGCATCTTTCGTAGATGTCTTTCAAGGCGGAAACAGCAAATCAAGTCGGTGTATCTTCAAGAAACAAAGGCGTTACTATTGGGCCGTTCTTTATATAAAAGGTAAGCAAAGTTAAATATTGACTGAGGTATCAGTTGTTTAAAAGGACATTGACAAATTTTAGTATTGTATTTTGATTATGCGTGATGTCACAAGTTACTATTGTTTTAAATAAGTTTGGAAAGTAGTTTTCAATCATAGCTTGGTTATTTTTGAATGGCTTAGATTGTAACATATTTCAGTTCGAAGGCATTTGCCCATTTAAAACGGCACCGGCCTCACTAAACTTCACCGGCAACATCCGAACATTCCCAACGGACCCGAGCTTTATTTGACGCAGTCCCTATAGTTTACCTCTCTTCCCTTTAATTACCCTAACCTCCCCAAAAAGCCTCTACACGGAGTTCTCTTTTTTAGTTTGCCCCGGACCGTCACTAAAACGAACGGCAAACACGCACTTAAAACGCGGTCCCTCTAATTGTTTATCAAGCCTGCATTAGCAGAATCCATCAATCCAACTCGACAAAAAAATGATGTCCTGTCTTTTTCTTGCTCCTTTGAAGCGCAAAGGCCCGATCTGTCAAGGTTTATTGAGAAAGAAGAGGCAGTCGAGGACATAATGTGAACATCATGGGGTTCCGATAGCCCGGGATCTTAAGTAGACATGACAAGTCGAGCACTATCACTCACAATAAAGGGATAAACACCAATCCCCGTCCTGGGCCTTTTAAGCCGATATGGCCGCAAGCCATTGTCTTTAGCACACATCGCCTGACGTTAATGAGGGCAGGTCGTAATATTAGATCGATCGCACATCGGAATCACTCCATACCATATGCTTTCCCGGTCCATCGTGTGTCAGACGATGTTCAGAGCTTTCACGTAAGTCAACACATTACGGTGAGCTCTCTTCCAAATACGCCGAAATGGTTCAAGATGACGTTAGCGTGGAGTCTGTCGTTCCACGCTGGTAGAAACTGGGTTAATAGGAGATTACGAAGGCGGAGAAGCTTATTCAGACAAAACAAAAACAAAAACATAGGCCTACTCGGGCACAAAATAAACTTGGACAGACAAGCATGTGCACATTGTTACATTCTTACATATGAACAAAAGACAATACAGTAAAACTTGTGGCCACCCTCGGGACCGTAAAAACACTGGCCACTATAAACAGGTGGCCTCCTTACAAAGGTTGCATTAGCATTATATACATGACATTTGGGACCAAAGACCGGTGACCACTATAAGCAGGTAGCCTCGTTATCAAGATAGCCTTAGCCTAATAGCAAATTTCACAGTAAAAGACAGTTCCTTGGTTGGGAAAGGGTCCCCGGTTGGAAGGATGTCCTCAGTTGGAAGGGGTCCTCGGTTGGAAGGGGGTCCCCGGTTGGAAGGGGGTCCTCGGTTGGAAGGGGTCCCCGGTTGGAAGGGGGTCCCCGGTTGGAAGGGGGTCCCCGGTTGGAAGGGGGTCCCCGGTTGGAAGGGGGTCCCCGGTTGGAAGGAGGTCCCCGGTTGGAAGGAGGTCCCCGGTTGGAAGAAAGTCCTCGGTTGGAAAAGGGTCCTCGGTTGGAAAAACGTTTCTCAGTTGAAAGAATGTCCTCGATTTGAAGCCATGTACCAAGCTTATAAAGGGGCTCTAACAACTTCCAAACGTGGGTGCGTCTTTTACAAACATGAGAATTTATACCAGATGACAATAGGACGCAAGGTCCTCGGTTTTCAGGTCTTCGATTAAAAGCTGTGAACAAAAACATCTGAAGGTAGCATTTACAAGCACAATACAAACATTGAAATTCAAACTGGAATTGTAGGGAACAGGGAACTTTTAATGTAAAGAATAACAGAGTTACAACATATTCAAAAAAAATGGACAGAACAGAAGGCGCACAAACCAAAAAAAAACTAGCCACCGATGATGGTTTGTTTTGTAACACCCCGTCCCCACCCCGGTGTGCTAGTTCTGTTCATGTGCTCTCGCCGTACTCAGACAATCGCTCTTGCGCTTTGAGAATGTGAGAGAAAAGAAAATTGCAGCAATATACATTTCTTGAGTATTCCTTAGAGCGTCTACTCTTTGACGGCAATTTAACAGCATCTTCCACGGTGGAACGAAGCTCGACAAACCGGTGCGCGACACGCACTTATAGAATCCCTTGTTTGGTCGCAACAAACTGAAGCAATTTTAACCCCGCCACAAAGAGATACTTCACCACTATTAATTCAATTTCTCGGCGTTTACAGGCGTTTGGCCTTGAATCCGCAGGAATCAGACAAGAAAAGTCCATTAAGACGGGCCAAATCGCCTCGCTGTTGTCATGGAAACCAAGTGCTATAAAGTGTCCTCGGATTAGTGCAGCTACATTTAACTGTGCAAGATTCCCGCGCGCAGACACGTGCGATTTTATTCTTTTCTTTTGTGAACGATATATCGGAAAGCAACCGCGTAAGTTCCTCGAGTAGTCATTTCCGAAGACAAAAAATTAAAATTGGATTTCACGTCGAAAGAGGAAGTGCTGGTAAAAGCAAGGACAATATAATTGTTAACATTTGTTTTTTTACAAAATACATTCCATATACCGAGGTATTGAGATGGTTTCTTTGGCACTCTAAAATTGACGATAATGTCTCATTTGCTGTGAAATATCTCGCGAGCTGGTTAACTTGCTAGGGGATATGGACGTCAGGGAAACTGAACAAGTTATTTTGATTTGAACGGAAATGGTAAAATTAAATTGAGAAACAGGGGTCGTTTTTAAGAAAGACTTGACGCGGCAGCGACTTTAAGGTCCCTGAAATGATTTCTTTTTTGGTCACCTAAAATCGGATCATGGTAACTGTTCTTCTAAGTTGCAGTCATCAAAACGAATTTACAGGAATTATTTCCCAGTGAACAAACCCATTTAATGTGTAATTAAGCTTTTAGGTTTTATAAATTTCCATATAAATTTATATATTTAAAAATATGATGTCAAATTACGCGATTTCATCAATTTTTCACAGTGCCCAAAATATCCCTTCGGCTTTCTTCAGTTGTTGAAAAACCTGGGGATGGAGTCTGAAATGTTACATAGTGTCCACTTTTCACTGGTAGGTTCCTTAAGTGACATTGCAAAACCGCGCCTTCTCGTGGCTAAGAAAGTTGGAAGGTATAAAAAACTGTTTCCTTTCGGTTTCAAACCAAAATATAAATACTTGCATTGTCTTATCAGTATAATAATCTTGTATTTTGAATAAGGACCTCTAAATAAATATACCATTTCAGGGACGCTTTAAAAAAATTGAATGACATATCAAAACAAAATTGAAAGTTTTTAGGCCTATGTTGCGTTGTTCCAATCATGGTTTCAATCATGTCCATCTTTCGCGCGCGATTGTATTTTTTCTTTTTGCAAATTAAAACAAAATTTAAACCATGAGATATTTTATGTAACGTCACCACGTAGCAAATTTATTACCATTTTATCACATGTACGTGTACAGTAGACGGCTAGTTCCCTGTAGCACTAAAACGCCAGTAGTATATCAAAAATAAATTGGTAAATGTTAGCTTTCCAATGAAAATGAAATGCAATTTTCCAGAATAATTTCCTGGCTGTTTCACGCGGGACCGGGCCTGGTGTTGAATCAAATCGACCCAGATGGGAATTAGATTTTTGTCGGTGAGATTTGTGGGACCGGGAGGGGGGAAGGAAAATATTGAATTATCTTTTTGCCAACAACGGAAGAAAAATAGAGACCCTGCAGTTGCAGTGAATACGTCACTCTTATGTCTATATAGTCACTCGGATGTATCGATGCGTTCTTTGTTTATATCTAAACCGCATCCTGTTTTGCATAAATTTGGTTTGGTAATGATGCCAACGGTCACATAATTCAAAGACGATTTGACATGCGACCTCATTCCTAAACCAAATTTGTGCGAAACATATTGCGTGCGCATAACGCCGGGTATGTTTTGATTTGTTGTGACGGCAGAGGGCACATCGTTCATATAGCGAGCATCAGCCAATAGACTGATCCAAAAGCGTTTTTGCTCCGCCCCCTTAAATTCCATTAGCCAATAATTTTGGACAATTACATTTGAGCCTCGATAATAAGAGCACTGTTAATAATACAAGGTTCCTATTATAACAAGGTAATCTGCAAAGTCCACAAGACCTCTTATTAACGGGGTTTGACTGTATATAGTGAATCCATAATTATGGTCTTTTGGTGACATCATGATTTTAAAGAGCCCTGAAATGGTCGGTCAGTTCAAGGTCATTCTTTGCAATATAGGCAAGGTTATTGTACCAACAAGACATTGCAAATGTTAATTTTGATTTTAAATGAAGAAAAAGCCAAGAGAGGGCGCTGTTTGTGTGACGTCACTTTTGGAACTCATCAGTGAAAGTATAGGAACATTCAAGCTACAATAATGTGGCAAAATGCTGCAGTTCCCTACTCCCCTCCCCCAAAGCCCAACCCCCCAGTTTTTTCTGACTTAAAAACGAGAAAAAAAATCTGAAAAAAATCTGTATTTTGTGACACTGTCAGTTGAGTTAGGAGGCGAAATAACATCTTCTGACTTGTTTTTGGAACCCAACTTCAGTTTCAATTTTCACTTGTAATCCGAAATTGTTTTCAGCGATATAAAAGCAGATCTTGGTGAAATCCCGCCCTTTCAAAGTTGTATCATCTGTCGGGTCTTGGCGTTTCTTTAAGCTCGTGACTGGCCACCCGCGGGGCATTTTGGGCGGGAAAAACCCGACTCTACTCGTGTTTACAATAAACGAAGATGATGTGGCGCACGAGTCGCAGCGCAACATCCGCTCCACATTAAACGGGGATAAAATAGAGAATACGGGGAGTGATCAGGATGTAGAATTGATACCCATGCAACACGGACAACCGGAGATGCTTGAAAAAGAGCCAAGATTGATGACGCTTTTATCCTATTTCAGGCTCGGATTCCCGCCAATTATTTTGGCAAAAGGTCTGGGTTTGTGCGTAGTGACAGGAGCGGAGATGGACTTGGAAACTACGCCAGCGAAGATGAATTATGCTGCATGAGTTGGGAGTGGTGGTGTCTTAAAAAGCGACACGAGGAAAGAAAGATGATACCGGGCTGCTCGACTATAGAAAACACCAAGAATTCACCGCTGGTAATCCACTCGTTTTAGGCCCATCAAAAAGCGCGGGAAATCCAAGAAAACAACATTTCATTCGGGCTTCATTAGCCTCCTAAATCACACTCGGGGCCGGGCGCCGTGGATGTGCAAGAAAGACACAAGGAAAAAGTGTCTTGGTTTGGAGACAAAAATGAGACCTAGCGTAATACCCTTGGCTCGACGCGTCCATTTTCGAGTAATCATAAGTTATCTGCCCGCTGATTTGCACAGACAGCGCGCCAGTTACTTGGTGTCGGGTTCGTGGTCACGTGATCCGGAAACCGAACCTCCCTCGGGAGGATAATCCCGCCAAGAACTCCTTGAATTGTCGTGTCATCTTTTGGCGGGAAGTAGAGAAAAAAATGTCATCAAAGAAACAACTCTTAAAGCAAGGGGGTTTGAAAGGCTTTCCATTTTTGTTTTGCCATTTTGTGTTCTATTTGCCTCATTTAATACGAGCACCTGTCGTCCCCAGTGCAACATCCGTATCTGTCTTAAAGTCATCTCGCGAGGCTAACAAACGTCTTCGTCTAGAAAATACTTCCTCAAAGTGTTGACAGCAATGGTAACAAACACCACATGAATTTATTTCCGTCCATGAAAGATGGTACTTTCTGTATAAGAAATTAACGACTGAAGGCGTTTTTGTTTTTAAATGTGCGCGCTCTTACAAAACTCATGCATGGATTTTAAAGGTATTCTGAAGCATTGCTGTATCTATGTAGCTTAAATTTCTGCAGACTATTTTACCAACATTCTTCTTTAGATATATTATGCCCTTATACCAGGATTCTGTAAAAAGTTTCATATTGCGAATGATACATAATTGTCGACGTAATTTTTCACCCGAATGCTAAAACTCTATTCTCGCAAAATCTCGCTGAATTTTAAGATCGATTATCATACTATATCGGTGTTGATAATCTTTACATATTGACAAAACATTGATGGTACAGAAAACCAGAGGGCTCAGGTTCGAATCCCGCGACCAGTGGGTTTTCTTTGCTTAATTAAATATCAAGTTTTGTTTTGGTTATTTTAATTTTGTTTTAAAGAGATAATGACCCAGGGTCCGCCGAGGTGAATTAATTTGATAGAAATTTTGACAAGACACTGAAGACAGTTTTCTATGAGTTTGGGAAATGCAGTGAAAAACAACTTGGCTCCACCGGGATAGGAACCGGGGACCTTCCGTTAAATAGATTTACCATTTGGGTCTTTCTATAAATTAGGGGTCCAAAAGTGTGACATTTGGTGTCCCCCGTTACACCTAATATGTGTTATTTTTCGTACAAAAATCATTAAAATGGCTTTTAAACCATTTTGTATGAATTGTACTTTATGTATATACTCACTCTTTGAGATGGAAAGTATTTAAAGAATGTGTCCTGAATTTACAAAAACAAGATGTAAAATGTAACGGGGACACCAAAGCTGGACCCCTAATTTATAGAAAGACCCATTTAGCCTAGCCTGCATTCAGCGAAAATTTACAAAATACAATGTGATGTATATGGTATAGTCGCTTTAGCGTAATCCAGTATAGCTCTGCATGAAATTTCACGCAAATTCAGCCAATCCTTTAAAAATCTCTGACAATGGCGAATGTAAAATCCACAATGGATACAAAATTAATATGCGAACTACTAATCTATGTCAAACAATGGATTTCACAACAAAAGATTTCTGTTTCGTTCTCAACACTTGAGTCGAAATATAAAAGGACGAGATAGATTATTATATTTGCCGACCCATTTTTGCTTTGTCGTTCACGGCGATGACAAATTAAATCAAAATGCTTTTAGTGCTCCGCGACTCCGAGGAATATGAAAACAGCGGACGAGGGCGTCGACTATTGATGGGGCCAGACCTTGCAGTGCCCGGTTGGCCTTCAGTGGTGTTTGCGCGGTGCCCGTCTCTCTTCGTCCGGAAAGGGAAAAGAACACTAAAAGGTCTGTCTTTGAGATAATTTAATTGCGACATTAATTATGGTGCTTTGTCTTGTCGCTTGCGTGCCCCATAGATTGATGAAAGCTCATACACATTTTGAAAGGAAGGGAGTGGTTGAGAGACGCAAAATAATGTTGGTAACATTTAAAACATTTACATTCATGTTATTGTCATATGTACAGGCCTACACTTGTCAATGTTATAGACCAATGATGGAAGAATTTCTTTTATGGTTTTCGATTGGACAATACAAGGGGTTCAAAGTTTGACAACATATTTTTTTACTGATTTTTATACCTTTGAGATACAAATGTATCAAAACAGCATTTGTACACTACTTACAATATGTTAGGGATATTGTGGGGTCTACGCAGATATTTTATTGAGGGTATGCATTCCACTTGAATGATTTTGTATATGATTAAACAATTGTATATATCTGTATGACAGACACCTTGTCACAGGAATAGGTGAAAATAGTCATTGAAAAAATCCCAAAATTTACAACATACCAATAATGTATTTGCCAGATGGATGTGAAAAGTGCACAAAGTGTATTAATCGAAACTAGCAATTTACATTTCGACGTAACTATGACACCAAAAACTGCATTCGATATCATACAAACACACTGTATTTTAATGTGCTCTTTATGATAAATAAAATGTTGTTAATCATAACAGAAATTAATTTAAAAACAATAAGTTTTAACCAAGTATCCCCAAAATTCCTGCAACTACTCCATTTTGAAGCACAAAGTGTCAGATAAATTTGTTTGGGGTTTTTTTTTTGGACACATTTTTGGACACTTAATTTTTAAGAATGACCCATATCCTAATTTATATTAAACAATTTCTTCGGATATGCACAATTCCTCATACAAAAAATATGCCACCACTTTTTTCAGCATACGAGTGTGAAAAAAACCCCACAATTTCCTTTCCATTGTAAAACTGAAGGTATAGAAGGTATTTTATTAAAATTAAATTGGATTTGTACATGTAACAGATACAGTTTAAAAAATTTGACAAAAGACACCGTAAATTTGTTATTTTTTTCTAAAATTGGAAAATAAAAAACTGTCCGCTCCAAAGATAGGCGCAGCAATCTGGAGGGAAAACTCCCGTCTCTTGCTAAGAATAATGCATCGACAAGAAAGAAAATATTAATCAGAATTCTCAAAACAAGAGGGTAGAAGTTATCGATCGCTCTGAAGGCACGGGACTCTTCGCTCGTTCCACATGGATGCACAGCCATCTTCAAAACAAGACAGACGATTCAGGGTTTTTTCCTCCCTCACATCCGAGGAAAGGGCGAGCAGAATTTGATGTTTACACGGCGTATTTTAAATGGATGATTGGATAATTTTAATGGACTCCTAAATCATAAACCGTGCGGAAAATATGTACACAGTATTTTTTTTCGCGTTCTCGTCAACCTTCCTCGCATTTCGATTTTTTTTTCAAAGTGGGGGCAAAGGCTATTCAGAAGAAAATGTTGATCTTTCAATTTTTGTTCTGTTTGCGGAGAGATGCGATGGCGAAGGGGTGTTTTAAGCGAGAGAAGCAGGGAGCGGGAAGATGAAAGAATGCCGAAAGCTAGTTGAGTTTGACGTCTTAATTTTTAAATAAACACGCGGGTTATTTGGTCAATCGGACTCAAATAAACTGCGGGAGAAAGCGATGCACGCGAGTAAAAAATTGTGATGGCATAATAGACTGATTTATATAAGAAACATGTTGGCAGTGACTCCCGTATGGGCTAAAGATTATTTGGAGTCGTTAAATTCATCTTTATTGACACACCGGACTGATGCTCTACCAGCGGAGCTATGAGGTACAGTGGTATACTCTCTCAGGTTTTCCCCAAGAGCTCGGACACACCGGGCAGATCCTCTACCAGCTAAGCTATGAGGCACAGTGGTATACTACTCAGGTTTCCCCAAGAGCTCTGACACACCGGGCAGATCCTCTACTAGCTGAGCTATGAGGCACAGTGGTATACTACCTCGGGTTTCCCCAAGAGCTCTGACACACCGGGCAGATCCTCTACCAGCTGAGCTATGAGGCACAGTGGTATACTACCTCAGGTTTCCCCAAGAGCTCTAACACACCGGGCAGATCCTCTACCAGCTGAGCTATGAGGCACAGTGGTATACTACCTCAGGTTTCCCCAAGAGCTCTGCTGACACACAAGGCAGATCCTCTACCAGCTGAGCTATATGAGGCACAGTGGTATACTCTCTCAGGTTTTCTCCAAGAGCTCTGACACACCGGGCAGATGCTCTACCAGCTGAGCTATGGGGCACAGTGGTATTCTCCCTCAGGTTTACCCCAAGACCTCTGACACTGTACTGGGAAGATACTCTACCAGCTGAGCTGCACGGTACGCAGTAAGATCGCATGTGTCTGGCGCCATCTCTAGACATGACGCACAAGTCGTCTATAGACTACTAAAGTGTAACGTCACTTGCCAGGGTATAAATGGGTGTAAACATTCGCTGGTAATCTGAAACGTCCATTGCTAAAGCGCAGGAAATAGTTCACTATAGTTCTAGTGTACACCCAGTAATCTTGGCAATACGCAAAGGGTGGCGTTTTCACTTTAGTACTCCGTGTGAAAGTGCCTTACCGCATCAAACGCGCCCACGCGCAGCCATGTCGTGGCGTCACACTTTGCCCCCTTCGTGATTCACTAGTTTCCCGTGTCTAAATTGGCGGGAAAATTGTGTTACCGTTTGTAATGATTCCTCGACCTCCTGCCGTTCAGAGACAACGACACGGGGACAAATTCAATTTCCCCGGCAGTCTCTCCGCTGTGGGTCATATACTCTACTGATAATCAATGACGTGACTTTTAATTTTCATGACTGAATTTTGTCCCAATTGCTGCGCTCTCTGCATTTTGACTTTAGTCGACTTAGTAAAATTATTACAATGAAAAAAAATAAAAGAAGTCTATAAAATAAACGTGTTGCGCGGACATTTCTTACCGTCCACTTAAAATGCATATAATTATTTTTAATAGGTTTCTGAAGCATTTGTGCATCTATGTTGCTGAAATTTCTGCAGGCTAGTTTACCAACATTCCAGAATTTCGTAAAAAGCTTAATCTTGCAAAATAACATATTGGGCTTTCTTAATTCTCAATTGTCATTTATTTCAATGACCATTATGTGAACCTCTATATACATTTACAAAACAACCATGGGCAAGTTCGAGTGACGTCTATAGACCGTATCAAATAGCCGCCATCTTGTAGGTTAACGTTTGACATTTAAATTGGTCACAAATAAATGTAAGCACAAAATGTGCAACCATGCATGTCCTGAAGGAACAAAGAAATCGTCCTACAAGACGGCAGCTATTCGATACGGTCTATAGTTAATAACAGTTCGCTAAAGAGTCCCTCGAACAACGGAAATTAACTGTTGTTCGAGGGAGTCCGGTTAGCTATAGTTACTCAATCGAACTTGCTCCGCAATGAAGAGAGCCTGTCTGCTGCCACCAAGAGTTTTCATAACGTTAGTATATATAAAGAAGAAATTGTCCTACAACATGGCAGCTATTCGATACGGTCTATAGTTAATTACAGTTCGCTATAGAGTCCCTCGAACAACGGAAATTAACTGTTGTTCGAGGGAGTCCAGTTAGCTATAGTTACTCAATCGAACTTGCTCCACAATGAAGGGAGCCTGTCTGCTGCCACCAAGAGTTTTCATAACGTTAGTATTATAAAAGAGTGTTAATTCCATCCAACAGAGTGGTTGCACGCTGTTTACTGGTCACTAAAGTCCCCCATGTCTGTCCTCCAGAAGGAGGGATATAACTACGTGTATATAGAAACCACAGGAATGTTTCAGATGTAGCAGGTGATTGGATTAGGGAGGTTTAGATGCACGTAAAACGCAAACGTGAACGTGAAATGGCTTGAGCACTGGTAATATCTTTAAGAGGTCTCGTAACCCAGGTTCGAATTTAGGTCACGGCAAAACAGTTCTCTTGCCACATAAGTCACGTTAATTTTGTGGATTTTCGTCCGTTCTAAGATTTCCTCAAAGTAAAGACCAAATACTAAAAACAGTTTGCATTCACGTTCGCGTTTTACGAGCATCTAAACAATTCCTTATGTTTTCTTAAAGCTTCTCGAGGACCAACATGGGAGGGTTAATGGGAGGGTTAATGGCATGTAACGATGTGAAATCACTCTGTGCAAAACACGGGTTCGTTTGGGTCAATTTAACCAATGAAAAGCCTCCTTTGCTATCAACCAAAGCTGACTATTGGATGAGTTAGTGATTACGTCATCAACATGTTTCTGCTCATGGTCGCCAAAAGATCTCCATGCCCTTTGTCTATATAGATCGGTGGCCATGACATCGGCGGCCATGACAGGAGGGCAGGTTTTCATATTTAAATGATGTGACAATAGATCCACAAAGTGCCTACTTCTTCATGACGCACGGTGACAATGTGACTGCCCCCTGTCATGGCCGCCCGTGCAAAGGTTTTATACGCCAATCTTGAGAAATACAACTTTAATTCAACGTATCGTCTTGTGTATCAAACGCCACTGAACAGAAATATGTATTCCCGTACACGATTCCCGTACTTTCCCCTGGGTTATTTTCCTCCCCCGTCGGTTTTAGATTTCGCTAGACTCGCGCTTTTCCGTTCAACTTTTTCGTTTCTTTGGACAAGAATTGCCGATAGGGGAAGGCGGTGTACATGACACCAAAGCGTGAACGAAATTTAAGCAACTGTTTTTTATCAGCACTAATTTTGTTTAGCCGTAGAATGCCGTTTCCCGGCCGCTCCAACCCGACACGTATCAATGCTACATTTCTCTAATTCAATCCCTGTGCCCCGCGATCGTGCTCGCGTTTCCGATGACTCAAATTAAGTGTATTTTTCATTGCCTTTTTTTCTCCTTTCGCCTGAGCGAGGAAGCTAGACGTTGGGGCTCATCCCTTCTCTTGTTTCCCAACCTCGTCCAGAAAGTAATCGAAATAATCTAATCGCTGGGGTTTGGGACCGAGCTCGATTGGTTTTCCCCCGGGGGCTCACGGGGCTATATCCCCCCTCGGCTTGCCCCTCTGCGCCGGCGATACACCGACGCGAATTAAACTGCTCATTCCCCGGATGAGGCCCGCGCTGATGAAACGGTAATCGATAGCAGACTCTGGGATCAAGAGTTTGATTACTTTTGTGGGGGGCACATTAATTTGTGGCCAAACTCAAATTAATATCCTGGCTGTGCGCGCGCGTGTGTCCTCCGACCCCGCGGTGACGGAGCAGCGTGCCAGCGGGAAGCACAGCCCGGGCCGCACGCCGCTCTCGCCCCGGCAAGGAACGATCCGTAATTCGCTTGCTTCCTCGTTCCAACAGCC
This sequence comes from Henricia sp. BOLD:AAB3569, assembly GCA_037783545.1. NCBI lineage: Eukaryota > Metazoa > Echinodermata > Asteroidea > Spinulosida > Echinasteridae > Henricia > Henricia sp. BOLD:AAB3569. Next base: position 107,963 of record JBBELK010000910.1, on the reverse strand, counting down.
AGCGCAGAGCGAGGTAATGAAAGACACCCTCTTCTCGGGCTGCTGTGCGCCAGGTTCATTGCACGCCAGACCCGCCAGTCTTTGTGTTCCTCGCTGCCCAATATTATTTCTTGATTGCTTGATATTTAGCAAACATGTTTTTCAATTATGGTAGCGGTTGGCGAGGCCGAATGATGACGGTGATGACATGGGGGATTGTGAGCCTGATCCTACCGCACTAGGCTGGTGATGAGAGCACACAGCGCCGATGGTCGGTCGCTATATACATGTACCACACTTTGAATATAGAACAAGCAATTGTCTCTATCGTACATCCCCTACAAGTTGCTCTCTGCAAACGAAACAGGGCCAAAATAACAGTCTTACAAAGCGAATCTCAATAAAAAAAAAATTAAAAGTACCCCTGAAATAATAAGTTTATTATGACCAAGTTATAGGATTTATAATTGTAAACATAAATTAGGGATTAAAAGTAGGTTTGGCCAGTCTGAAACATACGTTTAAAAACGCGGCTAGGGTCCATTATCAGCGAGGGCCATTATCAGCGCTCAGGACCCTATAGCCGGTTTTAAACCGGTTGTTTAAGACTGGCCAAACCTAGTTGTAATCCCATTCATAAATACCTTTTTGTGTAAATCGGTAAAACTCACCAAAATTAGCTTTCCGTTTTGCATGAATTCACTTTCTACGGCGTTCGTATGAGCTGCTAGCTGTGCGTCGAGTTGTTTTGTTCGATCGCGCGCGTTACACGTCACAGCACACGTCACAGTGCGCAATCTGCTTTCCGAAGCGTGCAGTTTGTGTGTGCGTGTGCGTGTTCCATACGCGCTGATCAGGGCGCGGGCGCGGCCGTGAGCCAGGCTCAAAAGTGTTTAAGACTGACTGGGCATTTATCGCTCGTTTAAAAATGCCCACGTGATGTGTTTTCAGCCAATAGGGATGCGTAAACTGTCTAAGGTATTTATGAATGCGCAATAAAGTGGGGCCATGCATTTTTCCAGTCATCTAAATCCTTGCATTCATGCGATCACACATCACTGAACATCACAGGAAATTTGCAATATCCAATTTGAATGTGCGGGAAGCAAAAAGGTTGGTGTAATCTACTGCAGTGCTTTAGATAACCAGATGAACTAGTTTACAAAACATCGGTGTTTTGTAACCGAAATGTCAGAATGGTATGAGAAAAATATGACACATGATATGTTATCAAAATCTCGTCACCCATGAGGTAAATTGATATCGTCAACACCTTTAAATTCCCATTGTATCTTTTGCAATGACCCAATTTTGTTTTTTTTATGAGTTGACAAGAAAAACCTTACTCAAAGTGTTCATAGCAATGGTAACAAACACCACATTAATTTATTTCATGTTCACTTGGAAATTGACAACCGAAGGTGTGTTTCTAAAAACCAAATACAGTATATATATTTTCAAGGTTTTCTGAAGCATTGATGCATTTATGTAGCTAAACATTTTCTGGCTATATAGTTTACCAACATTCTTCCTTAAATATTTTACACTCTTATTCCACGAATCTGCAAAAGGTTGTATCTTTCGAATGATACATAGGGCCTTTAACCCGGACACAAGGATTCTTTTACCCGGAAGAAGGGATATGTGAATTTTGACCCGGGAGATTTAGGGCGTTACATCACCTCTAAAACGGTATACCAGGCGCGGATCCAGGGGAGGCGGTCAAAACCCGCCCCCTGCTCTGACAAAAAAAAATGTAATGCATTTTCTGCGCCTGTCCGCCTGTCCACAACAAGCTGATATAAAAATTACTGGCAACCCCCCGCACCTTCCCCCCCCCCCCCCCCCCCCCTGAAACAAACATTGGGTGGGGGGGGGGGGAGTGGGAGGACATCCAGGCATCCCCCAACCCCCGCTGAGCGACTTTGTTGGCATTCGCATACCGGCAAAACCCCTCCCTGGAAAAATTCCTGGATCCGCCCCTGAAACCATCATTCAACACAAAAAACTTGCATGGATTTTTCAGGTTTTCTGAATTATTATACTGCATCTATGTGGCTGAAATTACTACAAGATAGTTCACCAACATTATTATCTAGTAATGTAATGCTGCTGTTCCTGTTTTTAAATGTTTTCCAATCATGTAATCTGCCTTTAAACATCAAGCAATCATTCTTGTAATATATCTTCAAGTAGCTAGATCTCAATTGCAGATATAGATATGATTTTCTTCGGGCATTTCAAAGGCAGATTAAAACAGCACAGACCGACACCAATAACCGAAGTCTAGCTACATCGGCAAATGCGCGCACACGACAACACTATCGCTATCATCAAAGCATATTGCAACACTTACAAACAGTCCCAAGGTAGAACAAATAAAGGAAAGGCTTCCGTGGAGCACCACCCTGAGGTCTAGGTTAATTAAAAACCAAACATTATACTCTGCTACTAAAGAAGATATTACTATCTGAAACCTATCCCCTTGCGATCGGGGGCTTGTTCGGCCACGCCAGGCCCTTGCAGTCAATTCACGGCGTGAGTCTGCAATCATTTCCACCTTGATATTGTTTAACGGTGTCGCCGTTTCTCTATATTTTCTCCCTCGCAGCCTTCGATCGGCCGGTTTCTTTGCGATCCATCGTTTTTCTGACGCGCCGCCTATTGATTACACTTCCTCCTCCCCAGGGCGAAACGAGGAATCGAAAAACACAACCCTGGTAGCGCAAGTTTCTGCGGATCATGAGGTAACCTATACCCTGTGTGTCGTTTTATACCCGGTTACGAGGTGGCAGATTTCACGAGCTATCATTGCAACATAAGTTACACTTCTATTAAAATACATGTAGGCCTACTACTGACTTTTTGAATCTGTTAAATTCCTTTAAAGGAGCTTAACTTAGAAACATTCCTAAATAAACATTCTTAACTCATGTTTTAAAGCTAGGAAAATTATATTTTATTGTTCCTAAATCCATTAAGAATGTTTTTACTTTTATGAAAAAGGACCCAGCTGATCACATATTTGACGACCCCATTTTTCCCACGGGTGATGAGATTTTCATGATACCATATCATTTGTCAGATTTTTCTCATTACCATTCTGAAAGTTCGTGCTCTCAATCCGTATATTTTCAAGGATATCGTAAAAAACCGATGTTTTGTGAGCTAATTTACCCGTTCCATAAAGCTGTGCAGTGATCACACCAACCTTTTTGCTTCCACATCCAAATTTGAGATTGCAAATTTCCCGTTTTCTTCCCATGGATAGTATTTTGGGTAGGTTAGAAAACGAAATCCATTTTCTGGAAAAATCTCAACAACTCCTTTAAGAATTATGTTACGTCACGTTGGCACAGTGAAACTGGTTATAATAAGCGTGAAATCCCCTCGCAATGCAAGCGGCTTTGTGTTGAATTCCCTCCGGTCCCAGCTCCGAGGATCCCCCATGCCCCGTTCCGGCTAAACTCGCTCCCTCGGTAATCCCATAAGCCACTTCCCCTACGGGATTTTTCTGGCAGCCCGACTGTCCCTTTTATTTTGCTCAAATCTTTTTACCATCTTAGCATGTCACAGCCACATTAACTAACGCATATTGTGCTTTTTACTCAACCCATGTATTGTAAGAATTATCATTTTGAACCCCTGGGGCACGTGAGGTGTTACTTTGTGCATAGTGTTCCATATCGCCCAAACGCGTTGGAACGCGTTAAAAAGGCGTTGCAACGTTTAGAACACAGACATTGCTACCAGTCATAGACCCTATATTCACGCGTTTGAACGGTTCAATCGTGTGCCCTGAATCAGTTCTCTATAGAATGCAAACGAGTTTCCGCGACCATAAGAAGAAATCTGCAGCAGATCCACGCTCATTAAAACAAAATACTTTTTGCATGATCTATAACGGTCTAAGTTGGTAACTCGGAAAACGTGCACTGTCACTGCTACAATTTCTCAAGAACTTGAAAGAAGTTGCACATATTTGTTCATTAATAGGTGCGCACGTGCGTGATCTATACCCAGTACAATTCTCCATACATTGACAATTTATTTGTCTGGGTTTTCAAACGTGATGGCAACGTCTTTGAACAAATCAATTCAGACGGTCACGTGACGTATTTGATGGGCATTTTATTGCGACGTGCGGATTCTTTAATACTGGGACGAGCCATTATTGGACGTTAAAATGGCGTTTAACAAACGGGACATCGGAAAAGACATGGTCGATTGAATGTTAATTTTTCTCCATTTTACGAACTTAGACAATGCAAAGGAACTCCATGTTTTACAAATCCATATAGACACTTTACACCGGCGGCCATGACGGGGGAAGATGTAACAATAGATCTACAGAGTGCCTACTCGTGCATGACGTATACGGTGACAATGTGACTTCCCCCTGTTATCTGTCATGGCTGCCCGTGCAAAGGTATAGATCAGTCGCGGCTGTCATTCCGCACATGTCACAATGTCAAAGATTTTGTACTGTGTCCATACGGCCGTAAATAAGTATTATGAAGAATATGTTATTACCATTGTGCTCGAATATTTCAATATTTTGATGATGTCTCGTAAAGCAGTAGTCTCGCGCCCAGTTCAGTCATGCGCATTAGTACTCTTCCGCCTATTTTCTTCCATTGTTGGTAATTTCCCGTTGCTATGTTGATTTTGGTGACTCGCGAGTTGCGGCCTTGGTAACGAAAACAGCGGCTACCATCTGGCGGGGTATAAAGTGCCCCTACCCTGGGGGCGGGGCAAGTACGAAAAGGGGGTGGGGGTTGCGCAAATCAGTGCTCCATCACAATAGAGTATATATAACAAGTGAAAATATCCCCCTTTGTGTGTTGCCAAGGTATAGGTCTACACTAAAACCAGTGAAACCAGTTGACGTTATAGATTATCATGAATGTTTAGATCCAGTTACCCTGCAGTATGGCAACTGACGTCACATTTTAGTAGTCTGTGGACGCCATGTAAATCAGCAAAAATGCTATGCAGTCTATTTTTGACACTTTGCTCAGTTGCAGAAAACATGAGAGTATAACACTGTGCCTCATAGCTCAGTTGGTAGAGCATCTGCCCGATGTGTCACAGGTCTTGGGGGAAAACCTGAAGGAGTATACTACTGTGCCTCATAGCTCAGCTGGTAAAGCATCTGTCTGGTATGTCAGAGGTCATGGGGAAAACCAGAGGGAGTAAGCCTATAACATTGTGCCTTATAGCACAGCTGGTAGAGCATCTGCCCGGTGTGTCGGAGGTCTTGTGGGAAACATGAGGGGGTATACCACTGTGCCTATTACTAGCTCAGCTGGTAGAACATCTGCCCAGGGTGTCAGGTCTTTAGAAAAACACGAGGGAGTATATCACTGTGTCTCATAGCTCAACTGGTAGAGCATCTGCCTTGTGGGTCAGAGGTCTTGGGGAAAACCTGAGAGTATACAACTGTGCCTCATAGCTCAGGTGGTAGAGCATCTGCCTGGTGTGTCAGAGGTCTTGTGGGAACCTGGGGGAGAATACCACCGTGCCTCACAACTCAGCTGGTAGAGCATCTGCCTTGTGAGTCAGAGGTCTTGGAGAAAACCTGAGAGTATACAACTGTGCCTCATAGCTCGGGTGGTAGAGCATCTGCCTGGGGTGTCAGAGGTCTTGTGGGAACCTGGGGAGAATACCACCGTGCCTCACAACTCGGCTGGTAGAGCATCTGCCTTGTGAGTCAGAGGTCTTGGGGAAAACCTGAGAGTATACAACTGTGCCTCATAGCTCAGGTGGTAGAGCACCTGCACGGTGTGTCAGAGGTCTTGGGGGAAACCTGAGAGTGTATACCACTGTGCCTCATAGCTTAGCTGGTATAGAGCATCTTCTCTGTGTGTCAGAGGTCTTCGGAAAAACATAAGGGAGTATACCACTGTGCCTCATAGCTCAGCTGATAGAGCACCTGCACGGTGTGCCAGAGGTCCCAACGAGGACAATATAATATTTTCCTTGCATCCCATATTGAACTCTTTCTGTTCATTTATGTATGTAGTGTTTGGATTTCAACAAATATAAAACAATGAATATCTTACACATTTGGGAATATGGCCCACGCAACGTGTAAACAGCGCGCCCTTACTCTTCACACACCACACGGGGAGAGAGTCCCGTACACTGATTGAATGTTTGCTCGGAGTTCTCGAGTAGCGCAGAGAGGCAGAATAGCACCGGCCGCGATTTATGACTGGGCAATCGATGTGCCTTTCCGTCAACCAACAGTACATTATGGGTCAATATTGTTTGTAATTGACTACGATTCTATTGTTGTGTCCGACGCCGGACGGCACCGTGGTTTGGCGGGGGAGCCACACGGGCTTTAGGTGCTAATTTCCGGGGCCGGATGACGCTGCGTTCGCCCCTCTCGCTCGCTCGGTGTTTTGGGGGAACCCTGTTCTATATACGGAGCCCCGTCTCTTCAAACACATCTGCCCTTTGTTGTTCGGAAGTGTAATCCCGATTTAATTGAAATAGAATGGGTCCGGGATTGAGTGTCATTGAGATGGGAGAGGGAGGGGGCTGAAGTGAGGTTTGCTCGGTGAAGACTCGCTCTCGATAAGTGTAAATCTCCCATGGTAAATAACATTTTAAAAGGGTTTCTTGCGGGATCAAGTGCAAACGCAATTCTTTTCGTGCCAATTACACGTAATTTTATGTTCGCACATTTGTGCACAGTGTGGTGTATGGCACATGCACTAAATCAGGCCATGCACATTGAAACCAATGCTAAAATGCTCAATATTAAAAAATCATTTTAAAATACTTAAAACTCTCACAGCCCCTGGGGACAAAAGGCAAAACACTCCTAAAAGTCTAAACCTTTCAATTCTGTTCCATAAGTCCACGATTAGACCCGACTAACCAACGTTGACTAGACCGGGCCAAAATGGTTGAACCATTATTTATATTCAAATATAATTCAAATATTTTCCTCATTGATTGTGAATGCAGAACAAAAAAGTGTTCAACACCGCCATGTTGAACATGAAATGTAAATGTTCAGCGCGCCCTCTACGGTAGCTCCAAGACTTCAACAAGATTGGTCTGCAGATGTGTGACCACGTGACGCAGATTAACATATCGATGAATATTCATTTCTTGCCGATGTTTCTCATATTATGATACCTTAAATTTCATTCTAGCATGATCATAAATGTGAGGTAACTTCCCTTTAATGTCATAGCGAACTAAAATGGAAAACACACATTGAAAATTCCAGCCAATCATAATTATCATAATTAACACGACTTCGGTTGCATGATACAAAGAACAAACGAAATTCATGTCGTGCCCCTTTTGGGAGCTCGAGGCAAACATATTGGGTGATTCTCTGGCATATGGAGAGCAGGGAAATTGGTATACCTAGGACACAGACGGGGCAAGTCCGAGGCCTAGGCCGGGCCAGCGTCGGCCCGGCAGACGGCAAGTTAGCCGGCACGCGCGACCCAATTGTCCCGCTGTTTTGCAACCCCCGACCCCCCGGGCGCTGTCAAATGCTAGCACCGCTCCCCCTTCATGCCAGCAAGACCCCCAAACAATACACCAATACCCCTGAACACCCCACAATCTACACACACCCCAAGAAACGAATGAATCTCCCAATATTATTCACGCTAAATCAACCGTTTTCTCAACTGTCGTTGGTATTTTGCTGGCGCTGTGCGGTGCACGGATGCACACACGGATTGCCAAGTTTTCATCTTATGATCTGGACAATTTTCGGCCTTGGCTTTTTCATTGGGCGGAGTTGCGTTGTTTTCGTTAGCCATCTGTCGTCGTAAAACTGCCGAAAAATATCAGTCAATGTCGTCGTCTACAAAATATGAAAGAAAAAGTCAAAGCCACAAAAATATAAAGGTAAATGTACGTGTTCGAGCATGCATGTCATCTTCAAGGTGAAAAAATAAAAAGCTGTATCATTTCCCAATACTTTTATGTCTGATATCTGGCTTCGTCCGTGCCGCATTAAACCTTATACGTTGATACGATGTGTCGGTAATATACGACCATACTATAATGTTCCTTCTACGCACGCGCCGCAACTTTGTCTTGCGCTGTTCCCTTCAGAGGGGCGTATGGCAAATGTTGTCCCCTTTTATGTAGACGATGTGCCCTCTGACGTCACAACAAACCAAAACATGCCCGGCGTTATGCGCACGCATCATGTTTTACATAAATTTGGTTTAAGAATGAGATCGCATGCCAAATCGTCTTTGAATTTTGCGCCTTTGGCACATTACCAAACCAGATTTATGCAAAACAGGATGCGCGCGCATAACGACGACCAATTCTCAACAGAGGGCACTTTAGATATAAACAAAGAGAATATCGACTTTTCGTCTATAAAATAGAGCTCTACTACTGCTAAAACTGCAGTAAAATATTGGGGGCGGGTCTTGGTTCAAAATGTAAGTTGAACCAGGTTGAAAATTGTTTTTGTGCTTTACTTTTATGGAAAAAAGGGGGGGGGGGTGTTGGTTTGAGTTAACTGCCGTTGAATGCCGTTGAATTATGAAATGTAGGCCTACCGACTGAGCTATTTTTTATAGACTATAAACACTGTCTTATAGGTTTTCATTAAATTGTGGCCAATGTCATTTATCGTCTGTTTTGACAAGAGGGGTGGCCTGGCCAGGCCATTTTTTCCTTTTCTTGCCAGCGTTTCGGTAAGACATTGAAATTAATTTCCGCGCCCTTTATAGACAGGGGCAGCTGGGGGCTGTTTTGTTATTTTTGTTAAACGGACAAGGGGAGAACCGTGGTCGCCTGTGCAGTGTTTCGGTTGGTCTAGGGGATGCCGGATGGGCCCAAACTAATTGATTGAGCTCGGAATATTAATAACACTTGCGCGCACACTCCGGCCACATGTGCGCACGTCACCCACAGCGAGCAATTTGATACGCCAAGCCGCGGCTGTGCGCCCGATTCTACGCGGAAATTTGGTCTAAGGTTTCGCGGGGATTGGGGGCTCGGACAGCGCGGCAAACGGTTCGCGCGCGCGGCAAAACATTTTGGCGCGAGCACGGGCTATACGGTGACTGACGTGGCTATTCGACTTTTTGGCCGTAGACGAGGGGTTAAGTTCGGGATCTCAAGAACCCTTGGGCTGAAACTACTCGGCATTATGAGTTTTTAATGCATATTTGATGTGCGACCTATTTCTTTTCGCTACGCAAAGTAACTTTAACCATTTTAGGTCCACACCCTTTAAAGATATACAGTCCGTGGTTCTCAGCAATGTTTTTTTCTCTGAACGAATTTTTAAAGCATTTACTTTATTTTAACGAAAAAAACATCATACTTTGTAGTTTAGAAACGCAGCAACCCTGTGAAAAACGCCGTTTTTGCGCATTGTCTATACACTTTCCCAAGTCTGATTTGGTATTTGGTCTGTGATCCGCGGCGTGCAGCGCGCCCTCTGGACTAGTGACCTGTCAAATCTCTTTTCTTCTGTCTAAGGCGGACAATGAAAGTCCTTAGCATAACAACAGCCGCAGCCACAGCCAAAGCCACTAATTCGGATCCAGCCTCAGAAGACTTTCTGAGACGGAAGAAACAAGATTGGCACAGCCACCACTATACGGAGGGCGTGCTGTGCGCTGCGCGCTGCAGACCACACACGGGACAGACTTGTGCAAATGTATGCCTTGAATTATTGACGGACCGCCAATAATGGCGCTGTTTAGCACCAACAAAAATTGCTTAGCTATTTTTTTAAAAGAAGAATGGGTTGCCAGCCAAATATTTTGCAAGTGTTTCTAAAAACTCAATTTGACATAACGTTTTGGCTGGTTAATGTTGGCTTTGTAGGTATGTTATGCCCTTTATTTTATGTTATGAATCCGTAAAAGGTTTGGGCCTATAAAATCGTGAAGCTTCGTTACAACGCGAGAGAAAAAAAATTGTAACCATAGCTACAATCGGAATTACCCCCAGCCAAACGGAGTCTCATTTTACACCTTGCTACGATCGACCCCGGATTTCTGTCTGAACTCCCAACGGTTTAAATTGAATAAAGCTTGTCTGAAGCACGGGTTGTGTCTAGTACAGGCGGTAAATGGTGCGAGAGATGGGGAGACACTGGCGCTGACCCGGGGTCAAAAAGTACGCGACGTGTCCGCTGGCTCCGCGTAGTCCGATGAAGAAAACCTATGTTCGTACAGTATCGCACATTTTGTAAATGTCTCAATCCGTACATTTTTAAGGATATCGTCAGCAAGCAACCGATGTTTGGTAAACCATAAAGCAGTGCAATGATTACTCCAACCGTTTTGCTTCCACATCCAAATTGGAGATTGTAAATTTCCTGTTTGTTTCGGATGTGTTTTTATTGTGGGGAGGTACTTATATGATGTTATGTTAGAATGAAAACCATTTTTTTGAAAAATATAGACACTGCATGGCGTTCATCTGTTGTTCTTCTGTTTAATCATGGAAACCGGTGCAAAGTGTCTATACACAGGCGTGAACGGATAACTCAAGTGTGAATCCGCGCCTGAGGAGCGTCGGGGTAAAAATCCCCGGTAAATCGGAATTAGCCTTGTCGTGTGAAAGCCCAATAATTAACATCAGCAAACACGACACTCGGCGAATACAACATCATACAGAATACGGTGTTAGGTTTCCTTTTTATGATTTTTCTTTTTGCTTCGCCTGAGAAATTTTATCTTTTTATTCGAGAGGAAAATATCCAAACGTAGCCATCGTACCGTGAGGGTTATCCTAGGAATATCTGCGCGTAATGCGATTGGGGGAACACTGCACAGCTGGGGCCCCGGCCCAAGGTCGCGGTGGATGACAAGTGGCGTACGCACTGCGGACATAGGAGCAGATGAATTTATTTTTTTACGAATTCAAAGAACAATAGCATTACATAACTAAAGAATAATGTTAATAAACTGACTTGTAGAAAATTTAGCTACATAGATGCAGTAATACTTCAGAAAAACCTTTAAAATCCATGTATGTTTTTTGTATTGAATGAATGGTAAAACAAAATTGCAAACGATTTTTTTTAAAGCACGTTCAGTTGGCAGTTTCGTCTAATAAGATACCATTTTACTCGGGGAAAATCATGTGGTTTTTGTTACCATTGCTATCAACACTTTTAGTCGGATTTTTGTTGTCAGCCTCGTGAGATAAAATTTTGGGTCAGTACAAACGATTTATCGGTGCTTTAAACGTTGTGCGGTGTCCATGTAAAATATGTAACACTCTATAATTGGTGAAAGATCGCCCAATGAAAACATGAATGAATATATCAGAGCACAAAACCATATACATGTAATGAGTAAAATATTCAACACGTAATGCATGGAAGCAAATATGACGTAAACAATGAAAAGACCGGTTTGTTTGCTGCCACCAAGCGTCTCAAAAGTCCATTAACACAACAATGCACCGTTTTTGACCGTAGAGGGCGCACTGCCACTCTTTCGATCTTCTCATATACGCGTACAACGCAGTGTTTTTTTCACTGAAATTAAGGCCGTGGTCTGTGATACTATTTTATTGTATTTCAACAAAACCTGTTACAATTTCACTGTGTGTTAGAAAATGCATCATACTTACATTCAATTAATGAGAGGGAGATGTTTTATACCGATGTTCATGTTATACCTTATATTCCGAAATCGCTATTCGGCGTCTAAAAAAGGGTAACTTTTTTATCTTGGAACGTTGGTATGGGAATTAGGACGCATTGAACTCGTCTAAACGTTTGTGAAATCGATCTCAGGTCTTATAAATATGTTCATACCATATGTTCGCCATTCTAAATCGTCTTACTGGGTGTCATTTCAAGGACCTAAGTTTTGGAACTCCTTGGGCAATGAGTTAAAATTAATCAGAAGTCTTCCCGTCTTCAAGAAAAAAAACTAAAATCTTGGCTCCGTGACAAATAGGTCTATTATTAGATTTAGTTTGTGTTTTAATTATAATTCTTGTATTTTCATGTATTTAACATGTTTAATGTCGATGTTTTTTTCCAGGATTGTAACGTCACAATTACGGGAGAAGGTATACCAGGGTTGTATAGCCGAGTCCATCACAAGTCTATCACAAGTCCAGAGCCGATAAAATCACAAGTCCATTAACAAGAAGCAAAGGATGGACACGCACAAAAGAATGCCTTTGTTAGAGTTCATTTGAATAGCTTGTGACCCATATTGAACGCCACCTGTATTTACAAACACATGATACGTAATACATCGCGACGGCTGGTAAAGCGCATAGCCCAACATTTGTCTCTTTTGTTAATTTTAAACATTTCTAGTTAATTACGTGACATTTTGATATTTTGTTTCCACAACGACCATCGAAATATGATTGTCAAGGATGCTAAATTGCTAAATTATGTAAACAGTAAGCCGGTGTTCCCTTTAAGACCCAGGGACTTGTGGTGGACTTGTGGTGGACTTGTGAAGGCTTGTGAGGACTTGTGATGGACTCGACCACAACCTTTGAAGGTACGTACCTGAGTCGTTGAGTGTGTGCATGCACATAATTATATTAACTGTTACTTCTATTTTCGTTATCTTGATTTTTGGTAATTTTGCTTAATTTGTTATTTTGCTGAATTTATTTTTTTGCTCAAATTAAAACTGTGTTTCCGTGCAAGTTACTTTCGCTTACTTTAAGTGGATGCTTTGTGAATTGTTTGTGTTATTGTGTATATTTGTTGGTCCTGTATTTTGGTTATTTATTTTGTTCTCATTTCATATTAATAAATACATTTGTTTTGTCCAGTTCAGTCAGTTTGTCCGTATATATTAATTCTGCCTTGTACAATTTTAATTGCTTCGTGAATTTTGGCTAAAAATTCGACATTTCCCCTCAAAATATGAAATTCTCAAAATTTCTAAATTACTCTTAACGAACATTTAGCCCTTTTGGAACCTATTTTGACAGTTTTCCAAGCTAATTTCTAAGAAAAATGATTTGCCAAAATTTCGAAATTTTTCCTCAAAATATGAAAATGTTTAACATTTCATATTTCACTCACTGGGTTACCAGTCAAGGTCAAATTGAAGGAATATCATCTATGTGCTATAAGCAATATTTCCTGCAATTTTTAAGAAAATCTGAATCATAAAATTTTTGGCCAAAAATAAGGTGTTAGTCCAGCAATTTTTCTCAAAATTGGTCAAAAATTGATATTTTTCAAAATGTCTGAAAATTTACTCTTAACGAACATTTAACCCATTGGAACCTATTTTTACAGTTTTCCAAGCTAATTTATTAGAAAAATATTTTTTTGAACTTTTTCCTGAAAATATGAAAATGTTTAACATTTCATATTTCACTCACTGGGTGACCAGTCAAGGTCAAATTGAAGGAATATCATCTATGTGCTATAAGCAATATTTCCTGCAATTTTTAAGAAAATCTGAATCATACAATTTTTGGCCAAAAATAAGGTGTTAGTCCAGCAATTTTTCTCAAAATTGGTCAAAAATTGATATTTTTCAAAATGTCTGAAAATTTACTCTTAACGAACATTTAACCCATTGGAACCTATTTTGACAGTTTTCCAAGCTAATTTATAAGAAAAATGAATTTTTTTGGCCAAAATTTTGAACTTTTTCCTGAAAATATGAAAATGTTTAACATTTCATATTTCACTCACTGGGTGACCAGTCAAGGTCAAATTGAAGGAATATCATCTATGTGCTATAAGCAATATTTCCTGCAATTTTTAAGAAAATCTGAATCATACAATTTTTGGCCAAAAATAAGGTGTTAGTCCAGCAATTTTTCTCAAAATTGGTCAAAAATTGATATTTTTCAAAATGTCTGAAAATTTACTCTTAACGAACATTTAACCCATTGGAACCTATTTTGACAGTTTTCCAAGCTAATTTATAAGAAAAATGAATTTGTTTGGCCAAAATTTTGAACTTTTTCCTGAAAATATGAAAATGTTTAACATTTTATATTTCACTCACTGGGTGACCAGTCAAGGTCAAATTGAAGGAATATCATCTATGTGCTATAAGCAATATTTCCTGCAATTTTTAAGAAAATCTGAATCATAAAATTTTTGGCCAAAAATAAGGTGTTAGTCCAGCAATTTTTCTCAAAATTGGTCAAAAATTGATATTTTTCAAAATGTCTGAAAATTTACTCTTAACGAACATTTAACCCATTGGAACCTATTTTGACAGTTTTCCAAGCTAATTTATAAGAAAAATGAATTTGTTTGGCCAAAATTTTGAACTTTTTCCTGAAAATATGAAAATGTTTAACATTTCATATTTCACTCACTGGGTGACCAGTCAAGGTCAAATTGAAGGAATATCATCTATGTGCTATAAGCAATATTTCCTGCAATTTTTAAGAAAATCTGAATCATAAACTTTTTGGCCAAAAATAAGGTGTTAGTCCAGCAATTTTTCTCAAAATTGGTCAAAAATTGATATTTTTCAAAATGTCTGAAAATTTACTCTTAACGAACATTTAACCCATTGGAACCTATTTTTACAGTTTTCCAAGCTAATTTATTAGAAAAATATTTTTTTTTGGCCAAAATTTTGAACTTTTTCCTGAAAATATGAAAATGTTTAACATTTCATATTTCACTCACTGGGTGACCAGTCAAGGTCAAATTGAAGGAATATCATCTATGTGCTATAAGCAATATTTCCTGCAATTTTTAAGAAAATCTGAATCATAAAATTTTTGGCCAAAAATAAGGTGTTAGTCCAGCAATTTTTCTCAAAATTGGTCAAAAATTAATATTTTTCAAAATGTCTGAAAAATTACTCTTAACGAACATTTAACCCATTAGAACCTATTTTGACAGTTTTCCAAGCTAATTTCTAAGAAAAATGATTTTTTTTTTTTGGCCAAAATTTCGAAATTTTTCCTCAAAATATGAAAATGTTTAACATTTCATATTTCACTCACTGGGTGACCAGTCAAGGTCAAATTGAAGGAATATCATCTATGTGCTATAAGCAATATTTCCTGCAATTTTTAAGAAAATCTGAATCATAAAATTTTTGGCCAAAAATAAGGTGTTAGTCCAGCAATTTTTCTCAAAATTGGTCAAAAATTGATATTTTTCAAAATGTCTGAAAATTTACTCTTAACGAACATTTAACCCATTGGAACCTATTTTTACAGTTTTCCAAGCTAATTTATTAGAAAAATATTTTTTTTTGGCCAAAATTTTGAACTTTTTCCTGAAAATATGAAAATGTTTAACATTTCATATTTCACTCACTGGGTGACCAGTCAAGGTCAAATTGAAGGAATATCATCTATGTGCTATAAGCAATATTTCCTGCAATTTTTAAGAAAATCTGAATCATAAAATTTTTGGCCAAAAATAAGGTGTTAGTCCAGCAATTTTTCTCAAAATTGGTCAAAAATTGATATTTTTCAAAATGTCTGAAAAATTACTCTTAACGAACATTTAACCCATTAGAACCTATTTTGACAGTTTTCCAAGCTAATTTCTAAGAAAAATGATTTTTTTTTTTTGGCCAAAATTTCGAAATTTTTCCTCAAAATATGAAAATGTTTAACATTTCATATTTCACTCAATGGGTGACCAGTCAAGGTCAAATTGAAGGAGTATCATCTATGTGCTATAAGCAATATTTCCTGCAATTTTTAAGTAAATCTGAATCATAAGCAATATTTCCAGCAATTTTTCTCATCTATGGGTTCTAAGCAATATTTCCAGCAATTTTTCTCAATTTGCCAAAAATTGCTGGTAAAAATTACTCTTAACGAAGATTTAGCCCGTATATATCGCTAGTTAAGAACAAAATAATTTTTTGGGGGACTATTTGGAGTTCAGTTTTTACTCATTTTATTTTGCAAATATCCCGCGCGCGCCAACTGCTTTGTAATAAGGCAAACTATTGTCCAAATACATTCACATAAAAGGTCTTAACAAAAAATCTCATTGTCTCTTCAAAATAATGTGTTGACAAAAACATTTTAAAAATTCTATTCATCATGAAAACAAGTTGACAGTGTTTCACAGGCTCACAAGCCATAAGCAAATTCACGCAAAGTAGAACACGTGATGAATGTGATTAATAATATGAATATATGAATAATAAATTGTAATTCCTGCAATAAGTATGCAGGAATTACTGAATTATTATTCATAAATGATGAGGTAGTCCCTCTACATGTGGTCATATAGCCAATATCAGAATACCACAATAGCTGCAATATGTACAATCAACACACCAAATTCTCACTAGCAATTTTCTTCAAATATAAAATTTGCTTAATTATCATAATTTACAATATTAAATTGTGTATTAAACAATTTTGCATTTTTCCGTGGCAATTATATGCACATCATCAACCAGATTTATACAAATATATACTGCAATCGTGTTGGTAAACATTTAAAAAAATACCATCATTTGTCAAGATCTACCTAAGCGCAGGATAGTTCGTGTCATACTTTTTTCCAAAACGAAAAACAAAATACACTTAAATTACACAACACACAAGTACAAGAGACTGCTAAAGTGTGACGTCAGTTGAATACAGTACTTACCATTCAATATACCTTTATCATGGTATGGTGCGGCCATCTTCCCATCTTCTCTATTCAAATCATAGAGTTATATATAGTAAACTAGAGTGTGCACTGGCTATTCAAGCCACGTGTGTGGAACGTGCTGACGTGGGCGGCGCCATGTTTGCTTAACGCTATGGTTGCAAAGTGGGCACCACAGCTTTGCCCACCGAGCACCCATAGCGTTAAGCCAAAATGGCGGCGTCCATATTGGCACATCGTGTATTGGGAGTGCGCACTCTAGTTTACTACATATAACTCTATGATTCAAATGAACGTAACCAAAGCGAGGCTTGCAGGAAAAATAGTTTGGTCCCCGTGTTGAAAATTTTCATTGTGTGCATCACAAGAAAACGCGCAGCGCAGACAGTGATTCTCTTAAAACAACAACGGTAGATTACATGCACTATCGCGCGGTCACGCCGACGCGCTGATCGTGCTTGACACATACTGTGCATACTATGGTGAACAAGACAAAGATAGCCGCACCGTGATAAAGGTCGATACTCATTAAGTGGCAAATAATGCACAATTTCACCATTTTAGTACACGGCAAGAACGAGCAATATTGCATGCCAGCTACAACAGTACACAAAATATTTTGGAGCAAATAAATAAAGTAAAAAAAAAAATCTACTTTAAAACTCGAACATATTATCTTAGACTTCATCGGAAAAAAAGTATATTATTTTGTTAACTAACAAATATGAAATGCCTTAAAATGCATTAAATATTTGTATTGTAGGCACATGTAATTATCTGTCATTCCAAAACTCCAAATCTTACGCTAGGATATGTTCTCTTCAAAAAAATAAAAGCTTCTGTACCAAGAACACACCGAAAATAATAAACAATAAATTTATAATTTATAGCAGAGTTGTAGTCTAGTCCATCACAAGTCCAGAGCCGATAAAATCACAAGTCCCGCACAAGTCTGTCACAAGCACAGTAACAAAAAGCAAAGGATGAACATGCACAAAAGAATGCCTTTGTTGAAGTTCATTTAAATAGCTTGTGACTTGAATGCATAGTTCCGACCTGTCAATCAACCGAACCCGCCGACCAATCACAACAGAGCTAGCAGATATCACTTACATAGGTCAAAGTGCACTGTCTCACAACAACATGATCACGCGATAGCGATATGTTCTGCCGGCCCCATACAATTTGTACAGTGTTGTATGCGATGATCCGGGTGAATTTTTGGTTTCAAGGCCGGTCGTTTCGTTGTTCAAAGGTACGAAAGCACGTATTTCATGATATGACATCCCTGTATTACTGGCCCTTTACTCGGTGTGTTCTAAGATAACTGTCGACCCTGAAACATGAATGCCTTTGAGTTTTCTCCAATAAATCTGTGCTTTCTGTTGAAAAGCCCATTGCTTTGTGCGTAGTGTGTCGCCATTTTGACGATAGCGTGTGAGCCATAGCAACAATATCCACGGGGGCGGGGCTAACTAGGCAAACTCGGAACTATGCATTAAGACCCAGTGATTTGTGAAGGCTTGTGATGGACTCGACTACAACCCTGATTTATAGTACGTGCACACACAAAATCATCAATATATATATTCTTAAACAATTCCTGCATTTCACTTCAATACAGGAACTTTCATAGTTAGTGACTTTCCCCCTTAATTTTTTAAAAATCATTTTTGATATCCACGCTAGCTTCCAAGAATACACACACAGCATTTTTAAACAGATTGGCTGAAACCAACCCCAAAAAAAGAAAATGAAAATATACTTTAGCTTTCAAAGATGACTTATTTATAAATAACAGCAATGTACATTTTAAACCAGCTTGTCAGTTTCGAGATAAATACAAAAATTTACAATAATTACCGAACCAAAGTATTGAATTCCCCTAAAAATTACACCAAAATAATTTTGGGTAATTATCATTGATAACCCGTCCATGTAAAATTGCGCCCTGTAGCGCGAAAAAATAGATGTAATGGTGCAACCATAAACTTGCTGGGTTGACTCGACCATGCGAAATAGTTTCATGCCGTGCAGTTTGGGCCACATTTTTGTGACCACTTCTCAGGATTGTAATGACTCGGACTTCAGACTCGGGACTCGAGTGCCGATTTTCACTGACTTTACTCAACTTGAGACTCGAACCTCAAATGACTTGACTTGAGACTCGAACCTCAATTGACAAATTGACTTGACACTCGAGGGCAGTTTGACTTGACTTGACCTGGGACTCGAGGGCAGTTTGACTTGATCTGACTTGGGACTCGAGGGCAGTTTGACTTGATCTGACTTGGGACTCGAAGGCAGTTTGACTTGATCTGACTTGGGACTCGAGGGCAGTTTGACTTGATCTGACTTGGGACTCGAAGGCAGTTTGACTTGATCTGACTTGGGACTCGAAGGCAGTTTGACTTGACTTAGGATTCGAGGGCAGTTTGACTTGATCTGACTTGGGACTCGAAGGCAGTTTGAGTTGATCTGACTTAGGATTCGAGGGCAGTTTGACTTGATCTGACTTGGGAATCGAGGGCAGTTTGACTTGATCTGACTTGGGACTCGAAGGCAGTTTGACTTGATCTGACTTGGGACTCGAAGGCAGTTTGACTTGATCTGACTTGGGACTCGAAGGCAGTTTGACTTGATCTGACTTGGGACTCAAAGGCAGTTTGACTTGATCTGACTTAGGGCAGTTTGACTTGACTTGACTTGGGACTCGAGGGCAGTTTGACTTGACTTGATTTGTGACTCGAAGGCAGTTTGACATGACTTGGGACTCGAGCAAAGAGAGTCTCGTTACAACCCTGCCCTGGCACTTCTACAAAACAGCGGTTGATCCAGGCCCATTAAACTACAAAATTACAATGGAAATTTTGAGCTGTACCCGAAAATTCCAGGTTACTGCCCAAATTGTCCATCATATTTTGGCAGTTTAATGGGCCTGGAATCACCGCCTATTTCTGGTTATGGTCGGGAAAACCTTACTCTGACTATGCGACATCCAACTAATTTCGCACGGTTGGGTCACATGTGCGGCAGGCTTAAAAAAAGATTTTTTTTCCCCCGTTTTTAACATACTAGCGTTCTACCAACTGAGCTAGCATTAAAATTACTTTACCAAAGGGAAGATATTTATATTTAAAATATGAATAAACGTTGCCTTTTCATATAAATTTCCTTTTCTTCATAACCTGCAAAGTTGATGATACTTAAAATGGAATAACTGAGGGTTAAGTGATGAAAACAACAATTTCAGTTTGAATTTTTCTGAATGATTTTCTGAAAACTTTTTTAATTTTTCAAATATACATTAGATTACAAATGATCAGTACAAACAAAAGAAATGTGTTTGATTGTCAAATTTGAAATTAGTACTGATATCAATTAAAGTCCAGTACTTCGTTAGTTTTTTGAGTTGAACTCAAAATTGAGTAGTTCTCAAGTTTGGTCTGTACTTGTAGCAGAGCGGATGACTCAAGCCACTGAGTTGGACTCAAGTTCTATTTGAGTCACAGTATTTTGAGACTTGAATCAAAATTTGGTACTTGAATCTAGACTTGCTCTAATAGACTTGGGACTCAAATCGGGACTTGCTCTCAAAGACTTGAGACTTGAATTAAGACTTACTCTTAAAGACTTATGACTTGAATACTTACTCTTAAAGACTTATGACTTGCATTGAGTCTTGCTCTTCAAGACTTGAGACTTGAATCAAGACTTGGTCTGACTTAAAGACTTGGACTTAAATTGGGACAAGTTGCTCTTAAAGGCCCATTGTATCATTTGCAATGACCCAATTTTGTTTTTCACGAGTTGACAAGAAAAACCTTACTCAAAGTGTTGATATCAATGGTAACAAACACCACATGAATTTATTTCCATCCAAAATGGTATTTCATGTTGGAAATTGACAACCGAAGGTGGTTTTCTAGAAAAGTCCCGTGCACGGGACTTTTTTACCATACACAAAATCCATATATAGATTTTCAAGGTTTTCTAAAGCACTGATGCATCTATGTAGCTAAAATTTATTCAGGATAGTTTACCAACATTCTTCCTTAGATATGTTACACTCTTATTCCACGAATCTGCTAAGAGCTGTATCTTGCGAATGATACATAGGGCTCTTAAAGACTTGGGACTTGAATCGAGACTTGCCCTTAAAGACTTGGTTTTTAACTTGGGATTTGCTCTTAAAGACTTGAAACTTGAATTGAGACTTGTTCTTAAAGACTTGGGACTTGAATCAAGATTTGTTAGTGAAAAATTGGTACTTAAATCAAGACTTACAACTCTGGCTTCTAGCTGTACTCTGCTACACAATTAGCAATCAAGTTCACTTAGTACTTAATGATAGATCTTTACATAGTACTGCACATGAAAACTTTCAAACATCACAGAGCGATCCACTAAATAGCTGACATATTGGACAAACTTGGACCATGTTCTATACGTTTGAAATAAAAATCTTGGAGTACAATTACTACCAAGAAACAGTACCTTTAGCACACAAGCTGTCTTTGGTTTTCAACGTTGGAAACACACATGCGGATGACTAGAAGTGGTTCACAGCGAAGTGGTAGGAATTCCATCCTGTTTGGGGAAAAAATAAACGAAGAAAACGATTGAGAAAATGGGAGAATTAAGTTTAATTTGACTAAAATGTTGTAGGACAGGCAATGCTGTATTTAAAGGCAGGGGCTCGTCAGCAATGCGCACACCAAATTCGTGCCACGAAATACGCAGCTCCATGAAGCAAAGGCACGGTGCTGCGTATTTCATGGCACGAATCTGGCGCGTGCGCATTGCTGACGAGCCTTGCCTTTAAGTCTATCACAAGTCTGGATGAAACTATACCGGGCAACAAAAGAAAAGCAAATGTTCAATTTAATCGAAACTTGACAATTTCTTTTGTAATTAAGTTGACATCGAAATATTCACATAACAGCTTCATTATGCTCGACTGCATAAAGCTTCTGTGTGCTAAAAATGCACACTCTCAGATTGACTGCTTTTTTTAAATCGAAAAATGGAAAAAATTGTGCGTTACTTTCGTTGCTCGGTAAATAAGGATTGCATTTGATTGAAAGTAGTGTTCAAACGCCTTAGTCAAATGGTCCGCGCAAAACGCTGCATCAACTCAATACCTGATGGGTACCAGTGACCAGTGTGACCGTGACCTGTGGGCTGGTTCCAAATAGTCAACCAGACACGACTAACCATCGTTGACTAGACTGCGTTCGGTTGGAAATAGTATAGTTAAAGATAGTATACATGATTGGTAAACTGTTACCCCCTGTGTGATTGAAGATATGATTAAAACCACCCCCTGTGTGATTGAAGATATGATTAAAACCAACCTGAGCAAAAACCAGCTATGTACTTCGTCTAACGTTTGAGAAAACAGTCAAAAAAGGGTTTGCAGTCATTTCGTCCCAAAACCACTTTGCCCTGAACCATTCCACCCTGAACCACGGCCTGCACGAAGTGGTTTTGTGGCGAAGTGGCATTTGGGTGAAATGGTTTTGGGGCGAATTAGATTTTCGTCTCATGAGACGAAAACTGATTGTTTTAGGGTCTTTCTATAAATTAGAGGTCCAATGTTGGTGTCCCCCGTTACATTTTACATCTTGTTTTTGTAAATTCAGGACACATTTTTATAATACTTTCCATCTCAAAGAGTGAGTACATGAAGTACAATTCATACAAAATGGTTTAAAATCCATTTTAATGATTTTTGTACGAAAAATAACACATATCAGGTGTAACGGGGGACACCAAATGTCACACTTTTGGACCCTTAATTTATAGAAAGACCCTTTACTCATTTCTCAAAGACTATAGCATTTCAGACAAAACCATTTCATGGGAAGTTTTCTACGGTCATCATGTTTATATTGTGTAAGTTAGGCGTAAATCTGTGAACATTTCTGATTTTCGAGATACCAATCATATACTGCCTTTAACTATAGTCGTGAATCAAACTTGCCTATATTTGCAGTCCCATTGTTGAATCATGTGATATTTGTTACGACCTTCCTGAAGCAACCATTACGCAAATAATTTCTTGAAATAGATTACAATTTAGTCTGAAGGATGTACAATAAACAAGATGAGAAATCTTACCACGTCGTGGGTTAAGGACGCCAGTTCGGACCGCAATGCTTCCTCGGATAGTCTCCTGATTTCATCCAACTCAATCCTGAGCTGGGCTTCGCTTTCATCATCAGAGTCTGAACAACAACAAAAAAATGACAAATACTCACGTCAATCTGATTTTTTAAAGCCTGGAATGAAAAGATTTTTCGGCTTCTTACCCATTTTGGGGCTTCCAGGAATGAAAAGTTTTTTGGGCTCCTTACCCATTTGGGGGCTTCCAGGCTCCAGCGAGTCACTCTCAAATGCTTCATTTGTCGTTCCGTCATTCACTTTCTGTTCCTCCGTTATTCTTACCACCAACCCCGAGGCTGGCATTCCCTCCTCATCAGGAGTGAAACCAGGGTTGGTGAGACCCTTTCGACCTGGTGGTATTCTCTCATGGACTTCTGACATGGCATCTTGGACAATTTGCCTGCAAATAGGAGATAAAGTATACATGTTTTAAGGTAACAAGGGATCGATTTCACAAAAGTTAAGATGAGTTCAATGCATCCTAATTCCATACCAACATCCCAAGATAAAATCGGTCCCTTGTACCCTTGGGCTATTGGATGACATCGCTGCTTCAGAGGTCACCATCCGTGGTTCACTGTAGATGTTTTGAGATGATGATAAGGAATTGGCTACCATGCATGATGGGTTACCAAGGCAACCTGAGTGGGCATCTTACCTAGAAGCCTGCAATGCAAACTGCTCATTGGTGGTCGTTGTCTGGTGGCGTGGGCTATTGGACGATGTCGCTGCTTCAGAGGTTACCGTCGGTGGTTCACTGTAGATGTTTTGAGATGATGATAAAGAGGTGGGAGGATTCATGGAAGAAGAGGCTATGCTGTCTAAAGACACATCTGAAAAGAGAAACCAAATTACTGAAAATTAATAAAGAAATATGGCCCGAATGGAATTTGAACCCCTACCTCAGGTTTAACGTACCAGCACTCTACCAACTGACCCTATGTTGGTGTCATCTCATAATATAAACTACTATAAGTTCAACTGAGAATAATACCTGGGTCTTTCTACACTATTGGGACAACATTTTCTGTGACAAACAAGGATATATTTATGCTTATTCTGAGGAGAAAACATCTGCCCAACAGAGTAACAAAAAATCCCATGTGCAAATTTGCTATCAACGTATGTTAACATTGGTCTGTCCTGGGATCGATTTCACTAACGCTTACGATCCTTCGTAACTCGAGATGCGATGAGTTACCGCTCCGTAACTCACGATGTGTCCTAAGAACTAGCCTACGATGTCCTAAAGGCTGAATGCCGAGCTCAGCGTGGAAGTTTAGTGGGAGAGAAGCTGTGGCCTTCTTTTGAAGTCGATCAAGAATACACAGTTTGGATTTTGCTGCTGTTCGCAAAACCTGACTGCAGTATTCCAATGTTGGTCTGATGAATGACTTCTAGATGGTAGCAGTAGTTCTACTGTCCAGGTTGTTCAACTTTGCTTTGCACATCATGCCTAGTTTTCTGCTAGATGCGAGGGCCAAGTTACTAATATGCTTTGCATCCAAAGTGACCTTAAGAATATTGACTGAATCCACATTGTGTAGTTGCTCCTCAAGAAGAGTTAATTGTTGTTACACACAAAATGCTAATTTTATCCGAATCTTTTCACGGTAAAGGGGGCATTTTGGCAACACAGACCATATTTTCCAGAAAATACCTTTGTCTGGTCTCAAAATAAAAGAAATAAGTTTCAGTTGTTCTAAAGAGATAACTTAGACCCAAAAAGGTTACAAATAGTGTGACAACATGCCTTTCTAAAAAAACAAATGTATACAAATTTCCAATATATGCTCGTAACCGGGACGGCCTAAAATGTAACACAAGTGTCCACCCCGGTTACGAGCATATAACCTTTTTGTAACCTTTTTGGGTCCAAGTTATCTCTTCAGAACAACTTAAACTTATTTCTTTTATTTTGAAACCAGACAAAGGTATTCCCTGAAAATATGGTTTGTGTTGCTAAAATGCCCCCTGTACTGTGGAAAGACCCAGCTACAGATACAATACAAAACATGTTCTGTACAGAAAGCATTGTTATTTGATCCACCCTGGCACTGATAAATATAACTTAAAAACAAGATTTGACTATTTTTTGTTCAATATTCACCTTTGCTGAGTCTGCCCTTGGCAGGCAGCGTGTCTGCTTTGTCATAATAATTTGAGTCACGTCTACGGTATGTTGGTACAAAGTCAAACTTCGTTGTGTCGGGGTCCAAATTATTCTGGTGAAGGAAGTCCCTCAGATACGCAATCTCTTTCTGCAAAAAAACAGCATAATGACACAATAATATCAAATATTTATATCATAGAATGTAATTTTAATAGGCCCAAAAGGAAATACAAAAAAAAAAAACTTTTTGTTTCCGAATTGTTTTCTCTCAAAAACTTGAATAGATAATTTCTATTTGACTATGCAATCTTGTTGATATGGTTAATTAGCATGTGTGGTGAATGAATCATTAATTTAGGGTATTGCATTAGAAAAATAGACAATTCTTTCCTGGGTTCTAAAATAATAATAATAGACAGTTCTTATATAGCGCATTACAGATCCGACGGATCTCTCAATGCGCTTTCTGCATTATTACCCCTGGTCATTGGGCTCAGTAATATCATTCCTTAATCCTTCTCAGCTTCCTGGGGAGTATACAGTCCCGTGCTGCTTATGCGCACAGGGACTAATCAAACATCAGCTTTCACTACCCTCACAGGTACCCATTTCCTCCTGGGTGGAGAGAGGCAATTCATGGCAAAGTGCCTTGCCCAAGAGCACATGCACCATGGACAAGCCAGGATGGGATTCGAACCCATGACCTGTGGATTGACCATAGTCTTGGATTCAACACGCTACACCGCTCGGCCATGGTGCTCCATAAATAACTACCAACAATACTATGGCTATTAAGCCAACTGGTGGTCTCGAAACGCGGTATTGCAGTCGTTCCTCAATGAATATGATTATTTACCAGCTGTTGGTCGCATTGTGCTTGTAGTGCATCTGCTTGAGCTTCGGCCTGCATTCTTGCATATTTTTCCATCTGGAGTTCGCACGCCGTTTTTTTACGGACCCGCTTTTTAGTCCCTACAATGTAAAAAAAGAAAAAACAGTTTTTGTTAATTAAAACAGAAATTGTTAATTAACCTTTTGCGTGTTTTGCATGAATAGCAGCTGGTGTACCGACGTACTTCCTTTCACATGCACCTGAGTATCCACTTGACCAGACTAAATTTTTGTTGCTATGTGGTGCACAGGGCAGGTGTAAAGTACAGAATCAGTACTGTGTTCATCAAAGGACAGAATGGCATAAAGCAACCAGACTGGTCATTGCTGGGCAATGGTGTGCACCACGTAGCAACAATAACATAGTGTGCGACTTTCTAGACTGCACCTTCAATTGAATGTGAAGAATCTGGGGTGCCAACCATAGTGGAAAGATTTCACGCAAAGGGCTATTTTTTTTTAATCAGCATGTAATAACATCCGTAGATACAATTTTGTTCATTTTTATCATCCATATGCAAGAACTGATGCCTTTTAATAAGCATTCACTGTTTACTACAATTTCCTGTACATGAGTTTACTGCCAGATTTTAACTAGGGATGGGACGTTTAACTGGTTACCTGTTTAACCCAAAAAAAGAAGGAAAAAATAAAAAACCGGTTTTGCCAATCGTTTAAACGAAACCCAATTTTAAAGAATTTACAATAGTTTTCAGAGGGTTATTTGTAATGACTTCATGAAATTGAAATAAATTTATATGGGGTCGTAGTACAATAAGTTCCCATCCCTAATTTGAACTTATGTTTAAGGGGCTGTCCCAAGTTGTACAGAGAGTAGTATTTTTCGAGACACCCCACCCCTCCCTCCTCCCCAAAAATACTACTTATCAACATTTTGTATCACTACAATGTACTATGAAATGTCAACATTTTACAGTGCATTTAAAGTCCAACGTGGCCCTTAACCTCCCTCCGACTTCCTATGCTCTGTAGAACCGTGACAATTTTGACAATTTTGGACGGCCCATAAGCAGTCACTCTTTCAGAGCAGCCCACCCTCCCGGATTTTGGGGAGGACACAGGTTCATTCCGTGACTCCAAACACATCTAAAAATCCCCAAGGTTGTTAATTGACAATCATTTTTCGAAGAATTTGTTGCAAAATCCGGGAGGGTTGGCAGCTCTGCTTTTTTTTTGATTTTCAAGTACATGGAAATTACTGCCAGATTTAAAGGCAGTATACATCATTGGTAATTTCAAAAATCAGAAATGTTCACAGATTTACGCCTAACTTACACAATATAAACATGATGACCGTAGAAAACTTCCCCTAAAATGGTTTTGTCTGAAGTGCTATAGTCTTTGAGAAATGAGTAAAACAATTAGTTTTTGTCTCACGAGACGAAAATTCAATTCACCCCAAAACCAGTCGCCCAAGTGCCATTTCGCCCAAAACCACTTCACCCGAGTGCCATTTCGCCCCAAATTACATTGTCCAAACACTACATCGCCCAAATGCCACTTCGCCCCAAAACACCTTCGTGCGCAGGCCGTGGTTCAGGGCGAAATGGTTCAGGGCGAAGTGGTTTTGGGGCGAAATGACTGCAAACCCTTTTTTTACTGTTTTCTCAAAAGTTAGACAAAGTACGGAGCTGGTTTTTGCTCAGGTTGGTTTCAATCATGCATATCCTCAATCACACAGGGGGATAAAACTATTTGTAACAGTTTACCAATCATGTATACTATCTTTAAACTCACTTTTAATTTCCAAAGTACTTGTACAAAAACAAACAAACAGGGGAAGCAACTAACCATGCAGAATGCCCCAGCACCGCCACATCCTTAGAATGATGATTAATGAGAATGCTCTAGTGTAGGCTGAATCCTCAGGATCTTTAACAAGGAACACGAGGTCTGATACAAACACTGCCAGAACGACGAATGCGTCAAATATCTGCAAAAGGATAATGCATGTCATTAATACATGTTTACACGAGCCAGCATTTGTTTGCCAACAAGGACTGACATAAAGTTGGGCCATGCATGGATAGGTTCGACCACACGACTCAATATGATCCAAAATATCTCGATTGCGGTTGGCTGCTGCCTTCACGTGACAGACGTTCTACTCTGCTATTGGTCCGTTTCATACAACAAGCTCCAACAAAGTTTGAAGATAGCTACATGGCCCAACTTGTTGGATGATGTTGGACCTTGTCTGGAGTGGCGTCCACACCATCCAATGTTTAGTTGGCCGACATCGTTAGACAAATGTGAACTGTTCAAAAGGATGATATTTTTGCATAAATCTCCTTCGTGCATTCTTATGGCAATATCTGAAAAAGTTGTATGACATTTTTGCCCAATTTTCTGTTAGAATCATCGAGAAAAAAATAAATAATCAATACAGTTTACGCATCCCTATTGGTTGAGAGCACGTCACACGGCCAGTTTTAATCGACAGAGATAAAGACAGGCCAGCCAGTTTTAAACACTTTCTTGGCTGGCCAGTGTTTGTGCCGGCACCCTAGTCAGCGCGTATGGCACACGCACACGCACACAGAAACTGCACGCGCCCAAAAGCAAAATGTGCAAAGTACCCTTATCGTGTGTGCGCGTACAACACGCCTGCATTACACGTAACACGCGCGATCAAACAAAAACAACTCGACGCACAGCTTGCAGTTTGAACGAACTCGCGATGCATACAAAAATACAACGCAGAATATAGCAAAACGGCAAGCAAATTTGGTGAGTTTTACTAATTTACACAAAAAGGTATTTATGAATAGGAATAAAAGTGGGTTTGGCCCGTTTTGGCCAGTCTTAAACAATATGTTTAAAACTGGCTAGGGGCCTTGCAGCTCGGGTCATTATCACTCGTTCATTTATTCCCTAAATAATAAAAATAAAACGGCAAAAACTATTATTGATGAATATAATGCACTGCACACAAACAAAGTATGCAAAACACAACATGGAGCCAGTTACCATAGCGATTAAAGGGTTGTGATCCTGATATGGCGCCACAACTTAAGCCCTTTTCACACTGCAGAGCCAATCCCCGGGAAATAAATCCCCGGGGATTTTTTACCCCACCAACGCCCCAGCAACCGTTCACACTAGACCCATTTGGTAACTCCCGGGGACACTATTTCCCGGGAATATGCACGGTCGTTTCACACTGGCCATCAAACCCCGGGAAATGTGTAAACTGAGGGCGCCCATCAGGAAGTTCCCAAATGAATTGTGGGCGGAAGTCCAATCCCACAATGCCGCGCCGCGCGCGCATTTTTATGCACAAGCTGCTGTTGTTGTTTACACCGTGCGATATACATGCGATATGTCAGGTTGACGTTGCGAGTACGCTGGGCCACGCATCATGTGGATAAGAAAATAGAAGACTGGTACCTAACCACACGGGACATTATAAATACACGTACACGAGAAGGAAGCTAAACACAGTCTTGTTCACGACACTTCTTTTATTACAAATTAAAACCATTCATTTTGCTCATATTCTTTAAAATAAAAATGTATAATTTTCAAACGTTATTATTTGTGTTTTGTACAAAAATTTGAAAGGTACTGCATCACAATACTAAGCTACGGCGCGAATTATTTGGCGCGCTATTTGTGACCCTGTGACCTTTCGAGATTACCCGTGGACGCAAAAAGGTGGGGTAAGTTCAAACCCTGCGACGTTCACACTAGTTGCTTTTCCCCGGGAAAAACGTTAAACCCCGGGGATTTCTCCTTTAACCCTACTCCCGAGCAGGGGTAAATATTTCCCGGGGAAAAGCTTTTTCCCGGGGATTTCTTTGGTAGTGTGAACAGACCGACCGAAATTCCCCGGCAATTTCCCTGGGAATTCGTCTAGTGTGAAAGGGGCTTTAGTATCATACTCTAATTTGAAAAAAGGCACGTAATCCTTTTGGTTTTAGTTGTCTTTTGTGTTGAAATTTGGGAGGGGTAACTGAAACCACGCAATGTACATGTACTTTGTATTTCTACATTGTAAAAAAGTAAAAAAAGCAATTTTTAGCATCAACTTCCTCTTTTTCTACTTAAGATAGTTTTGGTTTTAGTTTTGGCATAAAAATAAACTATTAGAAATGGTATGCGTACGGGAAACGTACACAGATCGGAAAAAAACTGAGTGGTTATATAATCACCATTTTACGTGGGTATTTTATCCGACACGACATGAGTAATGAGAATTTCACATCAATATGCTCATGCACACATGTGCTCATTTCTTGAATAACCACGCAAAATTGTGATACAACCACCCATTCAATAATATATAAATATTAGAATGGTGAAATATCAGAATCGTGTAGGAATTGGACGGCTTTGGTCGTGTCCTTATTAAAGGGAGTCATTTAGAAAGCATCTGCACGATTGAAGTACATGTGCATTTTATACTCACCTCCAGTTTTTTCCGTTTGAAATTGGAACCCATGCTGAAAATTCTCACCACAACCTAAGCGGCAAAACAAAAACGGAAAAGTGATATAAAATGCTATTAGGAGAAAAACTGATTTATTGAAATTTCACTCATAATGTAATTTGAAATATTAAAGTACAGGTTCTATAGGGCAGGTAAAACCAACAGCTACCTTTCCAGAAAGGAACTGGTCAAAGAAGTGTTTAAATTTAATCCAAAAATGCCTTGGTGTCCCCCTTACGTCGTTAAACAGTTTCATATATTATCAAAACTATGACACCAAGACACAGCTAGCTGTTTTAAAAATATTTTTAATATTCTACACTAGTTAGAAATTGGATGCAATGAAAAGCAACTTGGCTCCACCGGGATTCGAACCGCAGACCTTCAGCTTAAAACGTGCAGACGCCCTACATGTACCAATTGAGCTACCGGTATGAAGCCAACTGGTGGTCTTGAATCACGGTAGTGCAGTTGTTTATCACTGATTGGGATTAGCTATCACATGAGTTTAACAAGTCCTACAGAGGTCTAAACCCTTTAATGAGATAACCATATTGAAAAAAATGCACAAGAATTTCTTGTTAAAAAATTGGTAATTGGAAAAGCCATTTCTACAAATGCATCAAAATGTCACACTTTGGCTCCAGTTTTTATGGAAAAACCAACATACATATGAGTTTCGACTGCAATGGACTTGTACCCAGACACAGTACCTATTAAAATGTATTAGATCACCTACCTCAAGAAGAAACAAAGACAGAAGCGCCAGACTGGTTCCTGATAAAGTCTTCAAAACAAGATCCTTGTCGACGGTGTCAACTGTAGAAATAGACAAGAACATTTGGAAAACAGACTTGTTAGTAGAAAAAAACATTTTGTGGGTCGATACTAGGATTGAGAGAAACCGGACATTTTGAAAGCCGAATTTCCGATCTTCCGATCTTGTAAATCTTACCCTGTGCGCATTAGCACCAAAGCATCAACAAGTGTTTAAAAGTACACACTCTGCTCTGCCGGTGCATGTAGACATTGAACATTCTAATAACTCCTGATAATACAAGGTTCCTGTTAGAACAAGATAATCTGCAAAGAACCTCTTAGGGGCCGTCTAAAGTTGTCATACATTTTCACAGTTCTACAGATAGTAGTACTTTTCAAGAAACCCCGCCCCCCTTCCCCCAAAATATTACTTATCAACATTTTTCTGTCAGTACCATGAAATATCAACATTTTACAGTGCATGTAAAGTTCTATGTGACCCTCGACCCCCTCCCTACGCTCTGTGGAATCATGAAAATGTTGCCAACTTTGGACGCTCCATTTTTATCAAGGTTCAACTGCTACGTTGATGCGATAGATTTGCGTGTTAAATGATCGATAATAGCAAGCAAATCATGTTTGGTGATTTTACACCTCATTTTGGAATGACTTGGCTGTACTTTCAGTGTTTTAGAGGGAAAAATTCATTATTTTTGTCCAGGCGGCAAATTTTTGTCCTGGCGCTAACGGTACCTGTGATGATTTTGTCAGGGCAAAACCAACAGTAGAAATCACTGCTGTCCTTTGGCCTGCCATTAAAAAAACCTTTTTTAATTTTAAAAAACCCATTTGAATACCGTACCGGTACATGTCTGATTGAATCAAATCTGCATTTGTTATACTCAACAATTGTGCCCATTTTTCAACCCGGATATTACCGGGTTCAACCTTACCCCACAGGTACACCAACAAAGGCACATCTAATCAGACCCATGTCTGGCTGCAATTTTTCCTCAACCCTCAAACCATTTAAATGCGGTTCTTTCCATAAAAACAGGACACAGTGTCACTAATAATGACTTGGCACTTCTGGTGTGGTTTTCTTTTACACTACTTGCAACAAGTTAGGGATATCGTGGGGTGTATGCAGATATTTTATCCTCATGCATTCCACTTGAATTATTTTGTATATGATTAGGGCTATTTCACAATAAGTGTACACTTTCAGTCTCACTGGCAAATGGGGGTCAAATTTCAAACTTGTCCAACTCACAAAAACTCTGTTGATCTAAAAACTTCAGGATGTACATGTATACTAATAATTCCTAAAATATCAGAGCGTGGCATTATGATTAACATGTTTATTTTTTCCAATGAAATAATGATTTGTAATTGGTTGTCTGGAGAGGACATTTTGTTTAACACAGAATATCACAATATAACGGCCAGACTAAATGTTGAAATGGTAATGCCATGCAATGTCCTGTTAGAAGGAATGGTACTGTTAATGTTACAAACATAACATAACATATTTCCATCATGGTTGCTGTCCTGGAGAGGACAAATTTTTAACGGATTTTCCACAACCCTGAATATGATCTTGATAATGTTTACTCAAATCTCTCCCACGATCAAATTGTCATATTTACTCCGACAAATGTGTCCTGTAGATGATACAAACATACTTGTGAGTACATATTTCCAAACTATTCCATTGTCATGAATACCTTGTCCTGGATAGGACATTACCATATTTTATTTAACGAGAAATCCACTTTATTTTGAAATGTTGATAAAATTAAAATTTTTGGACCGAATTACACCAACCCAAGTTTCACAATATTGTTGAACACTATATGATTGATCATATTAGTTTACAAAACATCGGTGGTTTTTTGACGATGTCCTTGAAATATATAAATTGAGAGTGCGAAATGGTAATGAGAAAAAAATGACAAATTATATGGTATAAAAATCTCAACACCCATGGTGAAAAAGGGGTGGTCAAAAATATGATGTGACATTCTATCTATGTACCGGTACAATTACTTAATATATTCAAGGGCAAGCATTTTGTATATTGCTGCCTATTCAACATGGCTCTTATGTAAAGGACACAAATTGTATAGTATGGAAAACAGAGAATTTGCTAAAATTTCTGCTGGTCTTTTTCCCAGTATACGGTACGTGTTATTGGCCATGAACAGACAGATAAATGTTAATGCTTCTTTCCTTGTCCCAAACTTCGGTCAAGGGAAAAGTTTGGAATTTTTGGTATATTTCCATTCTCCTTGCAAACAAGTGATAATTTACATTTTCAGAAAAAATCTGCATCAATTTAGAAACATGAAAAACAAAAAAAAGTACAAACAGAATTGACTGTGTATTTAAACCCAAATGCATATTTTGAAAAGCCAAACCCATGTACATATACTATAAATTGTGCCAGAAACCATTAAAGCTGATCATGCATGAATAAAAATGCATTATTAATTTATTGTGGGAATAAAGAAATATAACCTTTCATGAGAATTTTTTAAAGGTATATATATATGACAGGATTTAAAATTGAAAGATGAATTTTGAAACACGAGAAAATTGCAGTGCCCCGACTGTTTTAAGGATATAAATTATTTCACTGAAGGATAAAAAATGCTGAGAAAAAAATTAAAATCGAAATTGATCTCCTCTGAAATAACCCTTTGCATATAATAGGCACAAAAAGAGATTTCTGACTAATTTGATAAGGGTATCTTCAGGACTTCTAAGACAAAGTAATTTACACGTACATGTTTGTTGCCTGGCAACTGCATCATCCTTAGCAACAATGCCCAGTCATTGAAAATTTACTCGCAGAGAACCACTTCTAGGAATGACCAAGTGTTTGATATATTTCTGAAAAAAAGTTACTCAAACTTGTCAGTTTTTACAAAGTGAGGAAATCTTTGATGTTTTTAAGAAATAACACACAAGCGAGATGATGTATCAAACCACTCCGCACGTGAATCATGAGGGGATTAATTAAAGTACTCACTGAAGCGCCGCTCAATGTTTGTATTTACATACACATACAAATTCGCTGTAGTTTACATCGTGCACTTCAACCGATTGGGATGCAGTTAGTCCCGGTACTGAAGCCACCTCTGAAGAATCTCTGGAGTATTTCTTATACCTGGGGCGCATTCAACAGCACAATATGTACGCCGGTATTGGCCATCCCAGCATACCGAAAACATTGAACGTAACCGAACGCACGGTATTCCCAAGCAATCCCAACTCAAACGGCATCAGGGTTTCAAGTAAATATTTTGCTTCAACTTTCAGCGTGTCGAGAAGAATTTCGAAGTATTTATTCTTCGACTGTGGAAGATCACTGCCGGTTGAGTTAGCAGTTTTGATTTGTTTTGATTATCAGAATCTTCGCGTTTAGCGTGCAGCCATAGTGCTTTGCAAATCATATTGTCTACAGTAGCCATGTTTGATCGTACGTTTTGGGAGGCAGTCATTCAACAAGCCATTTCGGTTGCAGCATACTGACGCTGCCATACGTATTTCGGTATTGTGCTGTTGAACATGCCTCAGATTTGTATGGTAGCGAAGCACCTACCACGTCAAATTCATGAAGCAGCACTATACCGCATAAGCCATTTTATTAGTGTACTCCAAACAATCCCATGAGCCCCTGCGTGACGAGGTTGTATTTACAGCACTGATGTTACATGTATTTCTCATTTGGTCTATAGATTTAGGAAATACTCACCCATTATAAACAAATTGTGCGCAAACAGCAATTCCGTCACAACAACAAAGCAGTTTGCCAAGACTAGAACGAGTATCGCGACGTGAAGGGGAACGCTGTTGATGATATGGTCTAGATGCTGTTGGAATCTGAAAAAAGAAAACATGTTACAGTGCATTATATCTGTAAATTGTACACATGTCAAAGTATGTAAAGTCACGTCACGAGCCAAGCTGGCTTATACGGCCGGTACTCATCCCCGGTTTCATTGGCATGGAGTGACTAGGAGCATTGCTACTCCCCCTGGATGGGATGCCAGTCCATCACAGGTTTACCCCGAGCAGTTAGTTGGGTTTCCCCAACAGGTTGTTAGTTTCCATGGCATGGAGTGACTAGGAGCATTGCTACACGTACTCCTCCTGGATGGGATGCCAGTCCATCACAGGTTTACCTACAGCAGTTAGTTGGGTTTCCTAACCAATATTTGCCGGTACCCATTTATACACCTGGGTATAGAGAGACAATGTGGAGTAAAGTGTCTTGTCTTAGGACACAACGCGATAGCAGTGACCAGGCTTTGAACCATGGAACTATCATCCGAAAGTCGATGCGCATTTTTTTTAGAAATGCAACATTTTCGACAGGAGTGTGAATCAAAAGTAGATATTGGAATCAAATAAGCTGTCAGTTTTAGAATTTCCCTCTATTTTTTGTTTAATGTTTCCTAAAAAACAACCATCTATTCCAACAGAATTGAAGCATTTTATGGCGATACAAATGAGAATAATATGAAGCTGAAAAATGCCAAAACAACCTTGAAATAAGCCAACCAGCTACCAACAAATCTTTCCTGCAATTCCAGATGGAAAAAAAAAGTGACAGTAAATGTTGAATTGGCAACACAGTTTTGATGAACAGTTTTCTGAATTCTGATGCAGCAAATTGCCAACAACAAATGGTTTCCTAGCAAAAAATTATGTAAAAATGGCTTTCATACATGTCTTTTACTGAGATAATTTATGAGGACAGTGGTAAAAGTGTAGTTTTATATAACCATGTACCGTATATTGGGCGTCTTAAAATTGTGCAGAAAAATACTCTGAAATTTCAGTACCATGCAAATTTTGTACCTAAAACTAATCGTGTTTTTCTTATTCCTAAAATATATTTTGCAAATCATCAAAACGTAGCAAAAATGCCAGTTTACAGTTTATTAAAGATTCTTAAAGGTAGAACACATGATTGGCATCTTGAAAATCAGAAATGATCACAGATTTAAACATGAAGACAATAGAAAACTTTCCCTGAAATGGTTGTCTGAAGTGCTATAGTCTTTGAGAAATGAGTAAAACAATTATTTTCGTCTCAAGAGACGAAAATAATTTTTTCAAACAATGTCCGCCACTTCGCCCTGGACCACTCCGCCCAAATGGCACTCCACCCAAAAACCACTTCGCCCCAAACACCACTTCGCCCAAAAACCACTTCGTGCACAGGCCATAGTTTTGGGTGAAGTTGTTTTTGGGTGAAGTTGTTTTTGGCCGAAGTGACTGTAAAGCTTTTTTTTACTGTTTTCTCAAAAGTTAGACGAAGTACGGAGCTGACTTTTACTCAGGTTGGTTTTAATCATGCATAACTTCAATCACACTGGGAGATAAAACTATTTGTAATGGTTCACCAATCATGTAGACTACCTTTAAATACAGCTCATGCATAGAATGAAAGAATTCACAAAATTGTTGCCAAGTTTTCCACTTTGGGAACGTGTGTTATGTGAGGAATTTTTGACAATTGTATTAGAGCTGCATGATCGATTTCGTCTGATGCCAGAACTCAACAATTTTTGTTAGAACTCTGAACTGAAGTCAACTGTGACATTCTCATGCACTTTGCCGACTTGCAAATTAAAGATTAAACTTCCTAGAATAAGAAAAACACAATTAGTTCTTGGTAAAAATATTTCATAGTAATTTGAGTATTTTTCTGGGGTGCGTTGCCGTTTAACAAAACCATACATGTACAGTATGCAGGTTTTGGCCATACCGGCACACTGAAAACACTGAATGCATGGTATTCCCCACACATATCGCATCCCAAACAATCCCAACAAGATGGCGAACGGATAAATTGTGGCTAAGACCTTTGGGGTTTCAAGTAAATATTTTGCTTCAACATTCGGCATGCGGAGCAGAATTTCAAAGTGTTTTTTCTTCAACTGTGGAAGACCACTGCCAGCTAAATTAGCAGTTGATTTTCAATGCAATAGTCAGAATTTTCATGTAAAGTATGCAGTAGGCTTACATGTAGGCAATTCCACGCTGGAGTCGAGTAGAATCCATTCCACTTTGGGAATCGGAATCGCGTTTGTAGATTTTCGAGGAATCGATTCCCTTATTACATGTGGGTCATTCCCAAAATTAGGGGTCCAAAATTGTTGGTGTCCCAGTTACGTACGACACTCTCTGCTTCAAAAATCACCCCTCCTGATCACAAATTCTCAGTGGACTGTGGCCTGTGATCATAGGGGGCAGCATCATTTTCTTCAATATTTTTTTTTCCGATTCCTGAAAAATATTTAAAACAAAAGACCATAAAACTTATAATTTGTTCCATGGTATTGAACAGGAGTTTGGTGTCCCGGGTTACCTACGCCAATAAAAATTGGCTGTAGAATGAGTTTGCATTAACCTTCGATTCCTATTGATAGCATGCCGATTTCCAGAGATTACCTAGCCATTCCAAAGCCAAAACACTCAATTTTATTACAGGTGTGGCTTTTAGAACTGTATTATGTTAAATACTTTTTCTGTTCCTGAATACTTTTGCATTAAAATAGACCGTATCGAAATGGGGCAGCTTTTGTTACTTAAACCGTTCAACAATGGAAGCACAATATGTGCAACCATGCATGTCCTCAAGGAACAAAAAAACTGCCCCACGAAATGGGGGCTATTCGATACGGTCTATGGTAGTCATCTGCAGGGGGCACCTTACATATACCGGTGGTACTAGTACAGCATTTGTCTCAAATTTATTTGAAAATTTCTTTTTACAGGGAAAAAGTACACAGTATACATACATGTACAAGTACACAAGCAAAATGTTTGAGCAGTTTCATGTAAATATATTCACTCTTCAGTTAACAGAACAGATTTGCTGGTACATGTATTACAGGATGCAATGTGCATAACCTTTTGCGAATTTGAACTTTACAAAGTACATGTGTTACACAAAAAGAGCACTGCAATACATGTACTGTAAAAGCCAATATTTTCGCGTACAGATATTTTCGCGCATTTCAACATCACTGACATTTTCACGAGTTGTTATTTTCGCTGATGGAAATTATGTTTTGTTTCAGGGATCGCCACAATTGTTGCAAACAATATTTTCGCGGGTTGTTATTTTCGCGGGCTCTGTCTGGTGCGCGAAATGCGCGAAAATAAAACCACCGCGAATATTTTAGCTTTTACAGTATACAAATTACAGTTTCAACCCATGTGTAAACACAAAGAACATAGTGTAGGGGTACAGGGGTCTTTTCACGAAAACAGGAACACGGTGGCCCCTATACACTGTGACAATCAGAATCTTTCTGTCTGTAACAATGTGACAATACCTTTCTGTACTAGGCTAGTGGTTCAGTGCTTTTTGTTATTTTCCCCCAATTTACACAACTGGTTTTTTTTATGCTGTGGTCTACTAAAAATATTTTTGAGTCACGTGCCCTGTGGTCTTGTAATTTTTTATCAAGGGGGAGTAGCAATGCTCCTAGTCACTCCATGCCATAGAAACTAACAACCTGTGGGAAACCCAACTAAATGCTGGGGGTAAAACTGTGATGGACTGGCATTCCATCCAGGGGGAGCAGCAATGCTCCTAGTCACTCCATGCCATGGAAACTAACAACCTGTTGGGGAAACCCAACTACCGTAAATGCTGGGGGTAAAACTGTGATGGACTGGCCTCCCATCCAGGGGGAGTAGCAATGCTCCTAGTCACTTCATGCCATAGAAACTAACGACCTGTTGGGGAAACCCAACTAAATGCTGGGGGTAAAACTGTGATGGACTGGCATCCCATCCAGGGGGAGTAGTAATGCTTCTAGTCACTCTTTGCCACAAAAAGACAGATTACATGATTGTAAAAATTTAAAAACAGGAACAGCAGCATTACATAACTGAAGAATAAAGTTGATAAACTGCCTCGTAGAAATTTTAGACACATACGTAGATGTAGTAATACTTAAGAAAACCTAAAAAATCCATGCATGGGTTTTGTGTTAAACGAATGGTAAAAAATTGTATGCATAAATGTTTTTCTTTAAATATAGCACCTTCATTTGACAATTTTCCCAACAAAGGTACATGTACATGTACCACTTTACATGGGAAAAAATAATGTGTTTGTTACCCGTATCAACACTTTCAGTCAGGTTTTTCTTGTCAACTTGTGAAGTAAAATTGTGGGTAACTGCAGATGATGTATTGGGCTTCAAGTCTCCATTCTCACGCTCATAATGAATGTTTTATGGATTTCTTTTTTCGGTGGGGGAGGGGGGGTGGTCACTAACTGCATTACATTGTTACATGGCATCAGAGTGCTAATGGGTTCATAATTCCCTTACTGGTCCAAATTCAATTCCACTGGAACATGTCACTTAAATTTTAAAAAGCCATTTATTTTAAAATGTCCCCCATGAATTCAAAACATACATTACAATAGTGTGTACATGTAGGCTCCACTCAGAATAATGCATAAAATACGTAGAGTCGAAAAAGGCGACCATGTACGATTTATTAAAGCAAAACTGCAATCCTGGCTACTTCAAAATGTGAATTATGCCGAAAAACAATAATTTTTCTCTCATTTTCATGGCAATTTTGAGCTTTTTGGAAGCATATTTTGAAGCTTTTGACATTTTAAATCTGTATGTAAATTAGTATACAATGTAATTTCCATATTCATGATACATGTACATACTGTACTACAAATGTCACGTCAGCTGTTGGCCACTTTTTTTCAGTTTGAATTACATGTGTAGCCTTTTTCGCATTTCACATAAATAGCGTCATGTGCACACTTAGTATCCACTTGTCCAGACTAAATTTTTATTGGTATGTGGTGCACGCGGGAGGTGTGAAGTACAGAATTAATACCTTGTTCACCGTAGGTTAAAAAAGCTTAAAGCAACCAGACTGTTGGTTGCTAGGCAATGGCGTGCACCACGTAGCAACAAGAGCACAGTATGTGACAGTATAAACTACCGTACACCTCGATTTAAAAGTCAAGAATGCGGATCACAAGCCATTATGTAAATGTTATATGCAAAAGGCCAATTCTCATGCTTTCCTTACTCGATAAAAAAAATGCTCCAAAAATGTTGCAACGAAAATTAAAATAGTAAACTAATTTCTGAATTTGCCGTTCATTTCAGAAGTTCTGAAATGACTTTAAAGATAGTATACATGATTGGTAAACTGTTACAAATAGTTTTATCCCCTGTGTGATTGAAGATATGCATGATTAAAACCAACCTAAGCAAAAAGGGTTTGCAGTCATTTCGCCCCAAAACCACTTCGCCCTGAACCATTTCGCCCTGAACCATTTCGCCCTGAACCATTTCGCCCTGAACCACGGCCTGTGCACGAAGTGGTTTCGGGGCGAAGTGGCATTTGGGCGATGTAATGTTTGGACGAAGTAATTTGGGGCGAAATGGCACTTGGGCGAAATGGTTTTGGGGCGAATTGAATTTTCGTCTCATGAGATGAAAACTAATTGTTTTACTCATTTCTCAAAGACTACAGCACTTCAGACAAAACCATTTCAGGGGAAGTTTTCTACGGTCATGTTTATATTGTGTAAGTTAGGCGTAAATCCGTGAACATTTCTAAATTTTCGAGATACCAATCATGTATACTGCCTTTAAAATTCAGTGAATCCACAAAATGGCTCAATTAAATCATTCCATTAAACCTTCTCAGCATTGTAGCCGCTCTTCAATTATAATTTTTTAACTGGTTAACAATTACCCAAAAGCTGTTAAATAAAGGAAGGGTCATAAATATTCATGACGAGAGCACCTGCCATATCATGCAGAATGTTAGAGTGCGGCGAGTTGTTGATAAGTTAATGATTAAGCGCCCACACCCATATTACGAATCAAATCCAAATACTTTCAAGCCCACATACGGTCATTTTTTTCGCTACACT
The DNA here is from genome assembly GCA_037783545.1 of Henricia sp. BOLD:AAB3569. NCBI lineage: Eukaryota > Metazoa > Echinodermata > Asteroidea > Spinulosida > Echinasteridae > Henricia > Henricia sp. BOLD:AAB3569. Next base: position 67,087 of record JBBELK010000910.1, on the reverse strand, counting down.
TGCATATATATGTACATGTACATGTATTGTGGAATGTTTTGTTTGTAGAGAAATCTAATATTATAATTAATAATGAAATGTGGGTGCGAAAAATGGGTAGAGTTTGGGGAGGGAGGGAAAAGTAAAAGTGTGATTTTGTAGAAAAATAAAAACGGGATAAATATTGCTTTTTGGGGTATTTCCATAAAAATAGAGCCATTATGTGACGTTTTGATGCATTTGTAAAAATTTTCAAATTATTCAATTTAACAAAAATCCTGTGCGATTTTTAAAAAGATGTACTGGTAGTGTTTCAAACAAAAGCAATTTCCTGCAATTTTCAAATCAAATTGATTTTTGATGGAATGTGATTAAACCTGTTCAGGGTTTTCCGCACACAATGTAATTAGCATAATTGGCACAGTGGACCTTTGACATATATAGATTGGTTCCCGCTAGAGATGGCATTCCGCAATAAGCGATAGGATTGGGAACCGGTCTGTACATGTCAAAGGTCCGCTGTACCAATTTATGCTAATTTCATTGTGTGCGGGAAAAACCCAAACAGGTCTATAGGTGATTCTTTTTTGGGATAATGACCCGTGGACTGCCGGGGTGAATTAATTTTATACAAAATAATGTGGACAAATGTCCATGAGTTCAGGAAACTGTATGCACATTATGCAGAAGGTCCGCGGTTCGAATCTCAGTGGAGCCAGGTCGTTTTTCACTGCATCCAGATTTTCCAAACTCATGAATATTTGTCCACAGTTGTATCAATTTTTGATGAAGTATCATGAAAAATCAACAGTGGTGTATACAGGGGTGTGAGTAGAGAACCAAACAAAAATCTGAAACTGCAATCGTGAAGCTAAAATTGCGAGCCCGAAGCCCTAACGGCGTGGGGTCCAGGGCCCGCTTAAGTTTCACTGACATCTTGATGAATTAATGTCCCCAGTTGGTGCATTTTATGGCTTCGAGAAGTGGCAAGTACCGTACTGTAGAAAAAATCGGAAAATTTAATCAACGCTTACGCAGGGGGGAGGGGGGGGGGGGGGGGAAGCTGAAATTAAATTTTGGCACATCGGAAATTTCACACCCGTGAGTATATCCATGCAGAGAACAACCTAACTTGAGATGGTAGAGCATCTGCCTGGTGAATCAGAGGTCCCAGGTTCAAATCCCAATATGGCCCTTTCTCATCCCAAGTTTGGTTGTTTCATTTCAATGGTGATTAGGCACCATACGTTTTGCGTTCATGCAGAGAACACAAAATTTGAGAGAAGTCACTTTGACAATTTGACTCTATCAGAAAAATTGCTAACATTACGGTAAAACAAGTTACTAGCGCCCCTCGATATTTATCATGAAAATCTGCAATTACCAGTCGGTACTGATAAATATCTTTCACTAAATGCACACACATACTGGTACATGCAGGATATTTAACGATAAATAAAACCACATACCTTTCACACCGACCACCTGTTTCCCGCACAACAGTTGTGCCCATTTTTCTCAATATACGGGCGTTAAATCAATGAATTTAGCAAGCCAATAATTCCACTGCACATATTATCCTGACGATGTCGTCCCAGTTTGGGAGGAATGATATTAAAAATGCCGCACGCAATACCCGACGATATCAATGACTAATGCACTTGCTGCCCGCAGTACTCAATTAAACCGATATGTGAGGCATTAGTTAAATTAGCCCCCGTGTTCTGACAGTACAAACTGAAACCATACATTTCACGCGATGTACAGTATTTGTGTACATCACTCGTAAAATCATCAGCTAGTTTGAATCACTATGACTAAATTATCCCACGTTATGCACATACTGTAGGTTTTGCAAATGTAATGCACGGCACGTGCTGAATTTATATAGACATGACAGTGTGGGAGTGTTGTGTACATGTACCGTATGTGCTGTATGTACACAACCACACCTGCACAACTGGGGAATGCAAGCACGTACTAGTACAGAATATGCAAATTTATGAACATGACTTTCAAATTGGTGATGGGACAATCGATTTTAAAGGTCATATGAAATGGCATTTTTATTTCATTACATGTGCACAAGATGACTAAAAACGATTAATTTAATAGTTGTTTTGAGCTATGTTTGCTAGTTTTTAATTTTTAGACTAATGATAATTTGCATATTCATGAGTTAATCTGTGATGTCATTTCACCAAACAGTGGAATCTTAATAGACTTGTGTGCAAATGTTGGCGACATTTTCAGGCGTTTGTTAATGTTTTTAATTATATTAGCTTACGTGGTTCATTAAATAAATAAAATGAGTAGAAAATTTATTGGGCACAACTTTTGGAGTTTAATTAATGGTTTTCCTGTGTTTTTCAAATGCAGTGTTTCCTCCATGACTACCAATAAACAGCGCCCTCACATGTCAAGAAATGTTTGACCCATCCATTTTTCTCATGGGTGTTGAGATTTTGATGCCATATCATTTGTCATATTTCTCTCATCACCATTCTGAAATTTCGTGTTCGTAATCCGAATATTTTCAAGGATTTTGTCCAAAAAAAAACGCCGATGTTTTGTAAACTTTTATCAAGTTCCATAAACCACTGTAGTGATTACACCAACCTTTTTTTGAAAATTTCCTATTTTCTTCCCATGGATAGTATTTTAGAGAAGTATTTTATAGGAATGTTAGGTTAAAACAAAATTCATTTTTCTGAACACACTCCTTTAAAAGACCATTTCTTTGTGGATAAAAACAATTTTGAGTTTGGTATTTTGTTAACTACCGGTACCGGGTATACATGTAGCTCCTTTGATTTTAGTATAAAATAGGTTTATGGTGTTAATTTTTATTTTTACTGAACTTTAATCACACAAATTCATAAAAAGAAATTAAAATGCGAGAATTACACTCGGAAAAAATAACTGGAATGTCAATTGGAAAATGGTTGTTTGCAAAAACTTGACCCAGCCTGCGTAATACCAGACTCAATTTTGAAGAGCCGGTCACATGTACTGAAACATATTTAGTATAGACCTTATGCGTAGCGGCCATGATAGAGGGCAGTCACATTGTCACAGTGTGTCATGCACGAGTAGGCACATTGTGGATCTATTGTCACATAATTTAAATATGAAAACCTGCCATCTATCATGGCCGCTACGCATAAGGTCTATTGAGCCTACACTTTGTAGCCTACACCTTTGGCCGAGTGGTGTAGCGTGTTGAATCCAAGACTACGGTAAATCTACAGGTCGTGGGTTCGAATCCCATCCCGGCTCGTCCATGGTGCGTGTGCTCTTGGGCAAGGCACTTTGCCATGAATTGCCTCTCTCCACCCAGGAGGAAATGGGTACCTGTGAGGGTAGTGAAAGCTGGTGTTTGATTAATCCCTGTGCGCATAAGCTGCATGGGACTGCATACTCCCCAGGGAGTTGAGAAGGATTAAGGAATGATATTACTGAGCCCAATGACCAGGGGTAATAATGCAGAAAGCGCATAGAGAGATCCAGCGGATCTGTAATGCGCTATACAAGAACTGCCGATTATTAACTGCCTATTGTAGCCTGTATGTTTTTATTTGGAAATATTTCTAAAACTGAAATTCCAGAGCAGATAAAATATTTGTTGAATGTGTTAAAAATGTGGAACGCCTTTTAGCAGGTCGTGTGAACATGACCTACAAACGAAAATGTGTGCTGGCATTTTGCTACAGTTTATGCCCAGCTTTTAATTTCCACTTTTCTAGTTGTCATTTTTGTGATTTTTTTTGTACATTGTAGTTGGACCGTATCTAGGAAGTGTGTTTTCTTCCTCCATGATTGGACTATGTACCTTCAAAATGTGTATATATACGTGTGCTATTAGTAATGTATGAAAGGTCAATATATTATTTGCACAATGAAACATTTTACAGATTCCTGGAATAAGGACATAATATCTAAAGAAAAATGTTGGTAAACTACAGTAGCCTGCAGAAATGTTAGCTACATGTATACATGTACATGTAGATGGATCTGCAGTGCTTCAGAACACCTTGAAAAACCCAAATTTGTATGTTTGACACTAAGGCATAAACAAAAAATATGTTATGTTGGCGTAACCCGACCGACCCTAAAAATACGGCCGACCCTGGATATTTTTATTTTTTTCAAGGGAAGAAATTTAATGATTAATATCTATATGTTTCCATCAAGGGAAAATGTGGATCTGCGGTCATTTTCGATCGCTTAAAACGGATAAATTTGAGTCAACAGCTAAGGTTAATCGCCCAGAGCTGCGCCGATGATGTCAAGGTGGGGTACACGGTGCTAAAAAAACAATCGTCAAAGGAAGAAGCGGGTCCATACAAAGATGTGGAATCAGATGAAACGGCCAGCATTTTGTCTGATTTTGGTTTCCACTTTTTCATGTCATTTTCGTTGCTGGGAGAAAAAAAAATTTAAAACAAAAAAACAAAAAATCCCGACCTACCTACCCTATTTTTGGGGGCCCGTTACGCCAACATAACATATTTTTTTTTTATGCCTAAGGCTGCGTTCGGGCGTGTACTCGTGTTAACACGAGTTATACTCCTGCGCGCGTGAACGGCAAGAATAACGACACTCGGGTCAGTGAGAGTATGCTCTCACTACTCCCCAACAAATGGGGAGTGTGCTCGTACTCCTGTCAAGTGTCATGTGATTTGTACGAAGATGGTGGAATATGGGTGAGATTTTTGGTGAATTTGCTCAACGTGTCAACTCAATAACTAAAATAATAACTCACTAAGGTTTGTTTTAGACGGCATCAAAGGTTCTCACGACTTACGGCCTGTATTTCCTCAGTTTCTTGTGAGCAATGAAACGGCATTTTTTGTGCAGTGACGGCAAGAGACGGCCATCTTCACTGATTACCATTCGCGCATGCAGACTGCGGACTTGCCGTTCGCGTGATGTGACCCGAGTGCAATGCGCACGCATTACTCCCGAGTAACGAGAACTGCACGCCCGAACGCAGCCTTAAAGGGTTAAAATCCATGCATATTTTGTGTGTGTTAAATGAAAGGTAAAAAAAAACACCTTAAGTTGTAAATTTTCTACAGACAGTACCCAGTGTTCTACACTGCCGGTTTTGTCCGGGGCGCCGCCCGGACAAAATAATCACAGGTACCATTAGCGCCCGGACAAAAATTTGCCGCCCGGACAAAAACCTTGGCCACCCGGACAAAAAAAAACTTTCCCCTCTAAAACACTATGAAAGTACAGCCATGTCATTTCAAAGTTAGGTTCAAATTCTACGAACGTGATTCGCTAGGCACTGGTGTCATTATGATTATCGTTCACTTACCACGCATATCTATCCGATCAGCGACCCAAATCCGTGTCGATAAAAATAACGGCCATGACAGTTGCTTGGATTTGTTTTTAACAGCGCCCTCAAGTGGCGATTGTGTTCACCTGTTGAGGGCGCTGCATGCACAGTGCAGCGGCGTATTTACTTGGGGCGTGCGCCCGCGACCCATGGTACCACTACTGATTTTTTAAACAGTCTTGCAGGTTTGGACAATTCTGTCCGGGTCAGTATGTGGATTGGGTTCTCAGTCCCTGCTTGATTCCGTGGGTTTCCCCCTATACAGAATTGTGTATGGGTTTTCCTCCCACCTCTAAAACTGAGCATTTCTTCATCGTCTTCTCGTCACAGGTTTCTTCAGGCTTACAAGCTACAGTGCCTATTAAAGACACTTTTGAGGAATTCTTGGTTTCAATACCAGAAAGAATAATAATAAATACTTACAATGTTGCATGTTTCCGATTTTTCTTCTGGTCTTCCTTCGTGAGCGGCATCTCCGATTTAAAGCTGCTTAAACTCCGCAATGGAGATAATTTATCCGGTGACCTAATCAAACAAGAAAGAAATACAAAAATCAAGTGAATTTGTTGAGAAAATCTCTCATTTTTTGCCAAAGAAAGATATTGTGTACTCAATTGGTAAATGTTGAGTTTTTCATCTGAAAGCTGGCCCAAATACGGGAAGAATTGAGTAGTTGATCATGGCTTTAGAACTTGTGTACAAACCATAGTGTTTCGTCACAAAATATTAATTTTCTCACTCAAAAATTTGTGTTTTTCAATCAAATCTGCACTTATCGATGATTGACGAGTCATTTTAAAGAAAAACATTTCTGACCAACTTCTCAACTCTTAGGCCAAACAAAATAAATGGTGTGTTTACGGTAACCCGACCTACCTGGAATTTTTTAGGCCAAATTGCCGACCTCAAACTTTTTATTGCCAATTTTCAAGTTGATAATTTTAAATGAGCACTATTTGCAATAATTTCCAACGAACATTTTCTACACTTGTACATGAACATGGTTAATAGTGTTAATAGTGAGTTTCAAACATTGCAAAACAACGCGCAAATGCATGAAAAACTGAAATGTAAAAAAAATGACAAAATAAAATTATTTTCCTACCTACCTACCTGGATTTTGTTTAGGCCGTTACCGTAAACGCACCATTTATTTTGTTTGGCCTTACCCTTATTATAAATACATGCACTTCACGCGAAAGCAAACTCAAAAGTTAACACAGTACAATGTAAGCGAACTTGGAAAAAATTCCGTTTACTGGTCGCCATTTTCTTTAATTATAATGACTTAATAACCACCAAAACGTGTAAATATTTTAAAGGGAAGTAATTTTAGGAGTGAAAAACATTCAACATCCAACATTCAACAGCGTCCCAGTGGCGACCAGTAAACGGAATTCATAACGCGAAAGCGAACTTGAAATGAAAGTGAACACGAAAGCAAAGTTTATTGCGCCACAAATTTGCCCTAGTTGACATAGTGGTAAGAATTTAGTACTCGGACGTCACTAATTTTGCCTTAAAATTATTTATTATACATCAATAAGTGCAAATCTAATGACGAAACCAAAATTTGGAGGGGGAAAATATGAAGAATTTACTAGAAAAAACTTAGAATATTTCTGAGTTGTATCCCCCATAGGCTTAGTGCATGAGGGCTTATGTGACGTCCGACTTGTAAATTATTTCCGAACTAGTTTCAGCTTGCACAAAGCTTCGCACAGAAATGTTTGGTGTCATATACTAGGCTGGCCTATTTTGGTAACCATGGCAACTGCTATAATTAGACCTAAGTCAGTTTTGCATTCGTTTTTGCAAACCGGGCTTGTGATTCAACGAGCAAATGTGGACAATGGACAAATTGACTATGTTGACTTTTCCATTAACATGACTTGGTCGAGTTGGACAGTCAGACAGTGGACGAGTTGGTCAACGGACGAGTTGACTTCTCCAGTTCATTTGAACACACAACAATCCGATTTAGACACACTCACCACCTTCCTCCAGACATGGCTCCAGACCGGTACGACGACGGTCGAGTTGACTTGAGTCGAGTTGGCAAAAAGTCACTAACACTCAAAACCTTAATTTCCCGTAACCCAAAACGAAATCATTCAAAGCTTACCCGTTCGCGGCCATGTTGAACAAATATTCACACGTACAGCTGCGTCAAATTACCCATAAAAAACACCGACCACCTGTCGGAATTTTCGACTTCGGCATTGTATAGGGCGCCCTCTTCCGAATTCCGTTGCTAATACTAGTGCAACCCACTGTTCTGTAGTAGGTGCGTTCGATTAGCGTTCTCAAGTTAGCCCTGACCTGTACCTGGGGATGATCGTACAAGATGTAAAGACCAGTTTAAACCCGGTGTCCCGATCTCAGATGTTCCGCGTGCTCAGATGTTCCGATGACCAAATATGGTAGCTTACGTCACGGAACGTCATGCGCACAGCATACGTAATTATACCAGTTTAGGTGAAGTGCTGAGTTGATAAGCAGAATTCGCGCCATGTACGTAGCGCGCAGTATGTACAGGTACTGGGTATGGTCACAGGTTTCTCCACGTTTCTGGTAGGGTACCGTATGCGTACGGGGATATACGGTAGTCTCATTTTTGCAAGATGGCGGCCACGGAGCGTTCATGCCGTTTCGTCGTATTTAAAGAGAAAAACGAACAAATAATTTATTACTTGAGCAAGGGGTCTTACGCAGCAGGGCTTTCTGAGAGTCAGAAGAGAGTCGTGCGTGTGCAGGCAAAGAAACACACGTACGATGAGGCCAGACACATTCGCAAGGGGACAGTTTTACCTTTTACACCGGGACATGTGAGCACGCGGAACATCTGAGATCGTGCACGCAACGTGCTGAACTGTTCCGTGACGTCATCGGAACATCTGAGCACGCGGAACATCTGAGACCGTGACACCGTGTCGACCCGTGGGAGCGAAGTGAACGCAGTGATGGAGTCCTGTGAACCTCGCTGACGTCATAATGTAACTGCGGTAAACAGCTTTCTTGCGGACAATAAAGTACTAAAGTCATAATCGCCTACAATAAAAATCTAAGCTTTTTTGACATCTCAGCCTTTTTGACATCTTAGTCGTGTTTAGAACCATTACTATGGTACCTGACGTAACATATTGGTGCTCTATTGTTTGCTATTTTCTAATTTTAAGAATGACGTAAGCTATAGGCGTAACACAGTCACTCTGATTAACCGCAAGTGTAGAAGACCGTTGAAATGGCGTCACCTTTTATGTTGGCATTTCGGAAATCGGACGATTTGTATAAAGCCCTATTGATTGCTTTCCGGTGACGTCACCCCTTCCATCCACCATTTTGGTGGGCATTTTTCATGACCCACGTGGCTCGAGTAATAACCAGCAAACAGAGCAAGAAAAGCGCATTGGTTGCACTTACGTTTGTTGCTTAACCTTGCTTTTTTTTTTAATATGTTGTTGCGCCATGGCTGTTGTATCGATAAAGATAAAAACGTATTTCTTAAGGCTAAAAATCGCGATCAAGTAGAAGTACTTTTGTGTTTACAAGCTGACTGCATGCTCAATATTTTGAACGTATCGCAACGCGCGTGTGTGGCATCTTCGAATGAAAATACGCTGGCGAGTATTTTTTACGCGTGTTCATGTGCGTCTATTGGCGCGCGCGTGTACGCGCGTGACTGTTGCCCACCACACATTCCCGGATGTTCTACGTCATCGAAAGCAATCAATAGGAAAGCGAACATTTAACAACCTGTGACGTCATTCTTAGTTCGAGTGCTTAGCATAATTCACAATGTGTTTTGTTTCAGATGCCAATTCCTTTGTGTCAAATTACCCGCTTAGGTCTGCTCCCTCGTGCATATCCCAAGGAGCCGTAATGACGTCATAATGACGTCACGGTTTGTTTACACGCATGCTTTCCTATGGCCATATTTCCTGTGTCCAGATCGCATTTTTGAACCCCGCCCCCCACACCCACCCCCATAAAGATTTGGATACCATGTCATTTGTCATATTTTTCTCATAACCATTCTGAAATCTAGCGTTCTGAATCCGTATATTTTCAACTTGAAGGATATCGTAGAAAAGTTTTGTAAACTAATTCATCCAGTTACATAAAGCACTGCGCCAAACTGTTTGCTTCCACATCCAAATTGGAGATTGCAAATTTTTCCCGATTTCTTCCCATGGGTAGTTGATTCTTAAGTTAAAACGAAATCCATTTTTTAAAAGTCTATAAACGTACTTCTTGTTTAACTTCTGTTCACCCATATAAAATAGCGCCCATATAATGTTTACAAATAAAAGAAAATATATAAAAATGAAACACAAAAAGTTAAATCATTAATTCAACGCAACCAATATGATGATTGATATCTCTTTTATTGCACACCGATATTAACATTGCAGTTTTAACTTCAGTTTTAAAACGTCGGCATGCGTCACCGTGTTTTTGACAAGTACAGAAGCACAAATTGGCCAAGTAAAGATGTCTATTTTCTGACTCGCTGATCAACGAAAGCAAATAATGTTCTTCACGTGTACTCTTTAACCCTTCCGTAAATACTTGGACAGTCACACGAACCATGGAGTATTTTTTGGTTCGTGTGCCAACGGTTTCCGACAGATTAAATTTGTTGTTTGAAGTTTTTGAGTGTTTTATATTAATATATGGGAAAACTGTTGAGAATTCCGAGTTCTGAAAATCTTTGCCAGGAAATGAATAAATGGGATTGGTAGATAATTGACGTATAGAAAAATAAATAGTAGTATTTTGTTCAAATGAAAATATATTTTGTTCTGGTGGTTCGGAAATTTGGTCTCTCTGTTCGATTATCAAGCACCATGATTTTATATTTTTATCGGCTACAATAAAAGAGTTTTGGTGGTTTTGTAAATCATTATTTTAAAGGGTACCTGGTTAATCCTCTATGACCCCGTTCTCACGAGATAAATCGCTTCGTTCGACGATGATTCGACGAAGAGTTTTCCTGATGTGAACGCATGCCTCTTCAGTCGTCGATGATTAGAATCGCTTCATTCGATATGAAGCAGATACCTGAAATGACTTGACTTGACTTGAGACTCGAACCTCAAATGACTTGACTTGACTTTTTGTCATTTTGGCCGGGGACCGAATTGTATTTCAGCACCAAAGAAACCTTGGACAGAGCGACATGAATGCGAGTTTCAGCGTTTAGACTTATTTTAAAATTAGCTTCAACAAATTTACTGTATGGCTACTTGACCCAACTTGACCAAAATGCCTGACTTGACTTGACTTGGGACTCGAAGGTAGCTTGACTCGAAGGCAGTTTGACTTGACTTGACTTGGGACTCGAAGGCAGTTTGACTTGACTTGACTTGGGACTCGAAGGCAGTTTGACTTGACTTGGGACTCGAAGGCAGTTTGACTGGACTTGGGACTCGAAGGCAGTTTGACTTGACTTGACTTGGGACTCGAAGGCAGTTTGACTTGACTTGACTTAAGACTCGAATACAGTCTGACTTGACTTGACTTGGGACTCGAAGGCAGCTTGACTTGACTTGGGACTCGAAGGCAGCTTTGACTTGACTTGGGACTCGAGAAGAGGGCCGTTACAATATTGTCCCCTGAATCAGTTGTACAGAATGCAAACTGCTGATTGGAAAGGTGCCAGTTATATATGCATTCCAAGCCTCGATTTGAAGACGAGGCTTGAAATGCATAGTCTTGTACCTTTCCAATCGGCACTATGCACTTTATAAAACTGATACAGAAAACATGATTTAACTGTTCTTCTGCATGAATATGGTCAGGGCCATATTCCCTCAGGTTTTCCCAAAGAACCCGACTCATCATATTAGGTGAGGTTTTCTTCAACTTACTACTTCAAGCCGTGTGGCCTTCATACAATGTGGCCTTAAAAGTGATGCTTAACCATCGCTAAAACGTCGAGGTATGTTTTTTTTCGTCTGGAAGACAATAACTTTTTCGCAAATAAAGTCAAATAAATGTGACCCTGATGTGACCTTTGATTAATTCCCAAAATTAGGGGTCCAAAATGTTTGGTGTCCCAGGTACATGTACGACACTCTCTGCTTCAAAAATCACCACTTATGACCACAAATTTTCAGTAATGGACTGTGGCCTGTGATTATAGGGGGCAGCATCATTTTCTTCAATATTTTGTTTTCTGATTCCTGAAAAATATTAAAAACTAAAGACCATAAAGGCTTTTAATTTACTCTATTGTATTGAATAGGAGTTTGGTGTCCCGGGTACCTACGCCAATGAAAATTGGCTGTATTAACCTTGGTGCCATATCTACACACAAACATTAAATTTGAGTGGCATTTGTAGAAATAAAAATAATTATTTTCTACTGGGAAACCACTTTCAATCATTAAAAACACTTGGAAATCTTAAAAAGCATGTCACACTTTTGGACCCCTAATTTTGGGAATTACCCTTATATAAGAATCAAGCTTTTGCTGGCAATACAATTGGGTCATTCCATGAGGTTAGGGCAATAAATACGGTGGTGTTCATTTTACATGGTACCAGTTGTTTTATTTATAGACGAGAGATTTATTTATCTGGTGAAATGTTTGTTTTACGTGCACTAAATGTGGCTAGGGGCCTATTTATAATCGTTTTCAATGACCAATCTCTCACAGATGATGAAATTCGTTTTTTTAACATGGACACCACAATATATTATTTGCGACATTTTTTGGTACGGATTCCTGGAATTAGAGCATAACATATCTAAAGACGAATGTTGGTAAACTAGCATGCAGAAAATTCAGCTACATAGATGCAGCAATGGCATGCTTCAGAAAACTTGTCAAATATATATGCATAATTTTTCTGTTAAAGGCCCAGTAGATGATCTGTTTTTGAGCGATTCTGCGAATAAAACCATTATAAATCAAAAGAAAGACATCAACAAACTCATCCGAAGAAATTTCAGCTTTGTCAAATGTACCACGTTTAAAAAAACAATGAAAATCCATATGCATTTTCCTGGTCTTGGCGGGGTGTTTCGAATATTCGTTTTCAGTTGATCGGGTACTATGTGGCTTGCGTCATGCACTCTGTGGCGCACATACTGCGTGTGCGCGCGATCCATAAAAATGCATCGCGTTGGATCTGGAACACGCACACGGAGTCACAGCGCCCATGCATTTTGGACCGCGTAGATGCGAACCAAAAATAAGTAAATCGTTTGCAAACGATCTAAATAATTTCATCTTTACGGATGATTTTTTGGTAAAATTATATCATTTTGAGCGAAAACCTTTCATTGGATAGTTGCTATTAATTCAATCTTTACTTTCAGAACTTTTCCCCTGTAAACTCGTCGATTACTTTTTGGGGTCATTGCAAATGATCCACTGGGCCTTTAAGTGCAAGACAAAATTAATCTATGATGTCTTAAGCGGGCCTCCCACTGTGCGATTTTGGCCACGAATTTCCTACGAATTGGTACGATTATCGGAGACTGTCTATAGACTCTACACACAATCGTACCAAATCGTAGGAAATTTGTGGCAAAAATCGCACAGTGGGAGGCCCGCTTTAGTTAAGATGTCTTAAGAGTTAAGACATCTTAACTTTCTTTATTGCAATCCATCCCAGATTTAAGATTTGGTATGTCACAAATAGAACCCAACCTCATGGAATGACCCACTAATTCTGACAGGTTACATTTCTAAAATTGACTGCCCCATCCGGTGCTTTTGGCACTGACATACTCCGGTAGTTCCGTTGTCCCATGGAGTTCTAGTTTCCAATCGCGTAGGTAGCCAGTATGGCTGGTGTCTTCGCTCTGTAAAAGAAATAGAATGACAAGATGATTGAAATTAGATTTTATTTAATTCGAGGTGCATTGAGGGAGTTGTGACAACTTCAGATAAGGAGCCATTTTGATTCCAGAATTGAGTCCTGGGGCGGATTGCAATAAAATCGACTTAGCCACTGGTCTAAGACCGCTTTTTATAGCCGGCTTTCCAACTTAGCCAGTCTCGGCTTAGTCACTGGTTTAGCCCATTGCAATAAACCAGTCTAACTGAAGTACGGCTGCGCCAGCAGAAAAACACGCACATCATAACAGAAAGTGATGCAGCCGGCTATCCTTGCGTAACTTCAAGCCAAACAAACGTCCTCACAAAGCCACTTGATGACGCGTGTGCAGTGCAGTTTTTGCAGAGAAACTGACCGCGAAAATTATTAAATAGCACTAAAAGGGCTGTAATGAACACAATGTGCGTTTTGTTCGCCTTTTTTCATGCAAAATTACGAGATGTAGCGCGGTGTCCAAAAATTATAGCCTGCTCGCCGCGGGCTTAAATTTTAAGACTGGTCTAACTTTAAGACATCGATATTGCAAGCGAGCTATAATTATAGACCGGTCTTAGTGGACGCCGCGTTAGCCGGCTAAGTCTATAGACCAGTCTTAGACCGCATATTGCAATCCGCCCCTGGGGTGGATTGCAATGAAGAAAGTTTAGCTGTTGTAACTCTCAAAGACAGGTTACATGATTGGGAAACTTTTAAAAACAGGAACAACAGCATTACATAACTTAAGAATAATGTTGATAAACTGCCTTGTAGAAATTTCAGCCACATAGATGCAGTAATACTTCAGAAAACCATAAAAATCCATGCATAATTTTTGTGTTGAATGAAAAGTATAAAAATTGTCTGCAGATGGTTTTTTTTAAAGCACCTTCAGTTGGCAACTTCTCCCACAACGGTACCATTTTACACGGGAAAAAAAATGTCGTGTTTGTTACCATTGCTAATCAACACTTTTAGACAGGTTTGTCTTGTCAACTCGTGAAGTAAAATTTTGGGTCACTGCAAATGATGTATTGGGTTTTAAAAGAAGCAGATCTTATTTTTGATTCAAATTTTGTGTCAGGTATGTGGCTATATATGTTTCATATATTAAAATCTGTCATCAGGTAGCACTTGATTGTAATTTTCTCAAAATGCCAACAATGATATACACGTACAATGTTTTGCAATAAAACTCTTTTTATTAAGTTACCGAATCGAAGACGTTTAGTTTCCAGACTCCTCCAGAAGTGGCTGCATGCTCTCCCCATAGCTGGACTGACATGAGAGGGAAATTAGTCAGGCCCTTGGTTGAGGCATCATTGCGACGTTCCGAAAGTAACTTTGTTGTCGTACCTTTTGATAAAAATATTTCAGAAAACATTATTTGTTCTGTTTTTTCTATAAATTCACATAGATTACATGATTGGAAAACTGTTACAAACGGCGTTATCTCCATGTGTGATTGAGGATGTGTGTGATAAAAACCAACCTGTGTATAAGTCAGCTTAGTACCTCATCCATATACCAACCAAACAATGAAAACTGTGTGCTTTCAGGAAATTGTGCAAGGCCACTGTCCTATTTAGGCTGGTTCCCTGATTATACTGCATAAAAAACTGACCTATAATACCAGGGGCCTGTTTTCGTTCACGTGAGAGTGCCCTTGTAAAAAAATGCTTGTGCACATGCATTTAATATAAATTCATCTTTAAAGGTAGAACACATGATTGGTAAACCGTTACAATATAGTTTCATCTCCCTGTGTAATTGAAGATATGCATGATTGAAACCAACCTGAGTCAGCTCCGTACTTCGTCTAACTTTTGAGAAAACAGTCAAAAACTGTGTCTTTATTCTCCCAAACGTTTTTCAGTCACTTCGCCTAAAAACCACTTCGCCCTAAACCACGGCCTGCGCACGAAGTGCCGGTTTTTGGGTGAAGTGGTTTTGGGCGAAGTGGGTTTGTCTGAAGTGGTTTTGGGGCGTATTGGTTTTGGGGCGAAGTGACATTTGAAAAAATTAATTGACAGACATCATTTGAAAAAATTAATTGTTATTTAGTCATTTCTCAAAGACTATAGCACTTCAGACAAAACCATTTCAGGGGAAGTCATCATGTTTATATTGTGTAAGTTATGTGTAAATCTGTGAACATATCTGATTTTCGAGATACCAATCATGTGTTCTACCTTTAAGCAAATGTTTCTGCTAAACAGCTTTATGAAATTGGCCCCAGGTCGTCTTTTACACACCCCCTCTTAGCCACGCCCCTTTCTATACCCACCCGATGGTGATGTTAGATGTACGTTGAGGGCGCCCCGTTTGCTGTAGTCAATGGTGACGTACAATACCACATGTTCAAGGTATTTCACTTCATCCCTGGTATCCTTGCATCCATCTGTGGTTATATCAATCTTAGCTGGTTCACTGCTGGTTATTTTCCTGTAACAAATGGAAATTTAAATTTAACAATAGACTCTTTGCACGAGCAGCCATGACAGGGAGCAGTCACATTGTCACTGTGCATCAGGCACGAGTAGGCAATTTGTGGATCTATTGTCACATCATATAAATATGAAAACCTGCCCCCTGTAATGGTCGCAGATGCAAGGTCTATATAAAACAAATTTTACTCTCCCAAAAAAGTTACAATTTTCTTAAAGTATTGGTTCTTGATATCAGAAAGGGAGTTTGTTGAATACAGTGAACTTGTGGATAACAAGGCACTGATCGACCAATCACTTTGGAATCACTTTCAAGACTGTTGCGCTTCAGTGATTTCCTCCATGTCCAAGAGGACCCGTTTGAACAAAGTGATTCCCACAGCAATGAAATGCGACTTTCTCTTTTGGGGAGAATCCTGGAGTTAAGGGCTCTCAGAAAAGCCATTTTGTTGGGTTTTCAATCTGATTAAACATATGTGGAATGAGCTGACATCTTTAACCATTCATCTCAAAAATGGCTCTAGATGTGCAGGAGCTCAGGGAGTAGCACACCCTGCCTCAGTGGCTCTTACATAGACTGGTTCAGTCAGCCTTGCCACAAGGTGTTCATACACGTTACTGACCGATAAAATTTTACATTTCTCAGCCTCCTCGATCTTTCGGAGTATATTTTGCATTTCTTTTTTTTAAAACCGTATATATTGTTCACAATTCTTTTATCGGCTTTCACCCTCGATTTGGCTAAATACTGGCCATAAATGGAGTTAAATACTCACATTCGATTAGATTTTACTCCCGCTTCTACCGTGCAGATGCTTTTCTCGGGAACCGTCGTCCAAGTCTTGGGGTTCGCAAGACGTACCATAGCCTCTGCGTCTAGTAACCCATAGCCGAAATTATCGCTGAAAAGTCGACCCACGGCATTTTGTCGCCATTCCACCCCGCGGGCATTCCGTAGCGGTGTGCTGTCTGATGTTTCCACTATGATGTGTTGTACGTCTCGCCACGTCAATTCAGGACTGTGATGGAATGTTTAGTTGTTTTTAATATAGACCTTCTGCACGGGCGGCCATGACAGGGGGAAATCATAGTGTCACTGTGCGTCATGCATGGGTAGGTGTTTTATGGTTCCATTGTCGCATCATTTAAAAGCCAACTTTGAATTTTGTGTGCGTATGTTTTCCTCAGGCATATCTCATCATCATGAGTAAAATATAAACTCATAAGTCATGCCTTATTATATCAGTTATTGCAGAAGACGCAAACAAATTTCATTTGGGTCCGTTCTTTTTTTTCACAAATACGTTCATATTCATATTCTATTGTGCCCGCACCTAGAAAATAATACAGAAAAAAAGACCGACCTTATTCCAAACATATAAAACACTGAAATTTTGCATTTGAAAAAATCTAAGAAATTTATAAAACAAAATTTTGTTTTTAATTTACATAAATTTACAAGACTTACTGGGCCTATTTAAGCTTTAAATTAAATTTGAATGAAAAAAGGGGGTTACTGAAAAAGTGCAATTTTTTTCTCTTACAAATTTTTCCTTTTCATTTTTCTTACCCAAGTGACTACAAAAATGTTGGCTTAGTAAAAGGGAAAAATTTAATTTGAAATAAAACCAATGACACCAATGTGAAAGATTACTTCCATTCAAAATACATGCATTTCTTCTGAGGAATGCAATTTAGGAACATTTGTCCTTTTTGAAAAGTTAATCATTTATTTATGGTACAATTTATTCATTCTTCAAACATCGAAAAAGCCCTGGTCTTGTCAATATTTGAAGACTGTGGCTTCATTTTTCTACCGCAGAACAAGCAGAGTGTCATTTTAGTGCTTTTGTGTAACGTCGATAATATTTCTTATTCAGGATTTATACAAGGATTATTTAATATTAAACAAATTTAAAAGATTCTAGGTTTTGTCAATATTTGAGAAAATTCATATGGAACCAAAACAAAATCAATGTAACACTCATAAGAGCTGAATTCAAAAAGTAAGCTGGTGTTCGGTTAACAGAAAATAGGCCGTTTAGCAGCGCATTTTTTTCATTGCAAGTCGCCCATTACAAGGCCCGTAGGCCACTTCAAGACCGGGTTACCAAAGTCAAGTGCAGATAAACCAGCCCCTCACACTGAAACAAGACCAGATTAACCAGTCTCTTTATGATATGGGAGGGAGGGGGTAACTAGTCCGCAATGAGACAACCAAGTTGCCTCTGCCCCTATTATAAACAAGTCTGGTAAAGTGCCTTGCTGAGGGGCACAAGTGTTACAACCCTTCGTGGCCAGGATTTGAACCCACATTATACCATTTGGGGTAAGAACTTGAATTCTTTGCACTAGACCACTAGGCCATAACACCCCACATGTTATGACCTATGGAATTTAGCACTTTGAAATAATTGGGCCCTGTGCGTAACAATGTTAATTCTGTAGTGAACAGGCCGAGTACATTACTTAGACTGTAGCAGCAGGGCCAGTATGCCAGCCGTCATGGGTGCTGCAGCTGACGTTCCCCCATGTTTATCGGTGCATTGGTCCCGAAGATCAGCACTGACGATAGAGCGGCCAGATCCGCTACTGTAGGCAGTCGTAAGGACGGACGAACAGACCTCGCCGTAACTGGCAAAATAAGGTTACAAGAAATTTAAATATTCAGGTTTAAAGGCACAGGCTCGTCGGCAATGCGCGCGCGCCGAATTTGTGCCGCGAAATACGCAGCTCCATAGCAAAGGCATGGAGCTGCGTATTTCGTGGCACGAATTTGGCACGCGCGCAATGCTGACGAGCATATGTGCCTTTAAGATATTTATGTAAATCTCACTGGGGTTAAGAGGTGTGTTTCAAATGAAATAAAATGATATTATTTTGCAAATTGTATCCATAACCAGAAACAATTTTTATGGTGAATTTAGCCAATAAACAGCTTTGGTCAATGATTGCGGACCATCACCACCAGAAACAATTTTTTTAAAAATCAAGGAATTTGAGGGAAAAACCAGGCTTGACAGCAGAAAAAATATTTCTACATGCAAAGCAGAATACCCGGCACCAGACACAAAACACCACTCAAAACATGCTCTCATCATATGCATGCATTTCTATGCTTGGTCACCCGATATTATTATTTGTGCACGCGAGCTATCAGTTATATAGCGATTAAAAACTCTTCACCATTTTGTGAAATTTCTATACAGATGCATACCAGTGCATTGTCTGCCTACTGCATACCAGAATAGCGCGTACTGCCCAGTGCACCCGAGTGGTGTCCATGAACAAATTAATACCTGTGATGTTTCATGATATGGCCACAAAAACTTGATCACAAGGTGACGTCAGACTACAATCTTCACGACTGTTCCCAACCACCATGGCGAACGCAAACCGAAAAACCCCGCCACCGAACTCACTATGTTTTCTGCCCCGTTTCGGACACGCTGGACGTAGCGATCGTATAAATACTGCTCGAATACCCGTCACAGTTGCAGTTATCTTTTGAGCCGCCATTGCCCGACGCCCAGGCATAGAGGGCGCCCTTGCCATTCCGGCCCTGACGTCATATTCACATATAGGTTTAGATTATTAAACCAATTATTAAGCCCATTTATTGTGCACATTACATTTAAATATTTCTACATTTGAATGTTTCTAAAAAATACTTTGTCTGCAGCAGGGAAAGAATCTAAAAATTTGAATAATTTTGCAATTAAATGTGACTGAACATAATCAAATGTTATATTTAACTGTTTTCAATATTAAAAAAGACTTTTTAAACCAGGGGCACATATTTGCAGAATGGCTTTTTTTCTCCTCTTAAACAAACAAAATAGGAGATAACT
Source organism: Henricia sp. BOLD:AAB3569 (assembly GCA_037783545.1). Classification (NCBI taxonomy): domain Eukaryota; kingdom Metazoa; phylum Echinodermata; class Asteroidea; order Spinulosida; family Echinasteridae; genus Henricia; species Henricia sp. BOLD:AAB3569. The sequence goes on along the minus strand of JBBELK010000910.1, from coordinate 47,630 downwards.
TCAGCTTTTCAATGGCAACAAAAAGTGCAAAAATCAGAACGATTTCAAAGGCAACATACCTTTCTATACGAAATTTCTACAAATTTCCCAAAAAACGAGATCTGTGCGCCGAGCTCATGAATATTTTGTATGCCCTCAAATTCTTCTTTATTTGAGAGAGTTGCGAGCTGAACGAGTGTGGTCAAGAGTAGATTTTGCTATCATCAAGATGTGGGGTATTTTTTCTTCTAACTGTAAACATTTTGGACAATCTAAAAGTGGCCCTATTTTGCCCAGTAGCTTATGTGACTTTTTTTTCAAAAATGGACGCTGGTCTGTTTGGCAATTTTTACTCTTGCATGGGTAGTTTTGTTTCAAATGGAAAGTGACAGATTACCCCCATAAAATTGAACAGAATTGAAAAGATGAGACTTCAGTATTCTGGTTGTTGTCCCGAGACGCTTAGAGAGTTGCGAGTATTTTTAAATGATTTTTGAAAATTTGGCATTTAGCATTGGTTCCTATGGGGGCCTGATTTAGTTGGGTCCACCCATATAGACCATATCAAATAGCTGCCATCTTGTAGGGCAGTTTCCTTGTTCCTTGATGACATGCACGGTTGCACATTTTGTACTTACATTGTTGACCAATTTAAATTTCAAAGGTTTCCCCACAAGATGGCAGCCATTCGATACTGTTTATTTGAATATATGAGTTCTGATCATGTGTTCCAAAATAGTGTGGTGCCATCCAACTTAGCAATTTACATTTTGTACAACAGAGTCAAAGAATGGCCTCTGAATAAATTTAAAAAATGATTTCTCACCCGTTTAATCCCTTCTTCTAAGGCTTTCATCGCGAGTGGGCCAGGCACACATGATGTCTTGCCGTCGTCCGTTGGTCCCCAGCTAGCGCTGAATATGTCAATATGATCTAGGTTATGAGACAGGGAACCAGCTTCAATGGCGTCGGTGATGTCACCCTCCAGCATGCGTATTCCTTGAATGGAAATAATTAATGAGAAGGAAAAAATTCATTACTGAAAGCGATAAATTTAATAAAATTTGTCAAATGTAAGATTTAAGATGTGTTGAAAATTTTAAGTATGCAACAATTAAGCCACAAGCGATTTTGTTCTATACTCAGGGCCCTGTCACACATTGTCATTTTTTGCGTCCCGGTTAGCCCCGGTGCATCCTGGTGTCCCTCTGCTACGGTCGACCATGGTTTGGGCTCCAAACCGGGATGAATTTATGATTTTACGATTCTACCAAACAAAGCTGAGGGCAAGTTCAACGCACCCAAAAAGCAACAGAAGTGTCCGGCTTCAATAGAATTGCACAAGGCGGCACTAGTGGCCCCCTACAGGCCACTATATAGGGGTATGCCGGCGCCCATAGGGGTCCACTATAGGGCTCTGTAGGGTCCTTCTAGGTTTTACATGTACAGTACTACAATTTCAATATCTTCCCGGTTGATCCCGGCAAAGTATTGCAGGCAAAACTCCACCGGGACATGTTGCTGATTGAAGACGGTTGGTAAGAATTTGTCAAGTATAACTACAAATTTCTTGTTGTATTTGCACAAAGATGGCCAATTAGGATATGATTTGGTCCTACCTCCAATTTTGGCATTGTAAGCGATTCCAACACCACATTTACTGTTGTTTGCAACCATCGCCACTTCTCCTGCACAGCGAGTACCGTGACTGCAAGGAACCAGATTACATGTCATATACACACACAGGTCTGGGGCAAGCCGGGCAGGGGTTTGGGATGCGTCTTAAGTGATCTCTGGGAAGGGTGGTTATCTCATTAAAGGGTTTATCCCTCTGTATGGCTTATTAAGCTCATGTGATAGCCAATTCCAATCAGTAAGGAACAACTGCAATACCGTGATTCGAGACCACCAGTTGGCTTCATAGCTCAATTGGTAGGGCATTTTACTTCACACCAACTTCCTATGCACTTTGAGCTGCCAAGCCAGTGCTTGGACAGTGGTACAGCGGACTACATAAACAAATAGCATATGGGACAAAAATTTGCAGTGTACAAGACAGAAGACATAGTTGAATGTTGCAAATGAATTAATTAAGACATGTCAAAGTTAGATCTTTAAGATGGTCAAATTGAAAGTTTTAAAAATAATAACTTTATACTGTTTTAAAAAAAAAAAGTTTAATTTTTCAGTGGTTTTTACACATTTTCACCAAAAATATCTTCAAAAGGGGCATTCTAGACTCAGAAAATAGAAAAATTACACATGTTCACCCCTTCTACTAAAAAAAACAGCTTACCCGTTGTTACGGTAGGTTTTCAAGGGAGGTGTCGGGTCATTTCTGTTCTCCTTAAAGTTCCAACTGGCCCGTGCGTCGTAATTCCTCGCAATGTCCGAGTGGCTAATTTCCAGTCCTGAGAAAACAAACCAGAAATTAATCTTAAAACCATTTTTTTTATTTGCCTCTCCCCAAAAGTTCTTTAAAAAATCTTGTATTTTCTCCAGCTTTTGTCTAATCATGAAGCAAGACTGAGAAACGACCATTTGGGTCAAATCGGTCGTTAGCTTTTAAACCTTGTCAATTTGGTTTGGAGAAAGGTTGGGAAAGATCTCAGCAAGATTCCAAGACATGACCTCAACATTTAAAGGCACAGGCTCGTCAGCAATGCGCGCACGCTAAATATGCAGCTTCATAGCAAAGGCATGGAGCTGCGTATTTCGTGGCACGAATTTAGCGCGCGTGCATTGCTGATGAGCCTGTGCCTTTAATATATCTGAATGTGGAAAAGTTCAAACTATGAAAATATCAAGGTATACAATAATACTGAGAGAACAATGTGGACATTATTTTTCAGTATTAAATATACCTTTTTAAAGAAATTTGAAAAGATCTTGACTTCATCATGCAGTTTCTGATTATTTTTAGGGGTTGTGTATTAACACAACCCCTAAAAATAATCAGAAACTGCATGTTTTTTTCAGGCTAGGTTGGGACCTGAAACAAATTAACTCATGGCAAACTGAAACAAATTAAATTAAGTTTCTTGATTGCCAAAAGAACAAATTTACATAAAAATGTCAATCGTTTAATGGACCTCCTATGATGTTATTTTAGCCGCCCCAACAGCAGTTGTTCCCAATGATACCTAAATGATTCCAATCCATGATTTAAATAAAATTTCATTTCAAAGTGCCGACAGCGTTTACCGTTTTAGATGTCGTTAGTTTCCGAAACAAATGCTTTCAAATGCTTCAAATGCTAAATTTTATAGTACAGCTCTTGTCACCATAAAAACACAACAAATGTATAACTATAACCATGGAGCCCCCAACGAGACATTAGCAAACAAAACTTAATTGTTTATATGACATATCGTGACCCCGACACCAATATCTTGCATACGAGTTGTCACTTTTGGAGCCCTGTAGATAACACACGTCATACACCGAAAATGAAACTTTTCTTGACTAAAAAAAGACATTAGGCGCATCATTTACACATCCAGCTTTGAACAGCTGCACAGGACAAAACAATTATTTACTCAAATAAAGTGACAAAACTGACGTTAATAGTTTCTTTTTCGCGCACTGGAACCATAATTGTTTTTCTAGTGTTACCTAATTCTGACCTTTCCTTATTACCAAACGAAATTGCTCCATTTTGTTTTATTTTCATGAGTTGAAAAGAAAAACCGGACTAATAGTAACAAACACAACATGATTTTTTCCCGTGTAAAATGGTACCTTTGTTGGAGATTTTTTATTTTTTTAATTTTTTTAAAGGTGCTTTTGTCTGCAGACAATTTGTTACCATTCATTCAACACAAAAACCACGCATAGATTTTTCAGGTTTTCTCAAGTATTACTACGTGGCTGAAGTTTCTACAAGGCAGTTTATAAACATGAGTCTTTAGTTATGTGATGCTGTACGTTGTTCCTGTTTTTAAAAACATTTTCAATCATGTAATCTGTCTTTAAAGGACTGCATAGACATAGTGCCCTCAATATCGATAAATATCGAGTTGACAATGTGCATTATATAGTGCATGTCCTCAAAGTAGTAAATATATGTGAGCAATAATGACTCTTGTTTCTCCAATCTGCAATAAAATGCCCTAATTACCAGTCAAAATAATATGACTATTATCCATCAGGGTTGTAGTCGAGTCCATCACAAGTCCATCACAAGCCATCACAAGTCCATCACAAGCCTTCACAAGCCCGCCACAAACTCCTGAGTCTTAATACTTGTGACAGACTTGTGTGGGACTTGTCACAGACTTGTGATTTTATTGGCTCTGGACTTGTGATTTGATCGGCTCTGGACTTATGACAGACTTGTGATGGACTCGACTACAACCCTGCGCACTTACCATCGTCAATTATTGATACCACAACTCCCCTTCCTGTGATGCCTTGCTCCCATACTGGCATAATGCGCATGGTTGGCTGCGTTGCACGTTCCCCATATTCAGCATTCTGCATTCGTTAAAAAAAGAATTGGTCACTTTGTCCAGTTGTGAACTTATTGGGTTAATTAATAATTAGGCAAGTATTTAGCATCCGAACAGTACTAGGTAAGAGTTGAGAAGTTGATGTATAATTTTTTTTCATCTATAGCATTGGAATGTGCAGATTTGATGGAAAGACCCAAAATTTTGGGTGAGAAAAACGTAAGATTTTGTAAGGAAACACAATTTTTCAGCCTGTCACATATGTTTTGTACACAAGGTCTGAAGCCATGATCAACTTCTCAATTCTAATTCCGAAATAAAAAGTCAATTTTGCTGTAAACTGGTCCTAAATATAAAAGTAAAACCCTTGATCGCCTCTCTCTACCATTCTAAAACAGGCTGTGCTAGTGCTACGCCCATGTAAAAACAAAATCACCACATGTTGACCACTTTTCGGAGCTTTTGAACCAAAGTCGTCCATGAAAAATGTATTTTTCTTACCAGGTACCACTCCTTGTCAAAGAGCGGGTCATTGAAGGTGACTGACCGGGGAACGCGATCGACTATGCCCCGCTTGACACGCCGCTGTGCCCGCTGCTGCTCGAACCAAAGCACCTAAACAAACATGAGAAACAACCAACGTTTTCAATAAATTTGGGCATTCCATATAAGATTCACTAACCACTAAAGTTGCTACTAACGTCATTCTTAATAACTACGAGGTTAATTTTGTGGAAAGGCGGCCACAGAGCTTTGATTTTTGAGGGAATTTACGAGGTAAGAAAAATTTCAACAAACACGACAAATCCAATATGGCAACCGGCAGTAAGAAAGGTCATTCGTGATTGGTTGAGAGAAGTTTCAGGTTAATAATATCCTTGCCTCTGATTGGTCAATGAGTAGGTGTTTTTACAACATACAACAAAAGGAGAAAAAGAGCAACCGAAAACGGCCGGGTAACAACAGACAACAAAACATGTAACAAAATATCCACTTTTCTTTCAGAATTATCGACTTGAAGTAGGAAAACTATTAGTTCTGAGAATGATGAAGAGTTGGTTGTTATTACGAACGTAATTTTACTACCAAAAATGTCAGTTTTATGTTACAAAATAGGTGACCAAAAAGGCGGAATACTAAAAGCATTTTTGTATTATTAAAAGACGTATTATACCCTCTTGTCGCCAGCCAGTTTCTTGGTGTGGTGTGAGTCGGTTTCGCGCCGTGATCGTGCCGGTGTTTCCTTGTGGTGGAGAAGGTAGTAATCCGTGAGAGATCCGATCTGGAAAAAAGTTGGTTAAGCTATTTTTACTACTCCTGAGATTTTTAAAACTAATAAAGAGTTCATTATTAGAAACGCCCGTGTCAAATTACAGCGATTTTCTTCCGAAAGTTGGAGAACGCTTGATGAAATTGCTCCAGTACGTGAACGGGCGGCGGCTGGCACTGGCGTCGTACGCACTGAGCTGAGATGTCTATATAGCTATAGGATTATACCAGGATCCCGGTTTTAGCGCCGAACATCCAAAAACGAACAACCAAATTTCTCTAAAACTTTTACAAATTTACGCCAACGCAAACCTGGGCTGCGGTTCTAAACACGCGAACATTAGCCTTTTTTGGACACAATAGGAGGGCGCACTTTGAAGTGGGTGCAAAATCCAATAAAATGCAATATAACTTCTGCATTTTTCACTTTGCACTTATTTAAAATTTATATACCGTATTTAATTTTTCCCCAAGTAAGCTATCATTGAGCTGAATAGCTTCGTTGGTAATGGTACACTACTTATGCCATAAATAAAGAGGTCTAGGGTTTGAAACCCACATTGACATTTTAGTGCGTGTTTGAAATTAATTAAAAGAACAAGGTAATTATACATGCAATATATACTGTCTCATTAAAAGCTTAAGGTCTGAATTTTATGCAGGCACTTCTTTAAGTTTCAAGGCAAAATCGTAGGACATAAGCTGACGAAAAGCTCTCCAATTTACTCTACGTAATGAAAACTTAATTACAATAAATCTGCTGGCAGCGAAATATTATAGGCTTGTTGAAACGAGTGGTTACACAGTACAAGAGTAGACCGTAGACAATCACATGACGTCATACTTTGCTTACGTGTGAGCATGTCTGTGGGAGACTCGGGTTTACAAATTGGCCCTTTTAGGTTTCACATGAAAGCGTCTGGTGTACTGACGTACTTCCTTTCACATGCACACTTAGTACCAGATGACCAGACTAATTTTGTTGCTGTGTGGTGCACGCGGCAGGCGTTAATACCGTGTTTAAAGTGGGAGGAATGGCCTAAAGGCAATGGCGTGCACTACGTGGCAACAATAGCATAGTATGCGAGTTTCTATAAAGTGCACCTCAATTTAAAAGTGAAGAATTCGGCGCACCAGCCATTATGCAAGTGTTACACGTAAAAGGATGATTCTGTATATTTGACTTTATAGATTGAATTTCCTTGAACCGTTGTTTTCCTTTATCCATGCTTGAACGCACAACAAAGTAATATCGAGCGGTGACTACAGTTAACTACTGGAGTCCCTCGAATAACGGACTTACATCTCTCAATCGAGGGGCCCTATATTTGAACCATGTTATGTTATAAAATATAGGTTTTCTCGCTCGAATTCATCAGAAATGCATTCGATTAAAGTACGTATTAAAGTGATTTTGATCAGGACGCAATTTATCTGGTTCTTATTCATTTGCACGTTATTCAATTTCGTTTAAAGACATTCACATTTGTTGATTATAATTTGCGTCATTCAAATACAAAGCATTGAATCTTCATTCAATTTAGCACAAGCTCGGGGCTTGGGCGAATTTGAATAATTTTCGCTGGTATTTCAAAATTGAATGCGCGTAGTTTTAAATTTGAGTGCGGAATTTTCCCGAATGCGTGACCCAAATATAATTGAAGGATGATCCCAAACTGCATTCAAATTTGCGGTAAAACGAATGCATCTCAAACGAAACGGGGAGGTACTTTGTTAAAACTGAACGAGAAAACCTATAATAAGATGAAAAACCGTAAAACAGAACACAAAATACGTCCTTTGTGAGAGAAAAAGGCACAATAACAGCGTATGCATTTTAGCAAATACTGAAAAGAAAAAAAAAGATTAGTTTCGATTTTCCCCTACTTTCCCTTTCAGTAAGAGAATTCTAAATGCTATCTCAATATCCGAAATCTATACTTTTATAAATACTAACTCCATTTTTATCAGACATTCTTAATACGTTTGGCAAGATACGTATATATTCATAGTCTCACATATCTTTATAACACCAGATGGCATTATTTTGTTGTCAAATACGACGCTGTACACGAACGTATAAATTGTACTTAAACGTTCGTGTAGCCATTTTGAACCGACAAAATAAAGCGCAGTTGATAAAAATCTTCTTCCATAATCAAGGCGAATCTTATGTATTACTTTGTGTACATACAAATCTTAGTTAAAAAAAAAGAAGATAGAAGTGGCTGCAACCGTCTTATGCAATGATTCCACTCGAAATGATATATTTTTATAACGGAAAACGATAATTAAAGATGAATTTATATAAATATGTGTGCACACACACTTTTTTACAAGGGCTACCTCATGTGACAGAAAATAGGCCCATGACTACCATGGTGTTATGGCTCCGTTCTCCGTGCAGTATAATCACGGAACCAGCATAATAGGACGGCGGCTTTGCACAATTTCTTAAAAGCATGGACAGTCACAGTTTGTCATTGTTTTATCGGAACGTATAGATGAGGTACTGAGCTGCAGTTGGTTTTTATCATACACATCCTTAATCACTGTGGAAATAAAGGTGTTTTAATAGTTTATAAAATGAAAATGGTCACTGCATTGCAGTATAATGTATTATATAAGATTGGTTTTTAGCATCCGAAAAACCTCGAATTTACCTTTTTATGCATCATTTGCAGTTACCCCAAATGTTACATCACGAGTTGACAAGAAAAATCTCACTTAAAGGTATAGTCTATGTTTGGTAATTACCCTCCCAACAAAATTTATGAATTATTATCTGTAAGCTAACTTGTTATCAAGATGGTAATGGTAGTAATCATCCTGTGAAATTATTTCGTCTGAATTGCCCCCATTCATTAGAAAAAAGACAAAATTATTTCAATCCCCAAACTTGAGTCATTCTTTCATGCAAAAAAAAGTGCTTGGATTGTTCAGGTTTTTTAAAGTATAACTGCGTGGCTGAAATTTCTAGAAGGTAGTTTTCTCGACCTATGCTTTCAATTACCAGTGGACATCATGCCGTTTTTAACAGTTTACCAAACAGGTATACTACCTTTGAAGCGTTGATAGCAATGGTAACCGCACATGATTTTTCCCGTATATGTGTAAAATGGTATACCTTGTGAGAGAGATTGGCAGACATTTTGTTTTATTATTCATTCAACACAATGAATAATACGACATATCTATATGTGGCTGGAATTTTTACAAGGCAGTTTATCAACATTGGTAAATAAATATAAATAAATAAATAAACATTATTCGTTAGTTATGTAATGCTGTTTTTAGATATTATCCTCTCATGTTATCTGTCTCTGAGTAAATGCCAATGTGTAATATTACTATTAAACAGTCTGTATACTGCTTGAAACAGCACGAAATTAATATATTTATCTATTTCGACTAGCTGTCAAACGTGTTATGAATGATGATGTATACGTTCCACGTTGTGTACTTTATCCTCGCGTCAGTTTATATTGAAATTGATACATGTAAAATAGCATTTTAAAATCAACATGTAAGGAAGCAAACTGTGGTTGACCTCAAAGAAATTGAATAAATTAGTGAATAAATGTTGACGTATATTTTGTCCTCGATATATGAAGAATTTGTGGATTCCCGGAATAAGGGTATAACATATCTAAGGAAGAATGTTGGTAAACTATAGCCTGCAGAAATTTCAGCTACATAGATGCATCAATGCTTCAGAAAACCTATAAAATCCATGCACGGGTTTTGTGTTATATGCAAATGGAGAATATGTAAGCACCCACATTTAAAAAAAAAAAGAAACCGCATACAACATTTTTAGGAAAATCCTGCAGCAGAAAACCTATTTTGTTTGGTTTTTAACCTAAATAACATGCGTGGGGTGAGCTGACCTCTGGAGCCGCGAGTCCTCTAGAAGTGCAGGAACCTATAGGGGGGTACTTCAGGTAAAGTGGCGTACCCTGCCTCAGTGGCTCCTGTGGAGGCTGGTGCAGTCAGCCTTGCCACAAGAGATGTTCATAGGTATACTGACCGATAAAATATATTAAATCTCCAAATCTTCTCGATCTTTTGTTCAGAATATAATTTGCGTTCTTCTTTCTTATATTTGTTGTCTCACTGGCTAATATGATATTTAAAAAAATTATCGTGTATATACAAGTGTGGCAATCTCACCTGCGTCTTGAGTTCGTATCCATGTTGCAGGGCCACCCCTCGGGCCACCTCCATGCCTCCTTCAACCCGCACGGCAAACTCGTTGGTGAAATAGGTCGCGTCTTCATCGTGCCCGGACCATGGATAATTTACGGTATCGCAGCATCCTACCCAAACGAGGGACAATATGAAGAAAGCATGGCGTAGGCCATTGAAGGTGGTGTACATTATACAACTTCGGCCAGATAGATATGATTTGTTTCTAAGATGGCCGACGGTGAAATTTTGACAAAGAAATCAATTCTGGGGTACTTGGGCGACAACACAGACTAGTCGTCTCAGTACATCGATGATAATTCCACGAGTGTCTGAGCTACGAAGAAAATGCCACATTCCAAACCGTGACACGAATTTAGCGAAGAAAAAAATCTACACTCGACCGCGGCCAGAATGACATATGCGTATTTATACACTACCAGTTTGATCACCGGTACGCGGTCACACATATGTGGGAGTTTTTACTCGTGTTGGCATCTGCCAGTGGGAAAACTGGCTTAAACGTTAACTAAAACGCACACAACTGCCGCAGCCGATCTATTCATGAATTTATTATTTCATTATCGCAAACACCATGCCTGATTACTTATTCATAGCTTTTAATTGAAGTGGTACTTTTCAAGTCCGATGTGTATGGCGCCCTACCAGCATAGCTTACGGTTTCAATATTGCGCCCGCTGTGGTGTAAATATTTTTGATGGTTTCAAAAATGTGACGTGGAAATAATTAATTACAGAAACTAGTCATTTTTTGTGTTACACGGCAGGTGAGCTTTCAAAATGTCTTTTTTTATTGTGTAAAATCTGTGGCGTTTAGCTCATTATTGACAAATAGTATTGGCAGCCTCGTTTCAGATGCTGAGTCATTGTATTACGTCACACGTCTTTTTATTTGTAAATGTTATCACAAAAGTTGAAGCACTCGTTTTTGGTGACAATTTGAAATTCCAATTTGAATTTTCTCAACCGGGGAGAGTTTCGCGATCCACATTGTATATGAGCAGACGCCAGAGAGTTAAATATAAGAACTGGAGTTTTATTTAACGGAACTTCAATTCGCAGCCGGTAGGCTGAATATTGCACGAAGCTTGTGTCTTCCACCTAAACATCGAGATACATAGGTAGGTGGCGCCATTGGCAGCCGACGGCCAGAGATACTGGGGAATCACTTTACTCTTCACAAAAGAGTGCTCTGAGATATTTTAGGTGTGTTACACAACACACTGGACCAACGGCTTTACATCCCTTCCAATGGATGGAGCAATTGTGGTTGAGTGCCTTGCTCAAGGGCACAGGTTCCACGGACAAGTATTGAACCAAGTTTTCAGTATTTGGACAAAATGGCGGCGCCCATGGTATCACTGCAATTACCACTCTTTGTGAAGTTCGTGCTTTTCAGCGGGTCATAATTTCATGTTTTTTTTTGTATATTTCATGTTTAGCACAATGTCTTCTGGAAACGGCCTGCTGGGCCAGCTTTTCTTGTGTTTTGCTGCCCTCTTCCGGTGAACAACGATTTGCTGCCCGAACGGTTGGGGTGAAGGGCGCCACCAATAGCACGCTACAAGACAACCAACCAATTACATAAGAAGCGTTCGAGATGCTTACACCGTGTACATGTAACAGGGGGTTTACACCAGGGGAAGCCTCCAGAAGATGCAAAAGAAACGACACGGGGTTTCGCTTTGATTTCTGAGAACACAGGTCAAAGGTTGTTGCAAGGCGGGGCTTCATAAACGCTGTTATAGTTTGACTCACGATGAAAAATGGAGCCGGCGCCACGCAGAATTAGTTGCCCTAAAAGTACCGCAATAAACTTTATCAATGCCCACAGACATCTACCGATTTAGCAAAATATATTTACAGCCCTATTCCCTCCTAAATGTGTGTTGTTTTCTTCGTACTCACGTCGCGATACCCAACTGTCCGCCATGTTTTACTACTCGCGGTTACTAGGTGACGTCATTACACCGAGCCTTATAACCAGAGACCCTGCCGCTAGCTCGGGCAGTGGTGGCAGCTAGACTGGTTCCCGTCCACATATTCCACACAGGAGAATATTAGGACAGGTAAAGGGCGCTTCATTTTGATCTGTAATTGGTCGTCTTTGCGCGTGCGCATTGAGTTTTTTATATTTAAAAATTGGCCAAGCCCTTTGCTTTAGGCAATGTACTTTATTTACATAATTGGATATGTTAGACACGCACGGCCAAGTTACAAATGTCAATGCAAAATCTGCGCACTTACTAAAAAATCAAAAATAATAATAACCACGTGACGGGCAGAATTCTGCCCGTCATGGCTGCCCTTTACCGATCCCTATATTTTCGCAAGACTCGTGTATCACGTGATGGCTAAAAAGAACGCTCCGGTGCTACACGGTGTAAGCATCTCGAACGCCAATATAATGTTCAAAGAGCCTTAACTTTATATACAGTTTATGGTGCATAGAAGGGATTATTTGTATTTAGGAAGATTACTATACTGCTTGTTTTGATATAAAGTGAATGAAAGGTATACCATTTGTTAACTTTGAAAATGTCTTCACGGAAACTTATAAAAAGAGGGCGCTGTTTGGGCATGTCACTTTAGGAACACACAAAAGAAGAGAAAATGCAAAAACATTTTTAATTTTTTTAAATTTAAACTGGAATTGTGACAAATTGTTGCAGTTTCCACCCCCAAATTGTTCATGGCTTACAACAGACAACGTGTAAAATAAAACCAAACAGCCATGGGTTATACAAAACCTTCAGCATGTTGGAGAAAATAGTGTATTTGTTGATGTTATATTTTCCTGTGTTTGCCTCATGTGACATCACATCTTGCTCACAATTATGCAAACTCATATTAGCATAAAACCCGAAAACCTTAACCGAAAACCTTAACCCCAAATAACTCCAAAAACAGTGTTTTTATGAGTAGGCCCTATCCGAATAGGATGATTGCATAACATATATTTAAATGCCGGATAAAAAAATAAAACATTCAGGCCCTTTAAAGCTCTCGACCATTGTAAAAACATGACGTACTTTCTGCCGCCACAAAAACATAATACATGTAGAACACGCAAAACACTTATAATGTTTCAATGCCCCGTTTTCATTATAAAAACAGACTGAGGCTTTTATTGATAAATATTGCAAATTTTATTAGAATACGTTTACAGCATGACATTCAATCTTGACTCGCGATTAAATACAATCCGAAAACAGAATTTAGAATGAGTGGGTAATTGCAATGGGTTTTAGATATCAGACTGGGTGTTAAAATGCAGGTTTGGATTTCGCCAAAAAGCCAAAAATCGGATAATATTACAGAAAAGGAACCGAACTGTTCGGGCCAATTAAAATTCTCCTAGACATTTTCTAAGCCATTAAATTCTTGAAAATATACGGAGGCTTATTGTGGATATCCGTAAGTGATCTTCCAATCAAACGCCGATTCAATGTTGTTCTGGGATATCGGATAGGCCCACACGAGTATGCCAGTAAAGCATTCGTAAATGTTTCATTTGTTACCCCCTTTTTAACAATATAGACTACTAAAGTGAAAATGTAACCCTTTATGTTGCCAAGATTACTGGGTCTATACACTAAAACCATTTAACTGTCTCCCAACCCCCCTGCGCGTTAGCAATGGACGTTTCAGATTTCCAGCGAATGTTTGGACCCATTTACCATGGCAAATGACGTCATATTTTTGTGGTCTATTGCACTTCAAAAACACTGAACGGACGGTCAAAACAAAGGATATAATCATCCTTTATCCATAAATCTTCAAAATGATTGAGGATTTGGTGAAACGCGAACACAGTTTGGAGCCAAACGCGAAGGGACAAACATGTTTTGTTCGGTAAAGCGTAACCCAAAACCTAACTCATTTAAAGGCCGCACATATTGCAAACCACCAAAAGCCAATCCATATTATTGCGATATACTTTTTCCCATTTAAAAAAATAAATAAATAAATAAATAACAAACCCAACAAACAAACACTTTTTCACTTTTCACCAGAAACCTTATTTTATGAACCAAGAAAAAAACTGGTGAAAATTTTACGTCCCGTAATTTACAAATAAAGTAAAAATGTTAAACTTACTTATAGATAACCATGAAAATAGCCAGAAAAACCATTGTAAGTAACGACTATCAACATTACAAATAAATCATAATGGCCAAGTTATTTGGTCATTAACAAAAGTGAAAAGAGTATTACAATGATCCTATTTCTGTTTGAACGGGGTGAGGTTGTGAGCAGTTTTGTAATAATATAAATCAATAAGAACTTTACTTTGAATCCTTTGTTTCCATAGTTGGTCTATAAAGGATGAATGCGAATATAAAAGGTAAATAGTAGCTTTTAGACTTATAACTAAGTAATTTGCGAGACGGACCAGCTCTTTGGTTCGACCCCTGCCATGCGGAAGCAGGCACCAGTACAGTTCAAAGTTCTGTTCCAAATCTGGAAAAGTCGCTTCAGAAGTGTAGTATAAGAAGATTGAGCGCAGGTTGAATGGCACGGCACTCTATAAACAGGTGAGTTGTCCCTCTTTCTCCACACCATCTACATGTCTGGGAGAAATCAGGAGAGTTGCTCCATAGAAGGTGGATTTTGGACACGCTGGTCATAAGAGAGAGGACCATGATGGGATGGAGGGGCGTGGCCTCTCAGGAGGCCCCCCCCCCCCCCCCCCCCCACCCCAATGAATTTAATTGACTGAAGTTGGAAGAGGATAAACAAAATTATGTGGTGGTATACTAAGAAATTTACAGACCTCTCTTCGAAAAGACTTTATTGACGTTGCCCCAAACACATCACACATCCAATGAAGCCGGTTGTAAGTGGATGAAATTATCGATACAAAGCCTTGTCTGGTCACCTCAACACGGCTACGTGGGATGTGTAAGATGTGGTTGGCAGCGGACCTAGTTTGGCGACTTGGCACATGCAGGCTGAAAGGATTGGCGTCTGTGACATTAAATACATTATGAACATGCTTATATATACAAAAATACACAATCATTGATAGTTCTTCTGTCAAGGAGGGTCTGAAGTCGAAACATGATTATGTAGGGTCCTATACATGAAAAACAAAAACAGTCTCTGAACCCGTTCTATTCTATCAGACTGAGAATTAGAGATACTGTAACGGCCGTCCCGATCCGCCGCTGGGGGCGCCAGCACCGTTTCACGGTGGGTCTAACTGACGTATTGGTGGCGCCATTGCGGCTCCCCACGGAGCCGGGTGGCGTGAGCCCCTGCCGGAGGATCGGGATACCCGTTCCGCGCGGGGACGCGATTCTCTGCGCCATCTTTGATCTTTGTGTTTGTTGAGGAAAGTTGATCCAAATAAACCTGCGGTACTTTCATGCTGAGAATTGTCTTTTGCCTTGTGTTCTTTTCGTGCCGAGTTCTTTAACAAGCAGGGAATATTCTTGTTACACTGGCGGCAGCGGTGGGGCGGCACACTGAGAGAAATACAGGTGGAATTCGAGATTTTCAAGCAATGAATTCACGAGACCGGGGAGGTCTGGTATCAGACTCGCCGCGGAGCGGGGACATGCCAGAAAGTGACGAGTACCAGTACGGAGGCCAGACTGACAAGGCCCACAGTAGTACGTTCGTAACTGTAGATGAATTACTGTACTCGTTTGTTGGGGAAAACCCGAGAGAAAACTCCGGGTGGTGGGAGGATACTGGTAAAATGTTAGAGCCTGAGATTGTAGAGGGAAAAAGGCCGGTACGTACGGTACGGCCTGACCCTGCCAATCCGAGTAGTTTTTGCGGGGGGTTAGATCAAACCAGCGACCCATGGACAGACCTAAGCTCGACCCCGGTGCATTTTGAGCCGGGAAAGTTCCGGTGGGTTCCGGAGGATCCACCCCGCACCGCACACGACCATGTTGGAAGGCTCCCCTCGGAGACCCGCATGCTACCAGACTACGGAGCGGAACCTCCGGATCGACTCCGCGCCGCACTCGACCAGGGAGAACAGCTCCGCTTGGAGCCCCGCACGCTACCAGACTACGGAGCGGAACCTCCGGATCGGTTCCGCGCCGCACACGACCATGTTGGATGGCTCCCATCGGAGACCCGCATGCCACGTGACTACGGCGCGGAACCTTCGGACCGACTCCGCACCGCACACGACCCTAACGGACGGCTCCCACCGGAGCCCCGCACGCTACCAGACTACGGAGCGGAACCTCCGGATCAATTCCGCGCCGCACACGACCATGTTGGACGGCTCCCACCGGAGACCCGCATGCCACGAGACTACGGAGCGGAACCTCCGGATCGACTCCGCGCCGCACTCGACCAGGGAGAACAGCTCCGCTTGGAGCCCCGCACGCTACCAGACTATGGCGCGGAATCCCCGGACCGACTCCGCGCCGCACACGACCATGTTGGATGGCTCCCATCGGAGACCCGCATGCCACGTGACTACGGCGCGGAACCTTCGGACCGACTCCGCACCGCACACGACCATGTTGGAAGGCTCCCCTCGGAGACCCGCATGCTACCAGACTACGGAGCGGAACCTCCGGATCCGTTCCGCGCCGCACACGACCATGTTGGATGGCTCCCATCGGAGACCCGCATGCCACGTGACTACGGCGCGGAACCTTCGGACCGACTCCGCACCGCACACGATCCTAACGGACGGCTCCAACCGGAGCCCCGCACGCTACCAGACTACAGCGCGGAACCTTCGGACCGACTCCGCGCCGCACACGACCATGTTGGAAGGCTCCCCTCGGAGACCCGCATGCCACGAGACTATGGTGCGGAGCACGATAATTTGCTCCGCACTGCACAACCCTATGGTGCGGAGCACGATAATTTGCTCCGCACTGCACAACCCTATGGTGCGGAGCAAGTGAAATTGCTCCGCACTGCACAACCCTATGGTGCGGAGCAAGTGAAATTGCTCCGCACTGCACAACCCTATGGTGCGGAGCAAGTGAAATTGCTCCGCACTGTACAACCCTATGGTGCGGAGCACGATAATTTGCTCCGCACTGCACAACCCTATGGTGCGGAGCAAGTGAAATTGCTCCGCACTGTACAACCCTATGGTGCGGAGCACGATAATTTGCTCCGCACTGCACAACCCTATGGTGCGGAGCAAGTGAAATTGCTCCGCACTGCACAACCCTATGGTGCGGAGCAAGTGAAATTGCTCCGCACTGTACAACCCTATGGTGCGGAGCACGATAATTTGCTCCGCACTGCACAACCCTATGGTGCGGAGCAAGTGAAATTGCTCCGCACTGCACAACCCTATGGTGCGGAGCAAGTGAAATTGCTCCGCACTGCACAACCCTATGGTGCGGAGCACGATAGTTTGCTCCGCACTGCACAACCCTATGGTGCGGAGCAAGTGAAATTGCTCCGCACTGTACAACCCTATGGTGCGGAGCACGATAATTTGCTCCGCACTGCACAACCCTATGGTGCGGAGCACGATAATTTGCTCCGCACTGCACAACCCTATGGTGCGGAGCATCAGGATTCGCTCCGCACTGCACAACTACATGGCGGGAGGCTCCCCTCGGAGAACCGCACTGCACAACCCTATGGTGCGGAGCATCAGGATTCGCTCCGCACTGCACAACTACATGGCGGGAGGCTCCCCTCGGAGAACCGCACTGCACGACTGTATGGCGGAGGGCTCCCCTCGGAGCTCCGCACTGCACAACTACATGGCGGGAGGCTCCCCTCGGAGAACCGCACTGCACAACTATATGGCGGGAGGCTCCCCTCGGAGAACCGCACTACACAACCCTATGGGGCGCCACCTCGGAGCGGGAACCCGGATGCAGACACTCCAGCCACCCAGCCAGCCACGGGGTCCGGTCCATCACCGGCACAACCGCCGACCGCGGGGCCCCCCGGAGGAGGTCGACGACCGATGATGCTTCCAGATAAGTTTGACGGGGTTTCCTCGTGGTCGGATTACCTGGTCCATTTTGAGAGCGTGGCCAGAGTCAACCAGTGGAGCGAGTCCGAGAAGGCGATGTTTCTGGGCGCCCATCTGAAGGGCTCGGCACGGGAAGCTCTGGCTGATATGGCACCGGAGGCTCGGACGGAGTACCTCCGTATCCTAGAGTACTTCGAACAGCGTTTCGGAGTCACGGCCCAAGTTCCACTGCATCGGGCCCAGCTGTCGATGTGCACCAGACGTCGGGACGAATCTATCAGTGGCCTGGGGCAGTCGATCAGGCGGTTGGTTTCCAAGAGCTACCCGAACCTCCCCACGCAAGCTCGGGAGGACCTGGCTGTGGATGCTTTCCGGAATGCATTAGGTGACGAGCAGCTGCAACGCCACGTTTTTTCGAGAAAGGCGACGACCCTGACCGAAGCAATCACCCTGGCAACGGAGATGGAGGCTTTCCTGGAGTCCCAGGTACAGAACAGGAAGGGAAGACAAGGAACCAGGGAAGTGAGGTCGGTAGTGGAGCTAGCGCAACCTATACCATACAGGAACACGGAGAGCACAGGCTACGCGCGTAGACCGCTTGACCGGTCGATGGTGGAGTGCTTTGGGTGCCACGAATTCGGGCACTTCCGGCGCGATTGTCCACGAAGGAAGCCGAGCCAGCGGACAGCCGGGGGAAGACCACCAGGACGGAACCAGACGACACCGAATGTGCCGCTGGGGGAAAACTACATTGCGGGGAAAGTTGTGTCGACGCCTGTCTGCTTCTTGCTGGACACGGGAGCTTCGGTGAGCCTAATTTCCGAACGCATCTATGACGAACTTTACGGACCCGAGAAGCCAAACCTCCAGCCTCTGCCGGAGACTCTGAGGCAAGCGGATGGGAGCCCCATGCAGGTCCGGGGGAGGGCTACTTTTGAACTCCAGATCGGAGATCAGGTCTTGAGCCATGCCTGCATTGTAGCTAAAATTGAGCCGGATGTCATCCTGGGGATAGACTTCCTGTCGACATACCGTTGCCAGTGGCGGTGGGGGGACAACACAGTGTTGATCAATGGAAAGCCCGCGGCTTTAAGAGGCTACGAACAGCACCCATCGGTGGCAAGAGTTCATGTTGGACACAAGGTAAGGGAACTACAATGGATAGGGGTTGGGACGGTGTACCTAGACGCAGCGGCTCCCCGCGAAGAGGAGGCCACCGGGATGGAGAGAGACCTACTGAACCAGGAGACGCGGCCGCCGCCGGGAAACCCCGAGGAGGACGCGGAAGCAGGAGACCGGGAGGCGCCCCGCCACGAGGCCGCGCCCCCACAGCTGAGGGCGGTTCGGAACCTGCCCCTGGTAAGGACGCGGAAGCAGGAGACCGGAGGCGCCCCGACAGCAGGGCGCACCACAAACGGCGGAGAGCGGGCCGGAGCCCGCCCCCTTATAAGGATGAGCAACGCCCAGTGCAGCCACTGCGACCGGCGGTTCACCCGCCTGTCGAACCTGAGGAGGCACTACCGAACAGCGTGCCCGGCGCTACACCCGACGATGCCGTTCGAGTGCCCCCTCGGATGCGGGAGATCCTTCTACAGGGATGACGTTAGGCATCGCCACCTCCAGTATTGTCCCCGGCGACCAGAGAGGGTGGCGACCGTGACAGTGGGCGACCAATTGGACGTGCACGCCAGCGACGACGGGATGGACGGCGAAGACAGGGAGCGGAGGGGGCTTGGCGGCCATTCGGAGCCGCCCCCTCGCGCTGAGGCGTCCAGGCCCGGAACCGCCCTGTCGGAGCCGCCCGCTCGTGGGGGGAATCGCACCCCACCGGAGCAACCCCCGGTCGCCGCGGCACCCCAGCCGGACGCCCAGAGAGCCTCGACACCACCCCCATCGGAGCGGCCCCCGAGCGCTACAACGCCATCGCGGACAGAGAGCGGCACCCAGACGGAGACTCAGCGGGGACCACCACCCCCCTAATCAGACTTGTTGTGTTCTTTTTCTAACAGTTGTTCTTTGTTTTTTTGTTGTTCTGCAGTTGCAGTTGCCATGTATTGCAGGGAATCGTCTTCCCGGCGGAACTGGGCGTCGCCGCCTGCTTTGGGGACAAGCAGGGTCCTCGAAGGGGGCGGTGTAACGGCCGTCCCGATCCGCCGCTGGGGGCGCCAGCACCGTTTCACGGTGGGTCTAACTGACGTATTGGTGGCGCCATTGCGGCTCCCCACGGAGCCGGGTGGCGTGAGCCCCTGCCGGAGGATCGGGATACCCGTTCCGCGCGGGGACGCGATTCTCTGCGCCATCTTTGATCTTTGTGTTTGTTGAGGAAAGTTGATCCAAATAAACCTGCGGTACTTTCATGCTGAGAATTGTCTTTTGCCTTGTGTTCTTTTCGTGCCGAGTTCTTTAACAAGCAGGGAATATTCTTGTTACAATACAGTTAACGGCAGTATACATCATTGGTAATCTCGAAAATCAGAAATGTTCACAGATTTACGCCTAACTTACACAATATAAACATAATGACCGTAGAAAACTTCCCCTGAAATGGTTTTGTCTAAAGTGCTATAGTCTTTGAGAAATGAGTAAAACAATTAGTTTTCGTCTCATGAGACGAAAATTCATTTCGCCCCAAAACCATTTCGCCCAAGTGCCATTTCGCCCCTAACCACTTCGCCCGAGTGCCATTTCGCCCCAAATTACTTCGTCCAAACACTACATCGCCCAAATGCCACTTCGTCCCAAAACCACTTCGTGCACAGGCCGTGGTTCAGGGCGAAATGGTTCAGGGCGAAGTGGTTTTAGGGCGAAATGACTGCAAACCCTTTTTTTACTGTTTTTTTTAAAAGTTAGACGAAGTACGGAGCTGGTTTTTGCTCAGGTTGGTTTTAATCATGCATATCTTCAATCACACAGGGGGATAAAACTATTTGTAACAGTTTACCAATCATTTACTGAGTTTGTTTAACCATGCAGGGCCTGATTAAACAAACGTTTTATGTTATCAAGACAACGTTAATGATTTAACTTTTTGTTCAGAAAACACTGACGTCAGTGCAAACATACAATATATTTCCGGGAAAACATCGTGTTTTCTTCTAAGGACGCTGTTGAAGTGTATCAACGGTTTAAACGTCCCAAGCCTGTCCATCCAAGTTGTTACGTAATTCGTATAGGCCTACGTGTCTCAAATATCCAAATAATTTTAAAGGAATTCTTATAGTCTACCCTACATGATTGGTAAACCGTTACAAATAGTTTTATCCCCCTGTGAGATTGAAGATATGCATGATTAAAACCAATCTGAGTAAAAGTCAGCTCCGTACTTCGTCTAACTTTTGAGAAAACAGTCAACAAAACAAACAAAAAGCTTGACAGTCACTTCACCCAAAAAACACTTCGCCCTGAACCACGGCCTGTGCACGAAGTGGTTTTGGGGCGAAGTGGTGTTTGGGGCGAAGTGGTGTTTGGGGCGAGGTGGTGTTTGGGCGAAGTGGCTTTTGGGCGAAGTGGTTCAGGGCGAAGTGGTTCAGGGCGAAGTGGCTTTTGGGCGAAGTGGTTCAGGGCGAAGTGAATTTTTGTCTCATGAGACGAACATTTATTGTTTTACTCATTTCTCAAAGATTATAGCACTTCAGAGAAAACAATTTCAGGGAAAGTTTTCTACCATCATTATGTTTATATTGTGTATTAGTTATGTGTAAATCTGTGAACATTTATGATTTTCGAGATACCAATCATGTGTTCTGAAATGAAATATGTTATACAGGATAGGCGTTTGTCGATCGCGACTGTCGGATTATATAATTTGTAGATGAAACTTGCGAATTACAGCAGGAACAACAGCAGTACATATCTAAAGAATAGTGTTGATAAACTGCCTTGTAGAAATGTCAACCACATAGATGCAGTAATACTTCAGAAAACCTTAAAAATCCATGCTTGCTCAGTTTGTGTTGAATGAATGGTAAAAAAAGAAAATTTGACGTAACTTGGTTGAGGGCGCTTAAAATCGCCAAAAAATCACTCCATTTTGAGTTGAATATTATACCTTTAAATGCACAATTATTGAGAAATATATTCAAAACATAGCTTAATCAGTGAATGTGCAACTGCAGCCCCATATTTTATCAGATGACGCGACCTGGAAATCCACGATTAAATGATTGTGTTACCAAAATTCGATTAGGCTTGTCACTGTTTGCGCCGCTTGATAAACTGATAGCGCGTGGCAGTGATGTGGCTAATCATGGTTTCCATGGAAACTGCGCTAATGTTCTATGGTGATAAGATAAAACTGCAAAACTCGAAAACGACATTTTCTTGAAAAACAACCGTGGAAATGTGTGTGTGTGTCGTGTGTATATATGCATAACCGAAATAAAATGTGATGCGCTTCATTAAAGCAAAAATAATTATACATGCATTGTTACCTCAAGGAATTGTTTTCAACAGTACATGGGGATTGGGCGAAACAATCATGTTGGGTGAGCACAATCATACGGGGGCCTGCCAGACAATCTGGGTTCGCCCTGGAAAATCTAGGTCATGTTTTCACCAGGGCTTTAAAGGTGCAGCCACCACTTTTTGGCTCTGCCTAAAGTAGTCCAAGAATATCATATATTTTTTCAAATTTAATAATTAATTTAATATTTTTTTTTTTAAATCGACCCCGTAGCCAACCAATACACCTTTAACATAAGCGAAACTACACACAAGTAAATAAATAACGGGAATTTAATTTCGGGGATCGACATTTTCCTGTGCTTGCAATATTATGACAGACGTGTTTAATGATTAAATCCTTGAGCATGAAGAAAATTAAGTTTGTCGTTTTTAGTTATTCAGCTGTCATGTCCAATCCCGGTTGCAATTAAATTTAACTGAATGTTACCCGAAAAGTCATCATTGTATAACTTGTTGTCGAGAAATCCCACGGTGCGTGCTCCATCAAAGTTTAATCATTAAATGACGATATTGCTTTAAATATGAACGGGTTAAAGATTGTTACAAACGGCGTTATCTCCTACAATCCTGGCCAAAATGGTTGCGACACCTCCCATCGTCGCCGCCCCCCCCCCCCGCCCCCCGATCAATGTTGTAATCCGCAGGTGGAACACAGAGCGCGCGATGCATAACAACATTGGACGGGGGTGGGGGTTGGGGGTTGGTGGGGGCCCGGGGGTGGGGGCCCGGCGCGTTTTGGCCAGGATTGAGGATGTGTATGATAAAAACCAACCTGTGTAAGTCAGCTCAGTACCTCATCTACGTTCCAAGGAAACATTGCAACAAAAGTCCACAACATATTCAAAAGGAACATTCAAATGAAGCTGCTAGCTTTTTTAGGTCCAATTTGCGATATTCGACGTAAATTAAACTGTAAAAGAACACATAAATTGAAAAGAAAAAGAAAATCTAAAAGAAACCGCATTTTTAATGAGGGGTTTTATTTAGTTTCGCGACCTCATGCGAGGAGAGAGACAACAGGTATGTTCAGACGGAGGGCTACTTTTTTTCTCGCCCCAATCCAATTAAAGCACTCAGCCCGGGTTCGCTGGAGTTAAAGTGAGTTAGTCCATATGGCCTCCCGTTTAAACGGTGATGATAACTCCGGAGCTATAGTTTCAGATGAGCTAAAATGTGGTCAAATGGATAGCATAATTGATCAGATGCCACAGAGCGAGGTTAGTTGCGTTCAGTCAGTAAATAACGGTGGAGCTAAGTCATAAAATTAAAGAAACGCCGCTGTTCTGAAAGTGGGGCTAGCCCCACACATTTTTGGGGCTAAATTTGGGGAGGGCTAGCCAGTAGCCCCAGAGGTGGAGCTAATTGCGTTCTAACGACGGGAGTCTAATTGTCTAAGGACACAACGCGGTGCAATAGCCAGGTTTCGACCGAAAGTCCGACACGCTATCCACTAAACCACCACGTCTCCACTTGATGTACCTGAACAGTGCATCAAGTTTAAAGCTCAATACACGAAGCCCAAATAAACCAATTTGAGACCAATATGCGCTCTTACGTGGCTTAAAGGCACAGGCTCGTCAGCAATGCACGCTCACCAAATTTGTGCCACGAAATACGCAGCTCCATAGCAAAGGCATGGAGCTGCGTATTTCGTGGCACGAATTTGGCGCGCGTGCATTGCTGACGAGCCTGTGCCTTTAACACAAACCTGGAAGTGAACAAACGCACGTGAATGCACAATCATTCACATGCCACGCAGAACAGCTTCACGTAGGCCTATATACACTCAGTCAAGACAGTTTCGGCATCTAAGTTTAATGGTACGTGTTCGCAGACGTATCCGTATGGCATAACACTAATTTGGTGTAAACAAGTCGAGATTAATGTTATACGTAGCGCTCCCGTGTCAAACGGCTCCCATACGTTGTCCTACGTGTGGCTGATCCGCATCACGTACGAGGAGACCGCATAAAGTGATGACGTCAAAGCTGAAAATGGTACGGATACGTATATACGCGCGCGGATTTTAAGCCTCGGTTTCAATGCGGAAGTGCGCAGATCGGGTTGATAGCAATGGTAACAAACATCACATGATTTTGCCCGTGTTAAATGGTATACATTCTGTGGGCGAAATGCCATGCAACCGAAGGTGACTTTTAAAACAAAATCGGTTTGCAAACAATTTTTCAAACATTAATTCAACACAAAAAAACATGCATAGATTTTTCAGGGTTTCTGAAGTTCTACTGCATCTGTGTAGCTGAAATCTTCTACAAGGCCGGCAGTTATTCATAAATTATTCATAAATATAATGCCGGTAGCCTTACAAACTTTCATGAAATCATGAACAGTTTTTTTGGAACGTAGATGATGTACTGAGCTGACACATGCTCCCTCACACATGAAGATAATGCCGTTTGTACCAGTTTTCCAATCCTTAAAATCTATCTATCTTTTGAAGGGTTTGGATTATAAATGCGCCGACGTCAGGCAAGCACGTGTTTCATCACGTGGAAACGGCGTACATCTCCCGTATATGAACGTTGTTCTCCCAGTTTCCGTATAGTGCAACGTGCACTGTGCCTTACTTATACTGAAACATTGTGCCTACTACATCACAACCACATGTAGGATGCAGCCGTTCCTTAGCTTCGAAATGCACATCCTAAAAGGATTTATCGCGGGACGAACACCCGGACGCGAAATGTGGGTAAAATGTTTGAGTACATGTATTTCACCTCGGCTACTCTTGTGAATATATACCTGACCGGCTCAGTATAGGAAATATTCAGTCGTAGTTTGTGAACGGGACGGGCCATACTTTTGTTTACCGTGCACGTCGGAGTGGTGTTATACGGGCGAAATGAGGCGATTTCTAGCATGAATGATTCGTCAACTCCGCCGCGGGATGATGACTTGGGCCTCAGGCTGGCTTTGCAACCTCCTCTGGGATATTTAATATTCCAAGCACTATTCCTGTCCGTTATCATGGTCATTACCGTTCTGGGAAATGTTGCCGTAAGTTATATATTTCTTCTTTGCTTTCAAAATGCAGTCAAAAATCACTCTATAGGCTAAAAGCAGTCTGATTCTGATCTATGTGATGAAGAAAAACGGTTTAATTTCACCAAAAAATTTCGGTATTATTTTAAACGGCGTATGGACTAAGATGCACTTTCAGATTTCTTTCAGATACAACATATATTTGAAATGTATTTGGCGTATATATTTCAGATATACAAGCGATTTCCCGCTTGCGTCAGGCATATGAACTTTGTGTATAGGTATATCTATTGCATATAGTTTAAATATGAAAGGTTGTTCACAATCATGGCCGCTGGTGCAAAAAGTCTATTCTACGCATATTTCAGTCAATAATTCAATACACGATTATTGGTTCAGATACTCATTTAGCGATACTTCAGCGGTATTTTAGAAATATATTATTGTAATTGCACGTAAAGATATCAGTTCGATTTGGTCATTATTTCAGATGTGCTGCGGATATAATTCCCAGATTTCATTCAGTTTTTAAGAATATATTTAAGATATAAGTCGAGCGTCAGATCATTTCGAATTTTAGATAATATTATATTGCGTATATCATTCCCTCGTTTGGTCAACATGGTTACAAATACATCGCACAGTACGCACACGCACATAAAGTATTTAAAATCTCTCACATGTTTTCACTCCAAAATATATTTCCAATATTTCTTTCGATTTGTAAGATATATTTCAGATATAACTTACTCAAGCGTCAGATATATTTCATATTTCGAATGCCTCGCACACGCACATAAAAATATGTAAAATGTCATACCCATTTTCCATATCGGATATATATTTCAAATAGTTTGCATATACTTTCAATCTGTTAGATCAGATATAACTCAGTCGATCGCGTCAGATATAACTCATATTTCGGATCTTCTTTGCTGCAAATACCTTGCGCACGCACATAAAATATATTTATAATGTGTTACCTATTTTCCATATGCAGATAATGTCAAATAATTTAAAGGTTTTTTTTCTTCAGTTTGTTAGATATATTAGTTATTACAGATACAATTTAGTCAAACGTCTGATATACATCACCACGCACGGACATAAAATATTATTTCAAATGTTCTACCCATTTTCCATATTTGAGATGTACTCCAGATATTATTTCTAATAATTTCCAGCAGTTTTCTTTCAGTATGTTAGATATATTTTAGATATAATTTAAGATATACATCTATTCCATATATTTCACATATACTGCATATATTTTTCCCGTCTGTTCATCCTTTCTATAAAAAAATACCTCGCACACAAAATACATTATAAAAGATAGAATGTTCACGGTATGCGGGTGGGGTGCCTATATAGATATTCTGTATAATCGTGATGTTATTGACAGGGGGCATGCCATGCATCGTACGTCGAAACGGCAGATTTTGGCGCGAATCAAGGATGGCGTTGCGGGGAGTATATTCTTGAATATAAGCGCGCATAATGTATGCCTTGCCAGAAATCAAATTTAATTCCCTTCAGAATGTAAACGACTTGTATTTTCTTTTTCCCCTTTTTAAAAAAAGATTTTGGGTCCTGATAATTATGCCATGGTAATCACTATTCTAAAAAAACAAAATAGCGCTATAAAGGAATTATATTACTTTGACACGCAGACTTAGTATCCACTTGACAAGACTAAATTCGTGTTGCTATGTGGTGCACGCGACAGGTGTGTGAAGTACAGATTCAATACTATGTCCACCGTAGGAGAGAATGGCACAAAGCATCCAGACTGTTGGTTGCTAGGCAATGGCGTGCACCACGTAGCAACAACAGCATAGTATGTGGACTACTAAACTTCACTTCCAAGAATTCGGGACACCAACCATAGGATAATTACTCGGAAATGTTAAAAGCCGGGGGAAAATAGTGTACTTTAAATGCCCTTTTACAAATTCCAGCATTAATATCTAAAGAATAATGTTGATAGACTGCCTTGTAGACATTTCAGTCACATAATGCAGTAATACTTCAGAAAACCTGAAAAACCCATGCATAGTTTTTGTGTTGAATGAATGATAAAACATGTTTGCAAACGATTCTGTTTGCATTTTATTTCACAAAGATACCATTTTACACGGGGGGGAAATCATGTTTGTTACCATTGCTATCAACTCTTTCAGTCGGGTTTTTCTTGTCAACTCATAAAGTAACATTTTGGTTCACTGCAAATTATTATTATTTCTTTCTGGTACTGAAACCAAGGATTCCTCAAAAGTGCCCATTTCACTGTCGCTCGCAAGCGTGAGGAAACCCATGATGAATTAGAAACGGCCAGAGACACCGGGGAATCCCCTTGTTCTTCCCGAAAGAATGCTCTGGGATCTTTAAAGTACGTTACCTAACACACTGGACCAAATATTCCGAAGAATTGAGCAATCGTGTTTAAGTGCCTTGCTCAAGGGCACAGGTATCCCAGCCGGGTACCGAACCCGCAACCCCAAGTTTTCACCCAATTACTGCGAGCCAGCGACCCAAACCACTCGGCCGCGCCACGGTACCGGTACCCCACGATGTGATGCGGCTTTAACACATGGTTTTGACGCGTGTCATACATCAACCTAATTAACGAATGTAACTTGAATCGATAATGGATTTGTGCTATCTTGGCTAGGAATAAAACTACTAAAACAGCTGTGACATTTCCAGTTGTATGGCGTGAGAGGCAACGTATAGCTTTTGAGTTTAAAGGGCCTGAAATGCTCAATGCTCAACCTTGATTTTAACCCCCTTAACAACTTTCAAGTAGGGTTTTTATGATTGTAAATTAATGGACTAGTTGCATATAGCACAGATTTCATTGATAAAAACACCATTTCAGGGCCCTTTAAAGCCATTAAATCATTTTTTAAAAATTACTTCTAATCACGAGCCGACAAGAAAATCACGACAGTCACTGAACGTGTTGATAACAATGGTAACAAACACTACATGATTGTTTCCCGTGTAATATAGTACGTTTGTGTGAGAAATTGCCAACTGGTGGTGCTTTTAAAAATCGTTTGCAACAGATGCATTAAGGCGGATATACACACTATCGCGGAAAAATCACACTTTCGCGCTGCGCTCACCGCATTGCATGAGCTCCCAATCGCCGATTATTCCAAAATAGAAAATTCCACTCTGGTAACTTGGGGCTTCTCTGATACCTCATTGGCTGCGCGTTGGAAAGGTCAGCGCACCGCGGTCAAAGTTCAACAAATTTGAACTTTGACCCAGCTCAAAACGTTTTGCGCGTCGCGATAGGCCGCGCACAAGCGGCAAACCAGTTTGTGTACAAACCAATGGAACAGTGTGATTTTTCCGCGATAGTGTGAACTCCCCTTTAGTTTCCGGCCTCCTTTTTTTCGCTCATAGACCGTCCAATATTTGGCAATATTACCTTTAAGGTCAAGAAACTCATAATCCCAAAGGAACTCATACAATTTGCATTTATATTACAGATAAATTGTTAACACATGTATACGTATAGGGCCTATCAACAAAGTGATCTGCTTTATGCATAAGTTATTATATTTTTTCCCAGTGGTGCATAAAAAATGACTAAAGTTGGATGAGAGAAAAATCACATGGGAGAAATTTTAAAAAATAAACAAAAGCTCTTGTGATTAGTGTCACAAAAGTAAATCTTGTTGCCAAGATTAAGAAACTGCATGTAAGGTTCCTCACATACCCTTTTCACTAGGGAAATTATACTTCGTTCGACGGTAATTCGACGCACGGCTCTTCATTCGACCAATATTATAAATGCTTCGTTGACGAAGAGATCGCTTCATTCGACGAAGCAAAATTGTAATGTGAACGCTCCCTTCGTTCGACGAAGCAATTTGACACGTAAAGAGCTATAGATGGGGGCATCGCACAGCTTCATTCGATCTTCGTTATCGACTGCCTAATGTGAACGGTACCACCTTTCGTTCGATCTTCGTTAAGTGAGATGTGAACGCACGCTTAATTAACTAACCATGGTTAATTAATACTCGTCTAATCATGGAGCTATAAGGAAGCGATTTCTCTAGTGTGAATGGGGGTCAAAGTTGCATATCCTTTTTGAGGGTTCTGCAGTATGAACTGCCAATTAGCCTTTTGCGCGTAACATTTTCTACTATATATGGCTGGTATACCCCGAATTCTTGGAGGTGCAGTTTAGAAAGTCACACACTATGCTGTTGTTGCTACGTGGTGCACGCCATTGTCTATAGCAACCAACAGTCTGGAAGCTTTATGCCATTCTCTCTTACGGTGAACATGGCATTGATTCTTTACTTCACACCTGTCGCGTGCACAACATTGCAACCAAAATTTAGTCTGGTCAAGTATACTAAGAGTGCATGTGAAAGGAAGTACGTCAGGACACCAGACGATATTCTTGCGAGACGCACAAAATGCTATAATTATCCACATTCTTCAATTTATTTTTGAAGGTGAAATTCGTCGGCATTCCTACCATCAATTAAATACCGGTGTTTTCTTCAGAATATAAGTTACCATTCCACGCCAATATTTCACATTGCAAGGGAACAATTATGATGAGATTTCAATGTCGTTGTAAAAATGCCGAAGAGGCCATTTCGGTGCGGAAATGCCGGCTATCCCGTTGCATCCATCAAGGCTCCGTATAACGAGTAGAAAATATAATGAAGCGATCTCAAATCCGGTTGGGGGAGCGAAGAGAGGAAATTCGGGTTCAATTAAGCTCCCGGCTTGAAGGAAAAGGAAGAAATATATACGGTGGAACATAACACGCGCTGCTTTCGGCTGTTGAAATTAAGAT
Source organism: Henricia sp. BOLD:AAB3569 (assembly GCA_037783545.1). Taxonomy (NCBI): domain Eukaryota; kingdom Metazoa; phylum Echinodermata; class Asteroidea; order Spinulosida; family Echinasteridae; genus Henricia; species Henricia sp. BOLD:AAB3569. The sequence goes on along the minus strand of JBBELK010000910.1, from coordinate 17,498 downwards.
AAAACTCCTTAAAGGAGGCGCGTGTCCAGATCACATTTTTGAGCTTCCAATTTTTAGTCTGGTCAAGTGGACACTAAGAGTGCATGTGAAAGGAAGTACGTCAGAACACCAGACGATATTCTTGCGAGACGCACAAAATGCTATAATTATCCACATTCTTCAATTTATTTTTGAAGGTGAAATTCGTCGGCATTCCTACCATCAATTAAATACCGGTGTTTTCTTCAGAATATAAGTTACCATTCCACGCCAATATTTCACATTTCCCATGGGTGATGAGATTCTCAGTAATAGATTGTGGTCTGTGATTATAGGGGACAGCACAAATTTTTTGAATATTTTGTTCTGTGATTTTGGAAACAAAAGACCATAAAGGCTCATAATTTTTTCCATTATATTGAATAGGAATTTGGTGTCCCGGGCTACCTACGCCAATGGAAATTAGCTGTATAATGAGTTTGCATTATACCTTCGTGCCTTATCCACACACAATTGTCAAGGATATGGTAAAAAAAACACCGATGTTTTGTAAACTAATAATATCCGTTCCGTAAAGCAGTGCAGTGATCACACCAACCTTTTTGCTTCCACGTCCAAATTGGAAACTGCAAATTTCCTGTTTTCTTCCCATGGACAGTATTTTGGGGAGGTATTTTATATGATTGTTTAATAGGTTGGAGCGAAATCCATTTTCTGGAAAAAAAATCTGAAGGCGCCACGGGGCGTAATGCAGCGATTTAGCGATCACGGTCGGTCGACGTTTACGTGCCAACATTTCGATACGTGATTTGTTTTCGCGCGCGCTGATTTTGCTTATATGCAGGCTGACCCGTTCGGATTTGTATAATCACGTATATCACATTAATATACCATTTTGACGAAGCAGTGCCCAGGGCCTTACATACTTAATTACTGAGGGCCTACCTGCTCAGAGCTCGGGATTGGAAATGATGTCTTATCGTAACTGCCGTGTCACGGGATATTTACAGCGAGGGAATTGATTGAAAGGGTATTTAAAATGAAAGCTGCGTTTCGATACATGTGTATATCTTACATTTGATATTGGATTCTGTGGCGGTTGTTTTGTTTTTGCATAAACCGTATACGGTATATGTCACAGTACATATTAAAATTTGTAATTGAATTAAGTATGATAATCAAAAAGAAGAAGGAGAAAAATCATATTAATAATTAAATAAATATTATTACATAATAATAATGTTTTTGGTTGTACTTGGGATATAAGGGAGGTTTCGGTCGCATAGGGTTAGGCAAAACGACGACTATTAGTGAATTTTACGTCATCGATTTGTGCGTACTTGTGGCGTTTACACAAATATCCCAAGTGTTGTTTTGTTGTTCACACTGATAGCAACGCCTCTACACCTTAGTAAAAAACGGACAGCGAAAGGTAACGATTTTGAGGTTTGGCTAATCGTAGTCGTAATCACAAACCGTGCACACCGAAACCTCACTACTGTTGCTGATTTTACCGCTATTAACATTCAGTATCCCCGTTGCGAAATTATTCGAATCTGCCATTCAACACCGGCTAGCTCGGTGGTCTGGTGGTTAAGCAGGAGGTCGTATGTTCGAGTCCCAACCGAGCATGCTATATGAAGTTTTTTAAACCCCCGAGTTCGCTTGGAGCCGAGTGCGTCCACACTTCAGGTTTCCCTTCGACGGAAACGGCCTCCGTGTGAAATATTAACACACGAAACAAAACATATGAAACCCAATATATCTTATTTAAAACATATATATTACATACAATAATTTTCAGTTATGCAACTCAGCGTACCACATTTGCTCATTTATTTAAAAATATTCAAGCCATGAAATTTCGGGCATAAAATTGCAACATTGATTAACTGTTACAACGCGAAACATATTTTGACGTAATATATTCACAACACGACCTCATTATAGTTTCTGTTGGTCTGTTTTTTGGCTGCCCTTTGTACTTTCGATATAGGCCTACATGTAGTTGCTGATTTTACTCTGAAGATACTGTTAAATATTATCAAAATTGGAACTGTGTTGTTTGATTATTTTGGTTGATTATCTCTGCAGTCACTCTTCAGTTTCATTGAAAAAACAAAAATAATAATTTAAGTAAAAGAGCTGAAGTCAAATATTTGTTAGTAATATAAATATAATGTAATGTGATGTGATGTGATATATGATATGGTACGATGTATCATATGATATGTAAAATGATACAATTTAATATCAAAATTAGCTAAAAGAATCGCTGATATTTTCATATCATTTTATTATTAGTAATGGTGTTTTACCAGATCCCTTTTTTGAACCCTCCCCCCACCCCCCCCCCTTACCTCATGGGTGTTGAGATTTTTATATCATTATCACGTTTCATATTTTTCTAATTACCATTCTGAAATTTCGCACTCTCAACATGCATGTATATTTTCAATTAAGGATATCGCAAAAAAAATACCAATGTTTTGTAAACTAATTTATCCGTTCCATAAAACAGTGCAGTGATCACACCAACCATTTTGCTTCCACATCCAAATTAGAGATGGCAAATTTCCTGTTTTCTTCTCATGGATATAGTATTTTTGGGAAGTATTTTATGTGGTTAGAACGAAATCCATTTTCTGGAAAATCTGAACAATATATGACAAATTATGTTTATTGATCCATGTAAGAAACAGTTTGCAAAACATTAACATCTAGCACAATTTCAAACATAACATTTAGGTGATCCCTACCAAATTTTGAGCAGTATAATATTATTTGTTATCATTATAATATCATGTCATAGATATAATATCATATATCATATATAATTCATATCTCGTATCTCATAATAATAAAATAGTATGGTCTGAGCATCATAAAAAATATAGATATACACAATGCCATTAAACTGAAATTTATTAGATTAAATCTGACACAAGGAACAACACTGCAAACTTCAACGTCTAAACGCCGATTATTTGTCTCAAGTTTCCCCAACTTGCCGAAGTAATCTGTCCAAATCATCAATAATTCCCATCGATTTTCAACAAGCACATCGATTGCGCGTACAGCGCTGAACTGTAAACATGTCCTGAAAAGGGCTTGGGTCTCGTGTAGCCTCTTAAGTAGGGGGAAATGCTAAGTTGCGAGGTACTTTCGTGCGGATGGGCAGTTCTGAATTCGCCGAAGTACACATTATATAGAGCGCCTCGGAAATAGGATTTTTCAGTCACTTTGACCCACCGTTGGCATCACCTAAATTCAATTAGACATGTGGCATATTTTCGTGTTTACTTTTATGCGAATTTCCATATTTTGTGAGGAAAATATTAGTACGTTAGTCGTGACCGTACCGTGTGTATTCTGATTTTTTTATGAGCTAGTTATTTAAAATTCATGGTAGTTTTCTCTTTTTTAGTCTAGAAAGAGGTTTATATTGAATACTTCATTGTATGCAAGATTTGAAAAGACGGTCTGCAACGTACTTCCTTACACATACACACTTAGTATCCACTTGACCAGACTAAAATGTTGTTGCTGTGTGGTGCACGCGGCAGGTGTGAAGTACAGAATTAATACAGTGCTCACCGTAGGAGAGAATGGCATAATGCAACCAGGCTGTTGGTTGCTAGGCACTGGTGTGCACCACGTAGCAACAACAGCATATGTGACTTTCTAGATTGCACCTCCATTTGAATGTGAAGAATTCGGGGCACACAACAGATTTTTACATATGGGTCTTTCTATAAATTAGGGGTCCAAAGGTGTGACATTTGGTGTCCCCCGTTATTTTTCGTACAACAATCATTAAAATGGCTTTAAAACCATTTTATATGAATTGTACTTTATGTACTCCCTCTTTGAGATTGAAAGTATTTAAAGAATGTGTCCTGAATTTACAAAAACAAGATGTAAAATGTAACGGGGGACACCAACATTGGACCCCTAATTTATAGAAAGACCCATATGGGAGTCGGGAAACAAGGCATAAATATTGACGTCATCCATGCAATCGTTGCATGGTTGACGTCATCTTCCCTTTCAAAATTTCAAATATAACCCAGCACATAGTTGCATTAGTTGCAGAGTTTATCATCAAAATTAATTGTGTTGCCGACGCTGAAAACAAGGTTCCCCTTTTGCACCGGGCATGCAATACATCAGTAATATGTTTGATTAAATTCGTCGATAAATTCGTCGATAACAAGTGTTGTCCCTTCCTTTAATAGTATACCGGATCTACATCTTCCAACAAATTGAAAGGATATATGTGACGTACATGTAGGCCTACAACGCCCGAGAATACTACAGACTCAGTATCGTTAACGTAGACAAACACGATTTGCTCGGTACTTTAATTGTATTGATCCATGCAACGTGACGACAGGTGAAGATGATTTACACCCCGTTTCACTACTGGCGTCGTTTACAGCAAGATATGGTGTTTTTAAGCGTGAATATTGGCAAGGTGTGGTTGAGCGATTTCAACTGGAATAAATTGAGTTCAATGTTAAAGGTGATTTTCATTCTAAAGAAAAGTGGAATTACATGATCTTTAAAGTGCGAAATACGGGTTATAATAAGTATGGGTCGTTGTCATAATGTATCCAAATTCATGGATGTTTCTTTAATTTCGATTTCTATGGTTGGAATTCATTTTGCATACATTAGTTGTTGCTATAGGTAAGACAAGCCCTGGACAAGCTTTATGGTCGTATAAGAACAACATTTTGATATTAAAGTATCTAATTTGTGTATTATCTGACGAACATGTGTTTGGAGTTGTGGAATGGCTGCATGCTTATTGGGGCACATGTTGCAACCGTTGCCATTGATTTATAAGCTGGGTTTTCGAGAATTATACGGACAAATTCTGCCCAAAATCCATAGACAAGTTGCTGCGCGACCATATTGTTAAATTATGCTCCCATCTATGTGTATCTATATAGTTCTAGGGGTACTTTTGTAGTACACAACGCGGTTCATTGTTCACGCGTGCCACTGCAAACCTTTTAAGAACGACCTGGTACTTTATGTGACTACTGAATACTGCACCCGGGAGTACAATTATACAGCACTAGTAGTAGAAATCCGATATAATTTAACGTAGGGCCTATATACCATTATCCAATTTAGTACATGTTCGCCGTTCGTTGTTAGCTATTATTGCTCCTTATAGTAATGCCTCACGGTTACAAATTCTATTCTGGGAAAGATTTGGGAAATAAACCCATTAGTGCCATTAAAGAAAACCCTGTATTTAAGACTTAAAAGCTTATTACCCGGCATGACTGTATACTTAAATATAACAACATGTTTTTCATATATATTCAGCATTTACAGCACATTGATTTTTGTTCTGTCTATGATTGTATTTTCTGTACGGAATTACCAACTGAAGGTGTTTTTTGTTTACTATTTACTTAGGCCCTACACAAAAACCATGCATGGATTTTAAACGTTTTTTTTTTTAAAGCATTGCTGCATCAGCTGAAATTTCTGCAGGCTAGTTTACCAACATTCTTCTTTAGATATGGTGTGACCTTATGGACCGTATCGAATGGCCGCCATTTCGTGGGGCAGTTTCTTTGTTCCTTGAGGACATGCATGGTTGCACATTATTGTGCTTCCATTGTTGAACGGTTTAAGTAACAAAAGGTGGCCCACGAAATGGCGGCTATTCGATACGGTCTATTCCAGGAATCCGTAAAATGCTTCATCTTGCAAATGATACTTTGGGCTTAAAAAAATCGGGAAAATTCATGATAACTGGGCATTTCAATCTTAGGAAACACTACTTTAATTATTAAAATTATCAACCTCTTATATCTACACCACGACAACGGTAACTTCCGTAAGTTTTGGAACAGCAGAGGCTGTCAATAATAAACCTTCCGCCGTTGGCTGCCCCTAGCAACATGTACGATAAGTGTTTCCACCTCGGAACATCAAGAGTGAGTTGAGAGGCTGTTTCTATAGAAACGGAACAGTCGTCGGTCCAGAAAAGGATCAGAGCCGAGTGATGGTTTAATTAAACACGCGCGCTTCAGAACTGCTTAGCCTGATGAACGAAAATAACAAATTTCGAAGACAAAATCTGGATTGTTTGGAAGCCTTGTGGTATTTAAAGGGCCTGTGACGTGCTAAACAACTTTGTGCCTAAGCTTTGCTTCATAATGACGGATTACTTGTTCAGCAAGACATACTATTGTTCGTTTGGATGTAAAATCAATAAAAGGTGCATGGCCTTTTTCAACTTTGAAGATTTCACTGCAATAAATCACAGACAGAGGGCGCTGTTTTGAGTGCATCACATAAGGAAGACAGAAGGGAAAAGTTAAGAAAAAACATAAGACTTCAAGTTGGACTTGTGGCAAATTGCTGCAGTTTCTACCCCCAGTTTTGTCATGGCTTACAGCAGGCAACATGTAAAACAAACTCAAACAGCCATGGATTACAACAGTTTCAGGAAAATTGAGAAAAAAGTGGAATCTTTTGTGCACAGTTAAATGTGATTTTCCTGTGTCTGCCTCTTGTGACATCGTGACCTTGGTCATGAATATGCATATTCGCATCAGCATAAAAACTAAAAACCTTTGTTTTAACCCCCAAAGCAAGCTCCAAATATCGATTTTTATGACTTTAACTGAGTAGAGTGGTTTTAAAGCATAGATTTCATTGATAAAAATCCTAAATAAGGGGACCTTTAAGCTTTGGATTGTCTGTGTCTGTCTTCAGAACTTCTGCAGTGGAGTAGAATCCACCATTTTTTCTTTAATTCACTACAGTTTATAGGCTATATATGAGGCAAATTTGTGCCAAATTATATGTCGATTATAAGTATTATACACATGCAGTTGGTTGTTGGTGTCTTTTTCAAAAATATTTCAAGTTGCGGATTACAATGTCGTTACATTCAAAATACTAAAAATGTTATAATATATTCCTTGTACTGGTTCCCTGACTCAACTCCAGATGGAACTGGGATTGTGCGGTCGTGGAATAAATGCTAACTGACTAAAACCCATTCGCGAATGGGTGCCCGAAATGTTGAAACATGGACATGGGGATTACACGTAATAGCCTATACATTAAGTTTGGTAAACTGGAGGCATTTTGCATTGAACGAGAAGAATTTGAATTTTGCCCTTGCACGTGGTTTTTTTTTGGGGGGGGGGGGGGGGTGGGAATCGTTCTAAAGATCAAGTTTGGAGAATGAACTTTCTCAAAGAGTACAAATTTGATATAATTTCCGATATAATTTCGTTTTAACATGTTGGAACGATGCAAAACACGCATATCATTACAAATACATGTAATATTCCGTATTTTGCTCGTCCTATATATTTTCGTCATGGTGTTGTTTGATACGTGTATTGAACTTTGCTTTACAGTTTACGAAAGGAAATTAGAAATTTGAGACGAAGTGAGTTCTGTCGACTTTTGCGCAACTAAATCACAAAAACACCCAGGCCTACAATTGGCGAGTTGGACAGCAGACAAAAACAAACAAAGCTTGGAAATCCAAGTTGACGTCAGTTAAAATCCAGGCATCAACTGAGCAGCCGGTTTAATCAGAATCGCCGAGCGCGCCACTCCCCCTTGACTTGATTATCCGAATCCGCAAGGGAATAACCACCTTAATGGAGCTTGTTCAGATTTTCAAGAAAATGGATTTTGTTCTAAGTTGAACAATCATATAAAATACCTCCCCAAAATACTATCCATGGGAAGAAGACAGGAAATTTGTAATCTCCAATTTGGATGTGGAAGCGAAAAGGTTGGTGTAATCACTGCATTGTTTTATGGAACGGATTAAATTAGTTTACAAAACATCGGTGTTTTTTTTTACTGAGAGCGTGAATTTTCAGAATGGTGATCAGACAAATATGAGAAATGATATAGCCAAATCTCAATACTCATAGGAAAAATGGAGCCTCAAAAATGTGATCCGGACACGCTTCTTTAAAGGCCATTTGCTGCAGATTTCCCCTGAACAGCAGCATCACATAACTAAAGAATAATGTTGATAAACTGCCTTGTAGAAATTTCAGTCACGTAGATACAGTAATACTGCAGAAAACCTTTAAAATCCATGCATGTTTTTGTGTTGAATGGATAGTAAAAAAAATTGTTTGCAAATGTTTGTTTTTTTAAAAGCACCTTCAGTTGGCAATTTACACGAGAAAAAATCATGTGGTTTTTTTTACCATTGGTATACAAATTTTTCTTTTCAACTCTTGGGTCACTTGTCAACAATTTTGGGTCACTTTAAATGATGTAAGGGGGAATTAACAAAACTTGTGTCTGAAGAAATCTTAGAGTCGTGATAAACGTGGCTTCTAAGTTTTTGCCAAAAACAAAAATTACATTTCGGACTTGCAAGATGTGCACATAGGAAGACAAGTGAATTATATTTGTGTTTATTCGTCTTTCCAAACAATTAATTGAAAAACAGCGTTATCTCCATCTTGGACAGAAATAAAATAATGTGGTGTTTGTTACCATTGCTATCAACACTTTGAGTAAGTTTTTGTTTTCTTGTCAACTCGTGAAGTCAAATTTTGGGTCATTGAAAATAGGCCTTTAAAAGCAAAGCAGAATGACATGTACAAAGGAATCGGACACGTAAATCTGTGTTGCTTGCGGCAGAAATATAATTAATTGTACGGGCTTTGTGGTTCGTTTAGCTGACATGTTGCTTTCTAAAAAGAGCTTGTTTTTATCACCATGAACGTGAAACGAATACTGCATGGGACCCTGTGGGAAAATTCAATTCTTGGTGATTTTGGGAAAACCTGAGGGAGTATACCACTGTGCCTTATAGCTCAGCTGGTGGGGAATCTGCCCGGTGTGTCAGAGGTCTTGGGGGAAACCTGAAGGAGTATACCACTGTGCCTCATAGCTCAGCTGGTAGAGCATCTGCCTGGTGTGTCAGACGTCTTTGGGAAAACATGAGGGAGTATACCACTGTGCCTCATAGCTCAGCTGGTAGAGCATCTGCCTGGTGTGTCAGACGTCTTGGGGAAAACATGAGGGAGTATACCATTGTGCCTCATAGCTCAGCTGGTAGAACATCCTCCCGGCGTGTCAGAGGTCTTGGGGAAACGCCTGAAAGAGTATACAAGTGTGCCTCATAGCTCAGTTGGTAGAGCATCTGCCCAGTGTGTCAGAGGTATTGGGGAAACCTAAAGGAGTATACCACTGTACCTCATAGCGCAGCTGGTGTGGTATCTGCCCAGTGTGTCAGAGGTCACTCTTCGGGGGGAGGGGGGGGGGGGGGCCTGAGGGAGTATACCACTGTGCCTCATAGCTCAGAGGAAAACCTGAGGGGGTATACCACTGTGCTCCATAGGTCAAGTGGTAGAGCATCTGCCCAGTGTGTCAGAGGTCTTATGCACACTTATAGTATCCACTTGAGCAGACTAAATTTGTGTTGCTATGTGGTGCACGCGGCAGGTGTAAAGTACAGAATCAATACCGTGTTCATCGTAGGAGAGAATGGCATAAAGCAACCAGACTGTTGATTGTTAGGCAATGGCCTGCACCACGTAGCAACAACAGCGTAGTATGCGACTTTGTAAACTGCACCTTCATTTAGAAGCGAAGAATTTAGGGCGCCAGCCAAAATGCAAATGTTACACGCAAAAGGCTAATTAACGCAACTGATTGAAACTGACATTCTACAACCATCTGCAGCCATTCATTCAAGGCATTTCAAGCACCTTCTTCCGGGCAGTATTTCCGTGCTATAGAACGCCTGCACTCCCTTAAAATATGAATAATTAATGAGTTTTACACATCACACGTCCCAAAGCACTGATCCATATTATTATGCTAACGACATCCATGTCCCCGAGCCGTTTAGCTGACCTACTTAAACAGCCGTCGGGTTCCGGAACTGCTCATTTGCGTCACGGCGACGGCCGTTCAATCAGCAAATCGCATTCTGGAAGAAGCAGTTCTCGAAAAGTGTGAAAAAGATTTTCGCGTTTTCATTTTTTGACGCCACATACGGAATCTTGACACCTTACTTCCCCCTCAATTTTCGCTTCGCTCCCTAATGGATGACACGTCAAATATAATACAGACCGTTATAACCCGTTACTTAAACAGTGACTCAAAATTTTACTTCAGAGACAATCGACTAAAAGTGTTGACAGCAATATGGTAACATACACCACATGATTTTTCCCGTGTAAAATGATACCGTCGTGGGAGGAATTGCCAACTGAAGGTGTTTTGTCTGCAGACAATTAAAAACCATGGATTTATTTACTGCATCTATGTGGCTGAAATTTCTAAAAGGCAGTTTATCAAGATTATTGGGCCGAATACATAAAAACTAGCCATTGCTTATAAGAAGAAGCACCGAGCAAAAGCATAAGCTCATCAAGCAGAAGCAAACGCAAAAGCAATTGCTTGAAAACATATTCTTAACCCTTTGCTTTGGCTGAGAGCTTTTTCTTAGGCTTCCTCAGCAATTGCTTGGGGGATCTGAACAATAGCGCTATTCATCAAGAGGCACGCATGTTATGTAACGGCTTTGTATAGACGGATGGGTTTGCTTTTAATCCTCATCCGGGGTATCCTACCATTCTCAGGCATAATTTTTGCGCCATGTAGCCGTTCAACATGCATGTAGCCGTTCAACATGCATGTTGTTTGTTGGAGATTTCTTCTCGATTAATCCTTGGTTTGTACACCTTAGGCCGAGCCCGGTCATCTCTAACAGTCATAAACATGATGAAATCTTCTCTGGTTGTTTGTAAAATCACGAACAAGTAAGAGGTCAAGCTACCGTGTAAGGATCTTGTAACACTGCAAGCAATTGCTGAATAACACAAGCAAAAGGTTGTTGTTATGTATACGTATTTAGGCAATTGCTAATCAAGGTGGCATTTGCTTGCAGGAAACAAGCTTTTGCTTTTGCTTAAAACTAGACACTTTTGCTTGCTAGCAACTCCTTTTTTTTATGTATGAAGATGTAAGCAAAAGCCTACAAAAAGCAATTGCTAGTTTTTATGAATTCGGCCCATTGTCTAGTTATGTGATGCTGTTGTTCCTGTTTTTAAAAGCTTTCCAATGTCTTTGAAGCCCCAATATATCACTTGCAAAATATCACTTGCAAAATATCACTTGCGGATTCCTGGAATAAGGGCATTTACATATTTACATATAAGAAGAATGTTGGTAAACTACCCTGCAGAAATTGCATCAACGCTTCAGAAAACCTTTCGATGAAAGGGGATTTATAAAATGACAACACTGCGTTTTTAGCACGGCGCTATAAAGCTAAAAATTTGCACATACGGGTTAATGAAATTTCCCTCGGGAAGTTAGAATTTTAGACGATTCCCGGGTCAAAATTTAATATACATTACACACATACACTCGCCTTAAAGAACTGCAGCATTACATAACTAAAGAATAATGTTGATACACTACATGCCTTGTAGAAATTTCAGCCACATAGATGCAGTAATACTTTAGAAAATCTTTTAAAAATCAATAAATGCTTGTGTTGAATGAATTGTAAAATAAACCGTTGGAAAACGATTTAAAAACACCTTTAGTTGGCAATTTCTCCACAAATAAGGTACCATTTTACACGGGAGAAAATCATGTGGTGTTTGTTACCATTGCTATCAACATTTTTAGTCGTGTTTTTCTTGTCAACTCATGAAGTAACATTTTGGGTAACTGCAAATGATGTATTAGGGTTTTATATGCAAAATTACGCAATGACCTTTAATGCAACAGGCAGTGTTTTGTTCGGCAAGCGATTTCTAGGGGCGCACGTGATATTGATTTCATATTATAAAACGTAGCATCTGCAGGTGTTAACGTCTTAGATCATGGGCCTTGAGAAGACTCGAGTGGGAAAATTGCCGGATAAAGCACAGAAAAAGCAATTTGGGCAGCTTGATGAAAAGGTTTGGAGGGGGTTTGTAAAATAATAGAAGATGGCCACGTTTTGCGCAACGGATATTCACTCGTGAAGGCCATTTAAAGATAGTATACATGATTGGTAAACTGTTACAAATAGTTTTATCACCCTGTGTGATTGAAGATATGCATGATTAAAACCAGCCTGAGCAAAAACCAGCTTCTAACTTTTGAGAAAACAGTCAAAAAAGGGTTTGAAGTAATTTCGCCCTGAACCACGGCCTGTGCACGAAGTGGTTTTGGGGCGAAGTGGCATTTGGGCGATGTAGTGTTTGGACGAAGTAATTTGGGGCGAAATGGCACTCGGGCGAAGTGGTTTGGGGCGAATTGAATTTTCGTCTCAGACTCATGAGACGAAAACTAATTGTTTTACTCATTTCTCAAAGACTATATAGCACTTCAGACAAAACTATTTCAGGGGATAATACCGCTATGTACGTCCATGTTTCGCCTGGAATTTCCATTGTGTTTTTGTATTTTAATGAGCGTGGATCTGCCACAGATTTCTACTTATGGTCGCAAAAACTTGGCCAAGCCTGCGCGACTTATGCAGCTACCTTTTTTCAGAGCGGGCCACATAAAAGTAGTAGGGCCTACATTCATTAGCTAAGTTTAGTTATGGTGTGAGGCACAAAAGTACGGAATTCCGATTAAAATATCGGGGTTTGGTGTTCTCAAAAATATTTGATAAGTACTTACGGAATTCCAGGAATCTCTCTGGTTCACAACATTTTCTCTATCTTCATGTTCCTTTCTTCATAACTTATCAATACAATAGAACAAATTATGAGTGTTGAGTACGACAGTAGAGTCGAAAAAAGGCGCCATATGTAATTAGTATAGCGCCACCAAGAGTCTTTTATATGCAATGGAGATTTTTGAAACTCTTGGTGGCAGCAAACATTCCAGTCCTTGACGTTTGAGCTAAAGTACGCATGCTCAGTATGACGTAACACTGAAAAGGGACTTGTTTGTTTGCTGCCACCAAGCGTGTCAAAAGTCTCCCATTCTGTAACAGCGCGTGCTGTTTTTGTTTTTATCATATACATCCTCAATCACACGCGGAGATAACACCGTTTGTAACAGTTTTCCAATCCTGTAATAGGCCTATATATTTAACCTGCGGCTATTTCATGTTTAAAGCAAAATCGTCAGTTAATGACTAAACTTTGATGGTTATACAATAATGAACTTCCGTGTATTAAACATTCAGTTAAACTTAATTGCAACCAAGGACTGAACGTGACAGCTGAATAACCTGCGAAAACAGAAATCTATCTTTAAAGAAAGTTTTGGAAAACTTTGAAAAACAGGAACATCATTTACCGAAGAATAGTGTTGATAAACTGCCTTGTAGAAATTTCAGTCAATCTATGCGTGGTTTTGTGTTGCAAAACGCCATCAATAATTTACGAGTTGGTATGTTCTTGCAGGTTTGTTACGTGGTGTACCGCACACGGAGCATCACCACCGTGACCGGCATGTGTATCACCTCCCTGGCCTTAGCCGATCTATTCCGAGGAGTCTTGGTCGTACCGTTCGTCATTTTAGCTTCGGCGCTCGGCGGGGCGTGGAGTGTAGCGGACGCGTTGTGTTCGCTCAGCGGGCTGGGCTACACCCTGTTCGGCACGGCGAGTGTTATGACGTTGGCTGCCGTTTCGATTGACAGGTGAGGAAAAAAATGCGACACATGAGTTATAGCCAAATAGAGTATATTTCCGACAGCGAAAAAATACGTGCGATCTTCACAAAAAAGAGACTACTCTTAAAGTGTGACACCAGTTCCCAGGGTAACTGGGTGGAAACATTCGCTGGTAATCTAAAACGCCCATTGCTAAAGTGCAGGAAACAGTTCCCACTGGTTTTATTTAGAGTGAGTACCCGTTGGCGACACACAAAGGGCATCCTGAGATTTCAGGGAATTTCTACTCTGCAAAGCGACGTGACAATACCCTGAGGAAATACACGCAAATCTGTGGAGCGAGCCGGCTGTTGTCTTGAGCCAACTCACGCCCGAGTAATTTTGATGTAATTTAATCAATTCGGTCATGTTATGCCGAAAAGAAACAATTTCTATACTTTCCAGAAATTCTATTGGGTTCTGTTCCTTATGACTGTCCCATTCCTACCAAACTTTCAAACGACGAACCTTATTTACTCCGCAGTTTTCCAAATTAATAACAGGGATGCATGCTGATGAATGTAATGGAACGGATTCCCCAGTATGCTTTAAATAGCAGCCAATCGCCGACGCGGACAACGGCCAGCATTACCGAGTACATGTATCACATGCGTGCACGGTGTTTACAACTGCGCGCGTGACATTTGAATGCCTGCAATCGTGCTGCACAATGCACTGCAAGCGTCCTGATTGGTCCAGCCGAGGCGACAGGATTTCTGTCGCTAGTCCCACCGCCAAATGGGGCCTTTTTCAACAGGGCCATGCGTTAAAGGGGCACTGTTGCAAGAGGATGCACAAAGGGTGGCGTTTTCACTTTAGTATTCTATTATTTTCGATTCTGAACCATTTTTCTAAACGGGAGCCCAAATAATTGTTTTTCAAAGTCCACTATCGAACAGACAAAAACAAGTTTCCAAATCTTGTATGGATACAAATTTGCAATTTGTTTGGAACTGTGTGAAGACGTGCTTATATCTACTTTTTCCTGATTAATATTTTCAATTCATTATTTCGCAATTTGTCTTGCAGGCGATTTTTATCTTGACATTTCCTGTCGTGCAATGTCAAGTGTACACTCAGAGACTCCGCAAGTCGCCTCTGAAGGCTCAAATCATATTTTTCAACGAGCAGTTGATGAGTTTAAGATTATCGAGTAGACGATGACGCCTTTTCGTGCGCTAGTATTTTACAGAACAGGAAAAGAATCGGAAATTAAATAACCAGGCACCTGGCGGCACGAACGTCTAAAAAATGGAAGGCCAAAGATATTACGTCATTTGTAGCTAGTTGCCTCGGCAACAAACTCTACATTCAGCCAGTGGTTCCGTGTTTAGAGCCATACCATCACAAATTTTCCGTGGTTTGATTTAGTACGCGAAACGTCCCTCAATGAGTAATACTTGTTAACAGTTATAATAGGCCTATTTTTAAAAAATGGTCATAACAGTCTTTTTCTTTGGAAATACTTATATGCTGTGTATATTGTGGATATTCGAGTGAATGTTTCAATGTGGGTAAAAATTATGCTACAGCTAGGCCTATACTGGCACGACGCAGAATCCTTTAAAATCAAAATACATGCACTGTCCGATTTCCAATTTTGGTACAATGGGAGCGAAACAGCATACCGCTCGGTCGTGTTATTGTTTACGGTTAAGTCGATAACTTACTCTAATTTTTATTATTTTTTTTCTTGTCGTGAATAGTTATTTTAAAAATTTTTTTCGGGGGAGGGGGCGGGGAATTTTATATCATGATTGTTTAGTTAGATCTTAATTTTCAAGGAAATCTGGACACGCTTCTTTAAGCGTGAAAATTGGCCATGTTTGCAATGTGTCGGTCGCAACACTAAACGCGCGCATCACTACTACGTCCGCAAACAAAGGATCTGAAAATCAGTTGTATACATAGGCCTTTTCAAGTCGTTTTTAAACCGTCCTTCGTGAAGGAAATGCAATCAAATAAAAGGTCTTGCGTGGGGGGAAATCGGTTTATGTCGTACTCTCTCTAAAAGGAATTCTCTATGCTTTGTAGCAAGGGCAGCAAGGCCCCAAGGAATCCTAGAAATTAATCTTACGAGCGTTGAAAAAAAAACCAATCAGCAAAGATTTTCTTTCGCATCTTTTTACCGGGTGTAGGGGCCTACTTATGGTTGCTATAGAGTTTTTTTCAATGTGTTTGTAAAGCAACACTTAAAATTGTTGCCAGTGCTAAACTAATTTATATCATGCCTTGATTTTCGAAACTAGCGACTCACACTTAACGCGCGATTTGTTTTTTCCTTCAAGGCGAAATGAAAAAAGGATTAGTGGCGTTTCCAAAAACGCCTTGGAATCACCAGGGGTTTATTCAGCACGGTCTAAAGGCGATTGTGAATAAAAAAATTGTCAGTTCGGTTTGCCGTTGATTGATAAGACGAACAGGGGGGAGTGGGAATGTTAAAGTGAAATGTTTGCGGGGAGTATAGGGATGTGTATTGCGGGTTAGTTTAGTTCTGACATTTTAGACGTTTTGATGAAGGTATTCTGCCGTTTTCATAAGACGTACCGGCGAGGTTTTTCAAGATTTTTTGACAAAAACTGACACATTTCAATATACACGATATGAAGAACTGTTCACACGCTGTGACCATATTTTTTTTATTAATACAACGCTGACATCCACGGAATGTGTCATTTAAAGGCCTATATATCATTTGCAAGATAACACTTTTCACAGATTCGTGGAATAAGAATGTAACATATCTAAGGAAGAATGTTGGTAAACTAGCCTGAAGAAATGTTAGCTACTTAGATGCATCAATGCTTATATGGATTTTGTGTACAAGTCAATGTATTTTTAAAAACTACCTTCAGTTGTCAATTTCCAACATGAAATACCATTTTGGACGGAAATAAATTCATGTGGTGTTTGTTACCATTGCTATCAACACTTTGAGTAAGGTTTTTCTTGTCAACTCATGAAAACCAAAATTGGGTCATTGCAAATGATATGGGCCTTTAATCCGTGCTTTGTTTTTGTGTTTTATAGTTTTGTGTTTCATCTTGTGTCCGTTTTTTGGAGCTGCTTTTATATCTTTTGGAAAGAAGGTTTTAATAATCTTTGGTGTTACCCCCACACGATTGCGCCTACAGGCTGAACGGGCATAGAATCGTGCCAAACAGGGTTGTAGTCGAGTCCATCACAAGTCCAGTAACAGGAAGCAAAGGATAAACACGCAATGAAACGAATGTCTTTGTTATGACTTGGGCTTGTGGTGGACTTGTGATGGACTCGACTACACAACACTGCTACCAAAGCACTGTCGAGTGGCTTTCCAACCAAACGAAGCTCCGAAACGACCCTTTCAAAGTAACTGCATGTATACATACGCAATTCCCGGGATATCATTATTGCCTAAAGTGACCATTTTATCGAGTCAAATAGCCCACTTTAGAGTAAAAATCATTATTTAGCGGAAAACCGTTGATGTGGTGTCATTTCCAAAACTCGTTAAGAAAGGTTCGACTGATGTCATGCCATCAAAGTTGAGACTGCGAACTGTCATTTTTCTTAAGAAACGGTCGTGCATTTCATGGGTAATATTTTACAGTCCCACTAGTCTGAAGAATAATGTCGATAAGTATCCTGCAGAAATTTAACCCGTGGACCATCCTCTGGGGCCGCACATCTCCCAAACAGCCCCAGAAGTGCATCTAGGAGATCAGGTAGGCATCTGAGGCAGAGTGGCGCACACTGCCTCAGTGGCTCTTACAGATGCTTACGATACCATGTTACAGCTCCCAGTCTCCTCGATTTTTCGGACAGAAGTAACATTTACGGATTTTTCTCGCATATTATTTGGTGAAAACACCTTCAATAATTCTTACTTTTCTTTACC
>JBBELK010000909.1:0-79198 GCA_037783545.1 Henricia sp. BOLD:AAB3569 | reverse complement strand
GCTCCAAGACTCTATATTGCGCACTTGTCCTAAAAAATTGACAGACTTTCGCCGGGAAATGGCAGAGAAATTTCAGAGTTTAGAAAAAAGGGTGTTGGCGCTTCCTGGATGCTCCCGCAACCTGTGGCTGTCTGTACACACCCTCTTTGGTGTACTCCTGACTCGTGCGCATTGCTCAGTCCTTCGGACTGTCCGTTGACACGGCCCAGTTTGGGACGGGATTTTGGTCAAAGTGTGGTCCAAACGTCGGCAAACTTGGAGGTCGAAAAAATGTTCCGACGAACTTCAAATTTTGCATGCTCCAAAGACCTCTATATTGCGCAACTTGTCCTAAAAAATTGACAGACTTTCGCCGGGAAATGGCAAGAGAAATTTCAGAGTTTAGAAAAAAAAAGGGGTTGGCGCTTCCTGGATGCTCTCGCAACCTGTGGCTGTCTGTACACACCTCTTTGGTGTACTCCCTGACTCGTGCGCATGCTCAGTCCTTCGGACTGTCGTTGACACGGCCCAGTTTGGGACGGGATTTTGGTCAAAGTGTGGTCCAAACGTCGGCAAATTTGGAGGTCGAAAAATGTTCCGACGAACTTCAATTTTGCATGCTCCAAAGACTCTATATTGCGCACTTGTCCTAAAAAATTGACAGACCTTTCGCCGGGAAATGGCAGAGAAATTTCAGAGTTTAGAAAAAAAAGGGGTTGGCGCTTCCTGGATGCTCCCCGCAACCTGTGGCTGTCTGTACACACCTCTTTGGTGTACTCCTGACTCGTGCGCATGCTCAGTCCTTCGGACTGTCGTTGACACGGCCCAGTTTGGGACGGGATTTTGGTCAAAGTGTGGTCCAAACGTCGGCAAATTTGGAGGTCGAAAAATGTTCCGACGAACTTCAAAATTTTGCCATGCTCCAAAGACTCTATATTGCGCACTTGTCCTAAAAAATTCACAGACTTTCGCCGGTAAATGGCAGAGAAATTTCAGAGTTTAGAAAAAAAAGGGGGTTGGCGCTTCCTGATGCTCCCCGCAACCTGTGGCTGTCTGTACACACCTCTTTGGTGTACTCCTGACTCGTGCGCATGCTCAGTCCTTCGGACTGTCGTTGACACGGCCCTAGTTTGGGACGGGATTTTGGTCAAAGGTGTGGGTCCAAACGTCGGCAAATTTGGAGGTCGAAAAAGTTCCGACGAACTTCAAATTTTGCATGCTCCAAAGACTCTATATTGCGCACTTGTCCTAACAAATTGACAGACTTTCGCCGGGAAATGGCAGAGAAATTTCAGAGTTTAGAAAAAAAGGGGTTGGCGCTTCCTGGATGCTCCCGCAACCTGTGGCTGTCTGTACACACCTCTTTGGTGTACTCCTGACTCGTGCGCATGCTCAGTCCTTCGGACTGTCGTTGACACGGCCCAGTTTGGGACGGGATTTTGGTCAAAGTGTGGTCCAAACGTCGGCAAATTTGGAGGTCGAAAAATGTTCCGACGAACTTCAAATTTTGCATGCTCCAAAGACTCTATATTGCGCACTTGTCCTAAAAAATTGACAGACTTTCGCCGGGAAATGGCAGAGAAATTTCAGAGTTTAGAAAAAAAAGGGGTTGGCGCCTTCCTGGATGCTCCCGCAACCTGTGGCTGTCTGTACACACCTCATTTGGTGTACTCCTGACTCGTGCGCATGCTCAGTCCTTCGGACTGTCGTTGACACGGCCCAGTTTGGGACGGGATTTTGGTCAAAAGTGTGGTCCAAACGTCGGCAAATTTGGAGGTCGAAAAATGTTCCGTCGAACTTCAAATTTTGCATGCTCCAAAGACTCTATATTGCGCACTTGTCCTAACAATTGACAGACTTTCGCCGGGAAATGGCAGAGAAATTTCAGAGTTTAGAAAAAAAAAGGGGGTTGGCGCTTCCTGGATGCTCCCGCAACCTGGGGCTGTCTGTACACACCTCTTTTGGTGTACTCCTGACTCGTGCGCATGCTCAGTCCTTCGGACTGTCGTTGACACGGCCCAGTTTGGGACGGGATTTTGGTCAAAGTGTGGTCCAAACGTCGGCAAATTTGGAGGTCGAAAAATGTTCCGACGAACTTCAAATTTTGCATGCTCCAAAGACTCTATATTGCGCACTTGTCCTAAAAAATTGACAGACTTTCGCCGGGGAAATGGCAGAGAAATTTCAGAGTTTAGAAAAAAAAGGGGTTGGCGCTTCCTGGATGCTCCCGCAACCTGTGGCTGTCTGTACACACCTCTTTGGTGTACTCCTGACTCGTGCGCATGCTCAGTCCTTCGGACTGTCGTTGACACGGCCCAGTTTGGGGACGGGATTTTGGTCAAAGTGTGGTCCAACGTCGCGCAAATTTGGAGGTCGAAAAATGTTCCGACGAACTTCAAATTTTGCATGCTCCTAAGACTCTATATTGCGCACTTGTCCTAAAAAATTGACAGACTTTCGTCGGGAAATGGCAGAGAAATTTCAGAGTTTAGAAAAAAAAGGGGTTGGCGCTTCCTGGATGCTCCCGCAACCTGTGGCTGTCTGTACACACCTCTTTGGTGTACTCCTGACTCGTGCGCCATGCTCAGTCCTTCGGACTGTCGTTGACACGGCCAGTTTGGGGACGGGATTTTGGTCAAAGTGTGGTCCAAACGTCGGCAAATTTGGAGGTCGAAAAATGTTCCGACGAACTTCAAATTTTGCATGCTCCAAAGACTCTATATTGCGCACTTGTCCTACAAAATTGACAGACTTTCGCCGGGAAATGGCAGAGAAATTTCAGAGTTTAGAAAAAAAAGGGTGTTGGCGCTTCCTGGATGCTCCCGCAAACCTGTGGCTGTCTGTACACACCTCTTTCGTGTACTCCTGACTCGTGCGCATGCTCAGTCCTTCGGACTGTCGTTGACACGGCCCAGTTTGGGACGGGATTTTGGTCAAAGTGTGGTCCAAACGTCGGCAAATTTGGAGGTCGAAAAATGTTCCGACGAACTTCAAATTTGGCATGCTCCAAAGACTCTATATTGCGCACTTGTCCTAACAAATTGACAGACTTTCGCCGGGAAATGGCAGTAGAAATTTCAGAGTTTAGAAAAAAAGGGGTTGGCGCTTCCTGGATGCTCCCGCAACCTGTGGCTGTCTGTACACACCTCTTTGGTGTAACTCCTGACTCGTGCGCATTGCTCAGTCCTTCGGACTGTCGTTGACACGGCCCAGTTTGGGACGGGATTTTGGTCAAAGTGTGGTCCAAACGTCGGCAAATTTGGAGGTCGAAAAATGTTCCGACGAACTTCAAATTTTGCATTGCTCCAAAGACTCTATATTGCGACCACTTGTCCTAACAAATTGACAGACTTTCGCCGGGAAATGGCAGAGAAATTTCAGAGTTTAGAAAAAAAAGGGGTTGGCGCTTCCTGGATGCTCCCGCAACCTTGTGGCTGTCTGTACACACCTCTTTGGTGTACTCCTGACTCGTGCGCATGCTCAGTCCTTCGGACTGTCGTTGACACGGGCCCAGTTTGGGACGGGATTTTGGTCAAAGTGTGGTTCCAAACGTCGGCAAATTTGGAGGTCGAAAAATGTTCCGTCGAACTTCAAATTTTGCATGCTCCAAAGACTCTATATTGCGCACTTGTCCTAAACAATTGACAGACTTTCGCCGGGAAAATGGCAGAGAAATTCAGAGTTTAGAAAAAAAAGGGGGTTGGCGCTTCCTGGATGCTCCCCGCAACCTGGGGCTGTCTGTACACACCTCGTTGGTGTACTCCTGACTCGTGCGCATGCTCAGTCCTTCGGACTGTCGTTGACACGGCCCAGTTTGGGACGGGATTTTGGTCAAAGTGTGGTCCAAACGTCGGCAAATTTGGAGGTCGAAAAATGTTCCGACGAACTTCAAATTTTGCATGCTCCAAAGACTCTATATTGCGCACTTGTCCTAAAAAATTGACAGACTTTCGCCGGGAAATGGCAGAGAAATTTCAGAGTTTAGAAAAAAAAGGGGTTGGCGCTTCCTGGATGCTCCCGCAACCTGTGGCTGTCTGTACACACCTCTTTGGTGTACTCCTGACTCGTGCGCATGCTCAGTCCTTCGGACTGTCGTTGACACGGCCCAGTTTGGGACGGGATTTTGGTCAAAGTGTGGTCCAAACGTCGGCAAATTTGGAGGTCGAAAAATGTTCCGACGAACTTCAAATTTTGCATGCTCCTAAGACTCTATATTGCGCACTTGTCCTAAAAAATTGACAGACTTTCGTCGGGAAATGGCAGAGAAATTTCAGAGTTTAGAAAAAAAAGGGGTTGGCGATTCCTGGATGCTCCCGCAACCTGTGGCTGTCTGTACACACCTCTTTGGTGTACTCCTGACTCGTGCGCATGCTCAGTCCTTCGGACTGTCGTTGACACGGCCCAGTTTGGGACGGGATTTTGGTCAAAGTGTGGTCCAAACGTCGGCAAATTTGGAGGTCGAAAAATGTTCTGTCGAACTTCAAATTTTGCATGCTCCAAAGACTCTATATTGCGCACTTGTCCTAAACAATTGACAGACTTTCGCCGGGAAATGGCAGAGAAATTTCAGAGTTTAGAAAAAAAAGGGGTTGGCGCTTCCTGGATGCTCCCGCAACCTGGGGCTGTCTGTACACACCTCTTTGGTGTACTCCTGACTCGTGCGCATGCTCAGTCCTTCGGACTGTCGTTGACACGGCCCAGTTTGGGACGGGATTTTGGTCAAAGTGTGGTCCAAACGTCGGCAAATTTGGAGGTCGAAAAATGTTCCGACGAACTTCAAATTTTGCATGCTCCAAAGACTCTATATTGCGCACTTGTCCTAAAAAATTGACAGACTTTCGCCGGGAAATGGCAGAGAAATTTCAGAGTTTAGAAAAAAAAGGGGTTGGCGCTTCCTGGATGCTCCCGCAACCTGTGGCTGTCTGTACACACCTCTTTGGTGTACTCCTGACTCGTGCGCATGCTCAGTCCTTCGGACTGTCGTTGACACGGCCCAGTTTGGGACGGGATTTTGGTCAAAGTGTGGTCCAAACGTCGGCAAATTTGGAGGTCGAAAAATGTTCCGACGAACTTCAAATTTTGCATGCTCCTAAGACTCTATATTGCGCACTTGTCCTAAAAAATTGACAGACTTTCGTCGGGAAATGGCAGAGAAATTTCAGAGTTTAGAAAAAAAGGGGTTGGCGCTTCCTGGATGCTCCCGCAACCTGTGGCTGTCTGTACACACCTCTTTGGTGTACTCCTGACTCGTGCGCATGCTCAGTCCTTCGGACTGTCGTTGACACGGCCCAGTTTGGGACGGGATTTTGGTCAAAGTGTGGTCCAAACGTCGGCAAATTTGGAGGTCGAAAAATGTTCCGACGAACTTCAAATTTTGCATGCTCCAAAGACTCTATATTGCGCACTTGTCCTACAAAATTGACAGACTTTCGCCGGGAAATGGCAGAGAAATTTCAGAGTTTAGAAAAAAAAGGGGTTGGCGCTTCCTGGATGCTCCCGCAACCTGTGGCTGTCTGTACACACCTCTTTCGTGTACTCCTGACTCGTGCGCATGCTCAGTCCTTCGGACTGTCGTTGACACGGCCCAGTTTGGGACGGGATTTTGGTCAAAGTGTGGTCCAAACGTCGGCAAATTTGGAGGTCGAAAAATGTTCCGACGAACTTCAAATTTTGCATGCTCCAAAGACTCTATATTGCGCACTTGTCCTAACAAATTGACAGACTTTCGCCGGGAAATGGCAGAGAAATTTCAGAGTTTAGAAAAAAAGGGGTTGGCGCTTCCTGGATGCTCCCGCAACCTGTGGCTGTCTGTACACACCTCTTTGGTGTACTCCTGACTCGTGCGCATGCTCAGTCCTTCGGACTGTCGTTGACACGGCCCAGTTTGGGACGGGATTTTGGTCAAAGTGTGGTCCAAACGTCGGCAAATTTGGAGGTCGAAAAATGTTCCGACGAACTTCAAATTTTGCATGCTCCAAAGACTCTATATTGCGCACTTGTCCTAAAAAATTGACAGACTTTCGCCGGGAAATGGCAGAGAAATTTCAGAGTTTAGAAAAAAAAGGGGGTTGGCGCTTCCTGGATGCTCCCGCAACCTATGGCTGTCTGTACACACCTCTTTGGTGTACTCCTGACTCGTGCGCATGCTCAGTCCTTCGGACTGTCGTTGACACGGCCCAGTTTGGGACGGGATTTTGGTCAAAGTGTGGTCCAAACGTCGGCAAATTTGGAGGTCGAAAAATGTTCCGTCGAACTTCAAATTTTGCATGCTCCAAAGACTCTATATTGCGCACTTGTCCTAAACAATTGACAGACTTTCGCCGGGAAATGGCAGAGAAATTTCAGAGTTTAGAAAAAAAAGGGGTTGGCGCTTCCTGGATGCTCCCGCAACCTGGGGCTGTCTGTACACACCTCTTTGGTGTACTCCTGACTCGTGCGCATGCTCAGTCCTTCGGACTGTCGTTGACACGGCCCAGTTTGGGACGGGATTTTGGTCAAAGTGTGGTCCAAACGTCGGCAAATTTGGAGGTCGAAAAATGTTCCGACGAACTTCAAATTTTGCATGCTCCAAAGACTCTATATTGCGCACTTGTCCTAAAAAATTGACAGACTTTCGCCGGGAAATGGCAGAGAAATTTCAGAGTTTAGAAAAAAAAGGGGTTGGCGCTTCCTGGATGCTCCCGCAACCTGTGGCTGTCTGTACACACCTCTTTGGTGTACTCCTGACTCGTGCGCATGCTCAGTCCTTCGGACTGTCGTTGACACGGCCCAGTTTGGGACGGGATTTTGGTCAAAGTGTGGTCCAAACGTCGGCAAATTTGGAGGTCGAAAAATGTTCCGACGAACTTCAAATTTTGCATGCTCCTAAGACTCTATATTGCGCACTTGTCCTAAAAAATTGACAGACTTTCGTCGGGAAATGGCAGAGAAATTTCAGAGTTTAGAAAAAAAGGGGTTGGCGCTTCCTGGATGCTCCCGCAACCTGTGGCTGTCTGTACACACCTCTTTGGTGTACTCCTGACTCGTGCGCATGCTCAGTCCTTCGGACTGTCGTTGACACGGCCCAGTTTGGGACGGGATTTTGGTCAAAGTGTGGTCCAAACGTCGGCAAATTTGGAGGTCGAAAAATGTTCCGACGAACTTCAAATTTTGCATGCTCCAAAGACTCTATATTGCGCACTTGTCCTAAACAATTGACAGACTTTCGCCGGGAAATGGCAGAGAAATTTCAGAGTTAGAAAAAAAGGGGTTGGCGCTTCCTGGATGCTCCCGCAACTGTGGCTGTCTGTACACACCTCTTTGGTGTACTCCTGACTCGTGCGCATGCTCAGTCCTTCGGACTGTCGTTGACACGGCCCAGTTTGGGACGGGATTTTGGTCAAAGTGTGGTCCAAACGTCGGCAATTTGGAGGTCGAAAAATGTTCCGTACGAACTTCAAATTTTGCATGCTCCAAAGACTCTATATTGCGCACTTGTCCTAAAAAATTGACCGACTTTCGCCGGGAAATGGCAGAGAAATTTCAGAGTTTAGAAAAAAAAGGGGTTGGCGCTTCCTGGATGCTCCCGCAACCTGGGGCTGTCTGTACACACCTCTTTGGTGTACTCCTGACTCGTGCGCATGCTCAGTCCTTCGGACTGTCGTTGACACGGCCCAGTTTGGGACGGGATTTTGGTCAAAGTGTGGTCCAAACGTCGGCAAATTTGGAGGTCGAAAAATGTTCCGACGAACTTCAAATTTTGCATGCTCCAAAGACTCTATATTGCGCACTTGTCCTAAAAAATGGACAGACTTTCGCCGGGAAATGGCAGAGAAATTTCAGAGTTTAGAAAAAAAAGGGGTTGGCGCTTCCTGGATGCTCCCGCAACCTGTGGCTGTCTGTACACACCTCTTTGGTGTACTCCTGACTCGTGCGCATGCTCAGTCCTTCGGACTGTCGTTGACACGGCCCAGTTTGGGACGGGATTTTGGTCAAAGTGTGGTCCAAACGTCGGCAAATTTGGAGGTCGAAAAATGTTCCGACGAACTTCAAATTTTGCATGCTCCTAAGACTCTATATTGCGCACTTGTCCTAAAAAATTGACAGACTTTCGTCGGGAAATGGCAGAGAAATTTCAGAGTTTAGAAAAAAAGGGGTTGGCGCTTCCTGGATGCTCCCGCAACCTGTGGCTGTCTGTACACACCTCTTTGGTGTACTCCTGACTCGTGCGCATGCTCAGTCCTTCGGACTGTCGTTGACACGGCCCAGTTTGGGACGGGATTTTGGTCAAAGTGTGGTCCAAACGTCGGCAAATTTGGAGGTCGAAAAATGTTCCGACGAACTTCAAATTTTGCATGCTCCAAAGACTCTATATTGCGCACTTGTCCTAAACAATTGACAGACTTTCGCCGGGAAATGGCAGAGAAATTTCAGAGTTTAGAAAAAAAGGGGTTGGCGCTTCCTGGATGCTCCCGCAACCTGTGGCTGTTGTTGTTGTTGTTGTATATTTTATGGCATCTTCGGCAACTAAGGCCCTTTATGCCATCAACTATACGGTTTTAGCTTTAACTATACTATATTTATCAACTTGAGATGACGAAGAAGGAGTTGCAGTTTTAGAAGTGGGAGGAAAACCCCCAGAGAAATGCCCCAGGGGAAAACCCACGCGGTCAAGTAGGGACTGCAAACCCAATTCACATACACGCCCCGGATTCGAACCCGGGACCCCAGAGGTGAAAGGCGAGGAAATAACCCGTACGCCAACCCGACCGCCCACCTGTGGCTGTCTGTACACACCTCTTTGGTGTACTCCTGACTCGTGCGCATGCTCAGTCCTTCGGACTGTCGTTGACACGGCCCAGTTTGGGACGGGATTTTGGTCAAAGTGTGGTCCAAACGTCGGCAAATTTGGAGGTCGAAAAATGTTCCGACGAACTTCAAATTTTGCATGCTCCAAAGACTCTATATTGCGCACTTGTCCTAAAAAATTGACAGACTTTCGCCGGGAAATGGCAGAGAAATTTCAGAGTTTAGAAAAAAAAGGGGTTGGCGCTTCCTGGATGCTCCCGCAACCTGTGGCTGTCTGTACACACCTCTTTGGTGTACTCCTGACTCGTGCGCATGCTCAGTCCTTCGGACTGTCGTTGACACGGCCCAGTTTGGGACGGGATTTTGGTCAAAGTGTGGTCCAAACGTCGGCAAATTTGGAGGTCGAAAAATGTTCCGACGAACTTCAAATTTTGCATGCTCCAAAGACTCTATATTGCGCACTTGTCCTAAAAAATTGACAGACTTTCGCCGGGAAATGGCAGAGAAATTTCAGAGTTTAGAAAAAAAAGGGGTTGGCGCTTCCTGGATGCTCCCGCAACCTGTGGCTGTCTGTACACACCTCTTTGGTGTACTCCTGACTCGTGCGCATGCTCAGTCCTTCGGACTGTCGTTGACACGGCCCAGTTTGGGACGGGATTTTGGTCAAAGTGTGGTCCAAACGTCGGCAAATTTGGAGGTCGAAAAATGTTCCGACGAACTTCAAATTTTGCATGCTCCAAAGACTCTATATTGCGCACTTGTCCTAAAAAATTGACAGACTTTCGCCGGGAAATGGCAGATAAATTTCAGAGTTTAGAAAAAAAGGGGTTGGCGCTTCCTGGATGCTCCCGCAACCTGTGGCTGTCTGTACACACCTCTTTGGTGTACTCCTGACTCGTGCGCATGCTCAGTCCTTCGGACAGTCGTTGACACGGCCCAGTTTGGGACGGGATTTTGGTCAAAGTGTGGTCCAAACGTCGGCAAATTTGGAGGTCGAAAAATGTTCCGACGAACTTCAAATTTTGCATGCTCCAAAGACTCTATATTGCGCACTTGTCCTAAAAAATTGACAGACTTTCGCCGGGAAATGGCAGAGAAATTTCAGAGTTTAGAAAAAAAAGGGGTTGGCGCTTCCTGGATGCTCCCGCAACATGTGGCTGTCTGTACACACCTCTTTGGTGTACTCCTGACTCGTGCGCATGCTCAGTCCTTCGGACTGTCGTTGACACGGCCCAGTTTGGGACGGGATTTTGGTCAAAGTGTGGTCCAAACGTCGGCAAATTTGGAGGTCGAAAAATGTTCCGACGAACTTCAAATTTTGCATGCTCCAAAGACTCTATATTGCGCACTTGTCCTAAAAAATTGACAGACTTTCGCCGGGAAATGGCAGAGAAATTTCAGAGTTTAGAAAAAAAAGGGGTTGGCGCTTCCTGGATGCTCCCGCAACCTGTGGCTGTCTGTACACACCTCTTTGGTGTACTCCTGACTCGTGCGCATGCTCAGTCCTTCGGACTGTCGTTGACACGGCCCAGTTTGGGACGGGATTTTGGTCAAAGTGTGGTCCAAACGTCGGCAAATTTGGAGGTCGAAAAATGTTCCGACGAACTTCAAATTTTGCATGCTCCAAAGACTCTATATTGCGCACTTGTCCTAAAAAATTGACAGACTTTCGCCGGGAAATGGCAGAGAAATTTCAGAGTTTAGAAAAAAAAGGGGTTGGCGCTTCCTGGATGCTCCCGCAACCTGTGGCTGTCTGTACACACCTCTTTGGTGTACTCCTGACTCGTGCGCATGCTCAGTCCTTCGGACTGTCGTTGACACGGCCCAGTTTGGGACGGGATTTTGGTCAAAGTGTGGTCCAAACGTCGGCAAATTTGGAGGTCGAAAAATGTTCCGACGAACTTCAAATTTTGCATGCTCCAAAGACTCTATATTGCGCACTTGTCCTAAAAAATTGACAGACTTTCGCCGGGAAATGAGAGAGAAATGTCAGAGTTTAGAAAAAAAGGGGTTGGCGCTTCCTGGATGCTCCCGCAACCTGTGGCTGTCTGTACACACCTCTTTGGTGTACTCCTGACTCGTGCGCATGCTCAGTCCTTCGGACTGTCGTTGACACGGCCCAGTTTGGGACGGGATTTTGGTCAAAGTGTGGTCCAAACGTCGGCAAATTTGGAGGTCGAAAAATGTTCCGACGAACTTCAAATTTTGCATGCTCCAAAGACTCTATATTGCGCACTTGTCTTAAAAAATTGACAGACTTTCGCCAGGAAATGGAAGAGAAATTTCAGAGTTTCGAAAAAAAAGGGGTTGGCGCTTCCTGGATGCTCCCGCAACCTGTGGCTGTCTGTACACACCTCTTTGGTGTACTCCTGACTCGTGTGCGCATGCTCAGTCCTTCGGACTGTCGTTGACACGGCCCAGTTTGGGACGGGATTTTGGTCAAAGTGTGGTCCAAACGTCGGCAAATTTGGAGGTCGAAAAATGTTCCGACGAACTTCAAATTTTGCATGCTCCAAAGACTCTATATTGCGCACTTGTCCTAAAAAATTGACAGACTTTCGCCGGGAAATGGCAGAGAAATTTCAGAGTTTAGAAAAAAAAAGGGGTTGGCGCTTCCTGGATGCTCTCGCAACCTGTGGCTGTCTGTACACACCTCTTTGGTGTACTCCTGACTCGTGCGCATGCTCAGTCCTTCGGACTGTTGTTGACACGGCCCAGTTTGGGACGGGATTTTGGTCAAAGTGTGGTCCAAACGTCGGCAAATTTGGAGGTCGAAAAATGTTCCGACGAACTTCAAATTTTGCATGCTCCAAAGACTCTATATTGCGCACTTGTCCTAAAAAATTGACAGACTTTCGCCTGGAAATGGCAGAGAAATTTCAGAGTTTAGAAAAAAAAGGGGTTGGCGCTTCCTGGATGCTCCCGCAACCTGTGGCTGTCTGTACACACCTCTTTGGTGTACTCCTGACTCGTGCGCATGCTCAGTCCTTCGGACTGTCGTTGACACGGCCCAGTTTGGGACGGGATTTTGGTCAAAGTGTGGTCCAAACGTCGGCAAATTTGGAGGTCGAAAAATGTTCCGACGAACTTCAAATTTTGCATGCTCCAAAGACTCTATATTGCGCACTTGTCCTAAAAAATTGACAGACTTTCGCCGGGAAATGGCAGAGAAATTTCAGAGTTTAGAAAAAAAAGGGGTTGGGGCTTCCTGGATGCTCCCGCAACCTGTGGCTGTCTGTACACACCTCTTTGGTGTACTCCTGACTCGTGCGCATGCTCAGTCCTTCGGACTGTCGTTGACACGGCCCAGTTTGGGACGGGATTTTGGTCAAAGTGTGGTCCAAACGTCGGCAAATTTGGAGGTCGAAAAATGTTCCGACGAACTTCAAATTTTGCATGCTCCAAAGACTCTATATTGCGCACTTGTCCTAAAAAATTGACAGACTTTCGCCGGGAAATGGCAGAGAAATTTCAGAGTTTAGAAAAAAAAGGGGTTGGCGCTTCCTGGATGCTCCCGCAACCTGTGGCTGTCTGTACACACCTCTTTGGTGTACTCCTGACTCGTGCGCATGCTCAGTCCTTCGGACTGTCGTTGACACGGCCCAGTTTGGGACGGGATTTTGGTCAAAGTGTGGTCCAAACGTCGGCAAATTTGGAGGTCGAAAAATGTTCCGACGAACTTCAAATTTTGCATGCTCCAAAGACTCTATATTGCGCACTTGTCCTAAAAAATTGACAGACTTTCGCCGGGAAATGGCAGAGAAATTTCAGAGTTTAGAAAAAAAGGGGTTGGCGCTTCCTGGATGCTCCCGCAACCTGTGGCTGTCTGTACACACCTCTTTGGTGTACTCCTGACTCGTGCGCATGCTCAGTCCTTCGGACTGTCGTTGACACGGCCCAGTTTGGGACGGGATTTTGGTCAAAGTGTGGTCCAAACGTCGGCAAATTTGGAGGTCGAAAAATGTTCCGACGAACTTCAAATTTTGCATGCTCCAAAGACTCTATATTGCGCACTTGTCTTAAAAAATTGACAGACTTTCGCCAGGAAATGGAAGAGAAATTTCAGAGTTTCGAAAAAAAAGGGGTTGGCGCTTCCTGGATGCTCCCGCAACCTGTGGCTGTCTGTACACACCTCTTTGGTGTACTCCTGACTCGTGTGCGCATACTCAGTCCTTCGGACTGTCGTTGACACGGCCCAGTTTGGGACGGGATTTTGGTCAAAGTGTGGTCCAAACGTCGGCAAATTTGGAGGTCGAAAAATGTTCCGACGAACTTCAAATTTTTCATGCTCCAAAGACTCTATATTGCGCACTTGTCCTAAAAAAATTGACAGACTTTCGCCGGGAAATGGCAGAGAAATTTCAGAGTTTAGAAAAAAAAAGGGGTTGGCGCTTCATGGATGCTCTCGCAACCTGTGGCTGTCTGTACACACCTCTTTGGTGTACTCCTGACTCGTGCGCATGCTCAGTCCTTCGGACTGTCGTTGACACGGCCCAGTTTGGGACGGGATTTTGGTCAAAGTGTGGTCCAAACGTCGGCAAATTTGGAGGTCGAAAAATGTTCCGACGAACTTCAAATTTTGCATGCTCCAAAGACTCTATATTGCGCACTTGTCCTAAAAAATTGACAGACTTTCGCCGGGAAATGGCAGAGAAATTTCAGAGTTTAGAAAAAAAAAGGGGTTGGCGCTTCCTGGATGCTCCCGCAACCTGTGGCTGTCTGTACACACCTCTTTGGTGTACTCCTGACTCGTGCGCATGCTCAGTCCTTCGGACTGTCGTTGACACGGCCCAGTTTGGGACGGGATTTTGGTCAAAGTGTGGTCCAAACGTCGGCAAATTTGGAGGTCGAAAAATGTTCCGACGAACTTCAAATTTTGCATGCTCCAAAGACTCTATATTGCGCACTTGTCCTAAAAAATTGACAGACTTTCGCCGGGAAATGGCAGAGAAATTTCAGAGTTTAGAAAAAAAAGGGGTTGGGGCTTCCTGGATGCTCCCGCAACCTGTGGCTGTCTGTACACACCTCTTTGGTGTACTCCTGACTCGTGCGCATGCTCAGTCCTTCGGACTGTCGTTGACACGGCCCAGTTTGGGACGGGATTTTGGTCAAAGTGTGGTCCAAACGTCGGCAAATTTGGAGGTCGAAAAATGTTCCGTCGAACTTTAAATTTTGCATGCTCCAAAGACTCTATATTGCGCACTTGTCCTAAAAAATTGACAGACTTTCGCCGGGAAATGGCAGAGAAATTTCAGAGTTTAGAAAAAAAAGGGGTTGGCGCTTCCTGGATGCTCCCGCAACCTGTGGCTGTCTGTACACACCTCTTTTGGTGTACTCCTGACTCGTGCGCATGCTCAGTCCTTCGGACTGTCGTTGACACGGCCCAGTTTGGGACGGGATTTTGGTCAAAGTGTGGTCCAAACGTCGGCAAATTTGGAGGTCGAAAAATGTTCCGACGAACTTCAAATTTTGCATGCTCCAAAGACTCTATATTGCGCACTTGTCCTAAAAAATTGACAGACTTTCGCCGGGAAATGGCAGAGAAATTTCAGAGTTTAGAAAAAAAAGGGGTTGGCGCTTCCTGGATGCTCCCGCAACCTGTGGCTGTCTGTACACACCTCTTTGGTGTACTCCTGACTCGTGCGCATGCTCAGTCCTTCGGACTGTCGTTGACACGGCCCAGTTTGGGACGGGATTTTGGTCAAAGTGTGGTCCAAACGTCGGCAAATTTGGAGGTCGAAAAATTTTCCGACGAACTTCAAATTTTGCATGCTCCTAAGACTCTATATTGCGCACTTGTCCTAAAAAATTGACAGACTTTCGTCGGGAAATGGCAGAGAAATTTCAGAGTTTAGAAAAAAAGGGGTTGGCGCTTCCTGGATGCTCCCGCAACCTGTGGCTGTCTGTACACACCTCTTTGGTGTACTCCTGACTCGTGCGCATGCTCAGTCCTTCGGACTGTCGTTGACACGGCCCAGTTTGGGACGGGATTTTGGTCAAAGTGTGGTCCAAACGTCGGCAAATTTGGAGGTCGAAAAATGTTCCGACGAACTTCAAATTTTGCATGCTCCAAAGACTCTATATTGCGCACTTGTCCTAAACAATTGACAGACTTTCGCCGGGAAATGGCAGAGAAATTTCAGAGTTTAGAAAAAAAAGGGGTTGGCGCTTCCTGGATGCTCCCGCAACCTGTGGCTGTCTGTACACACCTCTTTGGTGTACTCCTGACTCGTGCGCATGCTCAGTCCTTCGGACTGTCGTTGACACGGCCCAGTTTGGGACGGGATTTTGGTCAAAGTGTGGTCCAAACGTCTGCAAATTTGGAGGTCGAAAAATGTTCCGACGAACTTCAAATTTTGCATGCTCCAAAGACTCTATATTGCGCACTTGTCCTACAAAATTGACAGACTTTCGCCGGGAAATGGCAGAGAAATTTCAGAGTTTAGAAAAAAAGGGGTTGGCGCTTCCTGGATGCTCCCGCAAACTGTGGCTGTCTGTACACACCTCTTTGGTGTACTCCTGACTCGTGCGCATGCTCAGTCCTTCGGACTGTCGTTGACACGGCCCAGTTTGGGACGGGATTTTGGTCAAAGTGTGGTCCAAACGTCGGCAAATTTGGAGGTCGAAAAATGTTCCGACGAACTTCAAATTTTGCATGCTCCAAAGACTCTATATTGCGCACTTGTCCTAAACAATTGACAGACTTTCGCCGGGAAATGGCAGAGAAATTTCAGAGTTTGGAAAAAAAAGGGGTTGGCGCTTCCTGGATGCTCCCGCAACCTGTGGCTGTCTGTACACACCTCTTTGGTGTACTCCTGACTCGTGCGCATGCTCAGTCCTTCGGACTGTCGTTGACACGGCCCAGTTTGGGACGGGATTTTGGTCAAAGTGTGGTCCAAACGTCGGCAAATTTGGAGGTCGAAAAATGTTCCGACGAACTTCAAATTTTGCATGCTCCAAAGACTCTATATTGCGCACTTGTCCTAAAAAATTGACAGACTTTCGCCTGGAAATGGCAGAGAAATTTCAGAGTTTAGAAAAAAAAGGGGTTGGCGCTTCCTGGATGCTCCCGCAACCTGTGGCTGTCTGTACACACCTCTTTGGTGTACTCCTGACTCGTGCGCATGCTCAGTCCTTCGGACTGTCGTTGACACGGCCCAGTTTGGGACGGGATTTTGGTCAAAGTGTGGTCCAAACGTCGGCAAATTTGGAGGTCGAAAAATGTTCCGACGAACTTCAAATTTTGCATGCTCCAAAGACTCTATATTGCGCACTTGTCCTAAAAAATTGACAGACTTTCGCCGGGAAATGGCAGAGAAATTTCAGAGTTTAGAAAAAAAAGGGGTTGGGGCTTCCTGGATGCTCCCGCAACCTGTGGCTGTCTGTACACACCTCTTTGGTGTACTCCTGACTCGTGCGCATGCTCAGTCCTTCGGACTGTCGTTGACACGGCCCAGTTTGGGACGGGATTTTGGTCAAAGTGTGGTCCAAACGTCGGCAAATTTGGAGGTCGAAAAATGTTCCGACGAACTTCAAATTTTGCATGCTCCAAAGACTCTATATTGCGCACTTGTCCTAAAAAATTGACAGACTTTCGCCGGGAAATGGCAGAGAAATTTCAGAGTTTAGAAAAAAAAGGGGTTGGCGCTTCCTGGATGCTCCCGCAACCTGTGGCTGTCTGTACACACCTCTTTGGTGTACTCCTGACTCGTGCGCATGCTCAGTCCTTCGGACTGTCGTTGACACGGCCCAGTTTGGGACGGGATTTTGGTCAAAGTGTGGTCCAAACGTCGGCAAATTTGGAGGTCGAAAAATGTTCCGACGAACTTCAAATTTTGCATGCTCCAAAGACTCTATATTGCGCACTTGTCCTAAAAAATTGACAGACTTTCGCCGGGAAATGGCAGAGAAATTTCAGAGTTTAGAAAAAAAGGGGTTGGCGCTTCCTGGATGCTCCCGCAACCTGTGGCTGTCTGTACACACCTCTTTGGTGTACTCCTGACTCGTGCGCATGCTCAGTCCTTCGGACTGTCGTTGACACGGCCCAGTTTGGGACGGGATTTTGGTCAAAGTGTGGTCCAAACGTCGGCAAATTTGGAGGTCGAAAAATGTTCCGACGAACTTCAAATTTTGCATGCTCCAAAGACTCTATATTGCGCACTTGTCTTAAAAAATTGACAGACTTTCGCCAGGAAATGGAAGAGAAATTTCAGAGTTTCGAAAAAAAAGGGGTTGGCGCTTCCTGGATGCTCCCGCAACCTGTGGCTGTCTGTACACACCTCTTTGGTGTACTCCTGACTCGTGTGCGCATACTCAGTCCTTCGGACTGTCGTTGACACGGCCCAGTTTGGGACGGGATTTTGGTCAAAGTGTGGTCCAAACGTCGGCAAATTTGGAGGTCGAAAAATGTTCCGACGAACTTCAAATTTTTCATGCTCCAAAGACTCTATATTGCGCACTTGTCCTAAAAAATTGACAGACTTTCGCCGGGAAATGGCAGAGAAATTTCAGAGTTTAGAAAAAAAAAGGGGTTGGCGCTTCCTGGATGCTCTCGCAACCTGTGGCTGTCTGTACACACCTCTTTGGTGTACTCCTGACTCGTGCGCATGCTCAGTCCTTCGGACTGTCGTTGACACGGCCCAGTTTGGGACGGGATTTTGGTCAAAGTGTGGTCCAAACGTCGGCAAATTTGGAGGTCGAAAAATGTTCCGACGAACTTCAAATTTTGCATGCTCCAAAGACTCTATATTGCGCACTTGTCCTAAAAAATTGACAGACTTTCGCCGGGAAATGGCAGAGAAATTTCAGAGTTTAGAAAAAAAAAGGGGTTGGCGCTTCCTGGATGCTCCCGCAACCTGTGGCTGTCTGTACACACCTCTTTGGTGTACTCCTGACTCGTGCGCATGCTCAGTCCTTCGGACTGTCGTTGACACGGCCCAGTTTGGGACGGGATTTTGGTCAAAGTGTGGTCCAAACGTCGGCAAATTTGGAGGTCGAAAAATGTTCCGACGAACTTCAAATTTTGCATGCTCCAAAGACTCTATATTGCGCACTTGTCCTAAAAAATTGACAGACTTTCGCCGGGAAATGGCAGAGAAATTTCAGAGTTTAGAAAAAAAAGGGGTTGGGGCTTCCTGGATGCTCCCGCAACCTGTGGCTGTCTGTACACACCTCTTTGGTGTACTCCTGACTCGTGCGCATGCTCAGTCCTTCGGACTGTCGTTGACACGGCCCAGTTTGGGACGGGATTTTGGTCAAAGTGTGGTCCAAACGTCGGCAAATTTGGAGGTCGAAAAATGTTCCGTCGAACTTTAAATTTTGCATGCTCCAAAGACTCTATATTGCGCACTTGTCCTAAAAAATTGACAGACTTTCGCCGGGAAATGGCAGAGAAATTTCAGAGTTTAGAAAAAAAAGGGGTTGGCGCTTCCTGGATGCTCCCGCAACCTGTGGCTGTCTGTACACACCTCTTTTGGTGTACTCCTGACTCGTGCGCATGCTCAGTCCTTCGGACTGTCGTTGACACGGCCCAGTTTGGGACGGGATTTTGGTCAAAGTGTGGTCCAAACGTCGGCAAATTTGGAGGTCGAAAAATGTTCCGACGAACTTCAAATTTTGCATGCTCCAAAGACTCTATATTGCGCACTTGTCCTAAAAAATTGACAGACTTTCGCCGGGAAATGGCAGAGAAATTTCAGAGTTTAGAAAAAAAAGGGGTTGGCGCTTCCTGGATGCTCCCGCAACCTGTGGCTGTCTGTACACACCTCTTTGGTGTACTCCTGACTCGTGCGCATGCTCAGTCCTTCGGACTGTCGTTGACACGGCCCAGTTTGGGACGGGATTTTGGTCAAAGTGTGGTCCAAACGTCGGCAAATTTGGAGGTCGAAAAATTTTCCGACGAACTTCAAATTTTGCATGCTCCTAAGACTCTATATTGCGCACTTGTCCTAAAAAATTGACAGACTTTCGTCGGGAAATGGCAGAGAAATTTCAGAGTTTAGAAAAAAAGGGGTTGGCGCTTCCTGGATGCTCCCGCAACCTGTGGCTGTCTGTACACACCTCTTTGGTGTACTCCTGACTCGTGCGCATGCTCAGTCCTTCGGACTGTCGTTGACACGGCCCAGTTTGGGACGGGATTTTGGTCAAAGTGTGGTCCAAACGTCGGCAAATTTGGAGGTCGAAAAATGTTCCGACGAACTTCAAATTTTGCATGCTCCAAAGACTCTATATTGCGCACTTGTCCTAAACAATTGACAGACTTTCGCCGGGAAATGGCAGAGAAATTTCAGAGTTTAGAAAAAAAAGGGGTTGGCGCTTCCTGGATGCTCCCGCAACCTGTGGCTGTCTGTACACACCTCTTTGGTGTACTCCTGACTCGTGCGCATGCTCAGTCCTTCGGACTGTCGTTGACACGGCCCAGTTTGGGACGGGATTTTGGTCAAAGTGTGGTCCAAACGTCGGCAAATTTGGAGGTCGAAAAATGT
Organism: Henricia sp. BOLD:AAB3569; assembly: GCA_037783545.1. Lineage (NCBI taxonomy): Eukaryota > Metazoa > Echinodermata > Asteroidea > Spinulosida > Echinasteridae > Henricia > Henricia sp. BOLD:AAB3569. The sequence continues at coordinate 59,948 of JBBELK010000909.1, read as the reverse complement.
TCCGACGAACTTCAAATTTTGCATGCTCCAAAGACTCTATATTGCGCACTTGTCCTAAAAAATTGACAGACTTTCGCCGGGAAATGGCAGAGAAATTTCAGAGTTTAGAAAAAAAGGGGTTGGCGCTTCCTGGATGCTCCCGCAAACTGTGGCTGTCTGTACACACCTCTTTGGTGTACTCCTGACTCGTGCGCATGCTCAGTCCTTCGGACTGTCGTTGACACGGCCCAGTTTGGGACGGGATTTTGGTCAAAGTGTGGTCCAAACGTCGGCAAATTTGGAGGTCGAAAAATGTTCCGACGAACTTCAAATTTTGCATGCTCCAAAGACTCTATATTGCGCACTTGTCCTAAACAATTGACAGACTTTCGCCGGGAAATGGCAGAGAAATTTCAGAGTTTGGAAAAAAAAGGGGTTGGCGCTTCCTGGATGCTCCCGCAACCTGTGGCTGTCTGTACACACCTCTTTGGTGTACTCCTGACTCGTGCGCATGCTCAGTCCTTCGGACTGTCGTTGACACGGCCCAGTTTGGGACGGGATTTTGGTCAAAGTGTGGTCCAAACGTCGGCAAATTTGGAGGTCGAAAAATGTTCCGACGAACTTCAAATTTTGCATGCTCCAAAGACTCTATATTGCGCACTTGTCCTAAACAATTGACAGACTTTCGCCGGGAAATGGCAGAGAAATTTCAGAGTTTAGAAAAAAAAGGGGTTGGCGCTTCCTGGATGCTCCCGCAACCTGTGGCTGTCTGTACACACCTCTTTGGTGTACTCCTGACTCGTGCGCATGCTCAGTCCTTCGGACTGTCGTTGACACGGCCCAGTTTGGGACGGGATTTTGGTCAAAGTGTGGTCCAAACGTCGGCAAATTTGGAGGTCGAAAAATGTTCCGTCGAACTTTAAATTTTGCATGCTCCAAAGACTCTATATTGCGCACTTGTCCTAAAAAATTGACGCTTCCTGGATGCTCCCGCAACCTGTGGCTGTCTGTACACACCTCTTTGGTGTACTCCTGACTCGTGCGCATGCTCAGTCCTTCGGACTGTCGTTGACACGGCCCAGTTTGGGACGGGATTTTGGTCAAAGTGTGGTCCAAACGTCGGCAAATTTGGAGGTCGAAAAATGTTCCGACGAACTTCAAATTTTGCATGCTCCAAAGACTCTATATTGCGCACTTGTCCTAAACAATTGACAGACTTTCGCCGGGAAATGGCAGAGAAATTTCAGAGTTTGGAAAAAAAAGGGGTTGGCGCTTCCTGGATGCTCCCGCAACCTGTGGCTGTCTGTACACACCTCTTTGGTGTACTCCTGACTCGTGCGCATGCTCAGTCCTTCGGACTGTCGTTGACACGGCCCAGTTTGGGACGGGATTTTGGTCAAAGTGTGGTCCAAACGTCGGCAAATTTGGAGGTCGAAAAATGTTCCGACGAACTTCAAATTTTGCATGCTCCAAAGACTCTATATTGCGCACTTGTCCTAAACAATTGACAGACTTTCGCCGGGAAATGGCAGAGAAATTTCAGAGTTTAGAAAAAAAAGGGGTTGGCGCTTCCTGGATGCTCCCGCAACCTGTGGCTGTCTGTACACACCTCTTTGGTGTACTCCTGACTCGTGCGCATGCTCAGTCCTTCGGACTGTCGTTGACACGGCCCAGTTTGGGACGGGATTTTGGTCAAAGTGTGGTCCAAACGTCGGCAAATTTGGAGGTCGAAAAATGTTCCGTCGAACTTTAAATTTTGCATGCTCCAAAGACTCTATATTGCGCACTTGTCCTAAAAAATTGACAGACTTTCGCCGGGAAATGGCAGAGAAATTTCAGAGTTTAGAAAAAAAAGGGGTTGGCGCTTCCTGGATGCTCCCGCAACCTGTGGCTGTCTGTACACACCTCTTTGGTGTACTCCTGACTCGTGCGCATGCTCAGTCCTTCGGACTGTCGTTGACACGGCCCAGTTTGGGACGGGATTTTGGTCAAAGTGTGGTCCAAACGTCGGCAAATTTGGAGGTCGAAAAATGTTCCGACGAACTTCAAATTTTGCATGCTCCAAAGACTCTATATTGCGCACTTGTCCTAAAAAATTGACAGACTTTCGCCGGGAAATGGCAGAGAAATTTCAGAGTTTAGAAAAAAAAGGGGTTGGCGCTTCCTGGATGCTCCCGCAACCTGTGGCTGTCTGTACACACCTCTTTGGTGTACTCCTGACTCGTGCGCATGCTCAGTCCTTCGGACTGTCGTTGACACGGCCCAGTTTGGGACGGGATTTTGGTCAAAGTGTGGTCCAAACGTCGGCAAATTTGGAGGTCGAAAAATTTTCCGACGAACTTCAAATTTTGCATGCTCCTAAGACTCTATATTGCGCACTTGTCCTAAAAAATTGACAGACTTTCGTCGGGAAATGGCAGAGAAATTTCAGAGTTTAGAAAAAAAGGGGTTGGCGCTTCCTGGATGCTCCCGCAACCTGTGGCTGTCTGTACACACCTCTTTGGTGTACTCCTGACTCGTGCGCATGCTCAGTCCTTCGGACTGTCGTTGACACGGCCCAGTTTGGGACGGGATTTTGGTCAAAGTGTGGTCCAAACGTCGGCAAATTTGGAGGTCGAAAAATGTTCCGACGAACTTCAAATTTTGCATGCTCCAAAGACTCTATATTGCGCACTTGTCCTAAACAATTGACAGACTTTCGCCGGGAAATGGCAGAGAAATTTCAGAGTTTAGAAAAAAAAGGGGTTGGCGCTTCCTGGATGCTCCCGCAACCTGTGGCTGTCTGTACACACCTCTTTGGTGTACTCCTGACTCGTGCGCATGCTCAGTCCTTCGGACTGTCGTTGACACGGCCCAGTTTGGGACGGGATTTTGGTCAAAGTGTGGTCCAAACGTCGGCAAATTTGGAGGTCGAAAAATGTTCCGACGAACTTCAAATTTTGCATGCTCCAAAGACTCTATATTGCGCACTTGTCCTAAAAAATTGACAGACTTTCGCCGGGAAATGGCAGAGAAATTTCAGAGTTTAGAAAAAAAGGGGTTGGCGCTTCCTGGATGCTCCCGCAAACTGTGGCTGTCTGTACACACCTCTTTGGTGTACTCCTGACTCGTGCGCATGCTCAGTCCTTCGGACTGTCGTTGACACGGCCCAGTTTGGGACGGGATTTTGGTCAAAGTGTGGTCCAAACGTCGGCAAATTTGGAGGTCGAAAAATGTTCCGACGAACTTCAAATTTTGCATGCTCCAAAGACTCTATATTGCGCACTTGTCCTAAACAATTGACAGACTTTCGCCGGGAAATGGCAGAGAAATTTCAGAGTTTGGAAAAAAAAGGGGTTGGCGCTTCCTGGATGCTCCCGCAACCTGTGGCTGTCTGTACACACCTCTTTGGTGTACTCCTGACTCGTGCGCATGCTCAGTCCTTCGGACTGTCGTTGACACGGCCCAGTTTGGGACGGGATTTTGGTCAAAGTGTGGTCCAAACGTCGGCAAATTTGGAGGTCGAAAAATGTTCCGACGAACTTCAAATTTTGCATGCTCCAAAGACTCTATATTGCGCACTTGTCCTAAACAATTGACAGACTTTCGCCGGGAAATGGCAGAGAAATTTCAGAGTTTAGAAAAAAAAGGGGTTGGCGCTTCCTGGATGCTCCCGCAACCTGTGGCTGTCTGTACACACCTCTTTGGTGTACTCCTGACTCGTGCGCATGCTCAGTCCTTCGGACTGTCGTTGACACGGCCCAGTTTGGGACGGGATTTTGGTCAAAGTGTGGTCCAAACGTCGGCAAATTTGGAGGTCGAAAAATGTTCCGACGAACTTCAAATTTTGCATGCTCCAAAGACTCTATATTGCGCACTTGTCCTAAAAAATTGACAGACTTTCGCCGGGAAATGGCAGAGAAATTTCAGAGTTTAGAAAAAAAGGGGTTGGCGCTTCCTGGATGCTCCCGCAAACTGTGGCTGTCTGTACACACCTCTTTGGTGTACTCCTGACTCGTGCGCATGCTCAGTCCTTCGGACTGTCGTTGACACGGCCCAGTTTGGGACGGGATTTTGGTCAAAGTGTGGTCCAAACGTCGGCAAATTTGGAGGTCGAAAAATGTTCCGACGAACTTCAAATTTTGCATGCTCCAAAGACTCTATATTGCGCACTTGTCCTAAACAATTGACAGACTTTCGCCGGGAAATGGCAGAGAAATTTCAGAGTTTGGAAAAAAAAGGGGTTGGCGCTTCCTGGATGCTCCCGCAACCTGTGGCTGTCTGTACACACCTCTTTGGTGTACTCCTGACTCGTGCGCATGCTCAGTCCTTCGGACTGTCGTTGACACGGCCCAGTTTGGGACGGGATTTTGGTCAAAGTGTGGTCCAAACGTCGGCAAATTTGGAGGTCGAAAAATGTTCCGACGAACTTCAAATTTTGCATGCTCCAAAGACTCTATATTGCGCACTTGTCCTAAAAAATTGACAGACTTTCGCCGGGAAATGGCAGAGAAATTTCAGAGTTTAGAAAAAAAAGGGGTTGGTGCTTCCTGGATGCTCCCGCAACCTGTGGCTGTCTGTACACACCTCTTTGGTGTACTCCTGACTCGTGCGCATGCTCAGTCCTTCGGACTGTCGTTGACACGGCCCAGTTTGGGACGGGATTTTGGTCAAAGTGTGGTCCAAACGTCGGCAAATTTGGAGGTCGAAAAATGTTCCGACGAACTTCAAATTTTGCATGCTCCAAAGACTCTATATTGCGCACTTGTCCTAAAAAATTGACAGACTTTCGCCGGAAATGGCAGAGAAATTTCAGAGTTTAGAAAAAAAGGGGTTGGCGCTTCCTGGATGCTCCCGCAACCTGTGGCTGTCTGTACACACCTCTTTGGTGTACTCCTGACTCGTGCGCATGCTCAGTCCTTCGGACTGTCGTTGACACGGCCCAGTTTGGGACGGGATTTTGGTCAAAGTGTGGTCCAAACGTCGGCAAATTTGGAGGTCGAAAAATGTTCCGACGAACTTCAAATTTTGCATGCTCCAAAGACTCTATATTGCGCACTTGTCCTAAAAAATTGACAGACTTTCGCCGGGAAATGGTAGAGAAATTTCAGAGTTTAGAAAAAAAAGGGGTTGGCGCTTCCTGGATGCTCCCGCAACCTGTGGCTGTCTGTACACACCTCTTTGGTGTACTCCTGACTCGTGCGCATGCTCAGTCCTTCGGACTGTCGTTGACACGGCCCAGTTTGGGACGGGATTTTGGTCAAAGTGTGGTCCAAACGTCGGCAAATTTGGAGGTCGAAAAATGTTCCGACGAACTTCAAATTTTGCATGCTCCAAAGACTCTATATTGCGCACTTGTCCTAAAAAATTGACAGACTTTCGCCGGGAAATGGCAGAGAAATTTCAGAGTTTAGAAAAAAAGGGGTTGGCGCTTCCTGGATGCTCCCGCAACCTGTGGCTGTCTGTACACACCTCTTTGGTGTACTCCTGACTCGTGCGCATGCTCAGTCCTTCGGACTGTCGTTGACACGGCCCAGTTTGGGACGGGATTTTGGTCAAAGTGTGGTCCAAACGTCGGCAAATTTGGAGGTCGAAAAATGTTCCGACGAACTTCAAATTTTGCATGCTCCAAAGACTCTATATTGCGCACTTGTCCTAAAAAATTGACAGACTTTCGCCGGGAAATGGCAGAGAAATTTCAGAGTTTAGAAAAAAAAGGGGTTGGCGCTTCCTGGATGCTCCCGCAACCTGTGGCTGTCTGTACACACCTCTTTGGTGTACTTCTGACTCGTGCGCATGCTCAGTCCTTCGGACTGTCGTTGACACGGCCCAGTTTGGGACGGGATTTTGGTCAAAGTGTGGTCCAAACGTCGGCTAATTTGGAGGTCGAAAAATGTTCCGACGAACTTCAAATTTTGCATGCTCCAAAGACTCTATATTGCGCACTTGTCCTAAAAAATGGACAGACTTTCGCCGGGAAATGGCAGAGAAATTTCAGAGTTTAGAAAAAAGGGGTTGGCGCTTCCTGGATGCTCCCGCAACCTGTGGCTGTCTGTACACACCTCTTTGGTGTACTCCTGACTCGTGCGCATGCTCAGTCCTTCGGACTGTCGTTGACACGGCCCAGTTTGGGACGGGATTTTGGTCAAAGTGTGGTCCAAACGTCGGCAAATTTGGAGGTCGAAAAATGTTCCGACGAACTTCAAATTTTGCATGCTCCAAAGACTCTATATTGCGCACTTGTCCTAAACAATTGACAGACTTTCGCCGGGAAATGGCAGAGAAATTTCAGAGTTTAGAAAAAAAAGGGGTTGGCGCTTCCTGGATGCTCCCGCAACCTGTGGCTGTCTGTACACACCTCTTTGGTGTACTCCTGACTCGTGCGCATGCTCAGTCCTTCGGACTGTCGTTGACACGGCCCAGTTTGGGACGGGATTTTGGTCAAAGTGTGGTCCAAACGTCGGCAAATTTGGAGGTCGAAAAATGTTCCGACGAACTTCAAATTTTGCATGCTCCAAAGACTCTATATTGCGCACTTGTCCTAAAAAATTGACAGACTTTCGCCGGGAAATGGCAGAGAAATTTCAGAGTTTAGAAAAAAAAGGGGTTGGCGCTTCCTGGATGCTCCCGCAACCTGTGGCTGTCTGTACACACCTCTTTGGTGTACTCCTGACTCGTGCGCATGCTCAGTCCTTCGGACTGTCGTTGACACGGCCCAGTTTGGGACGGGATTTTGGTCAAAGTGTGGTCCAAACGTCGGCAAATTTGGAGGTCGAAAAATGTTCCGACGAACTTCAAATTTTGCATGCTCCAAAGACTCTATATTGCGCACTTTTCCTAAAAAATTGACAGACTTTCGCCGGGAAATGGCAGAGAAATTTCAGAGTTTAGAAAAAAAGGGGTTGGCGCTTCCTGGATGCTCCCGCAACCTGTGGCTGTCTGTACACACCTCTTTGGTGTACTCCTGACTCGTGCGCATGCTCAGTCCTTCGGACTGTCGTTGACACGGCCCAGTTTGGGACGGGATTTTGGTCAAAGTGTGGTCCAAACGTCGGCAAATTTGGAGGTCGAAAATGTTCCGACGAACTTCAAATGTTGCATGCTCCAAAGACTCTATATTGCGCACTTGTCCTAAAAAATTGACAGACTTTCGCCGGGAAATGGCAGAGAAATTTCAGAGTTTAGAAAAAAAGGGGTTGGCGCTTCCCTGGATGCTCCCGCAACCTGTGGCTGCCTGTACACACCTCTTTGGTGTACTCCTGACTCGTGCGCATGCTCAGTCCTTCGGACTGTCGTTGACACGGCCCAGTTTGGGACGGGATTTTGGTCAAAGTGTGGTCCAAACGTCGGCAAATTTGGAGGTCGAAAAATGTTCCGACGAACTTCAAATTTTGCATGCTCCAAAGACTCTATATTGCGCACTTGTCCTAAAAAATTGACAGACTTTCGCCGGGAAATGGCAGAGAAATTTCAGAGTTTAGAAAAAAAAGGGGTTGGCGCTTCCTGGATGCTCCCGCAACCTGTGGCTGTCTGTACACACCTCTTTGGTGTACTCCTGACTCGTGCGCATGCTCAGTCCTTCGGACTGTCGTTGACACGGCCCAGTTTGGGACGGGATTTTGGTCAAAGTGTGGTCCAAACGTCGGCAAATTTGGAGGTCGAAAAATGTTCCGACGAACTTCAAATTTTGCAATGCTCCAAAGACTCTATATTGCGCACTTGTCCTAAAAAAATGACAGACTTTCGCCGGGAAATGGCAGAGAAATTTCAGAGTTTAGAAAAAAAAGGGGTTGGCGCTTCCTGGATGCTCCCGCAACCTGTGGCTGTCTGTACACACCTCTTTGGTGTACTCCTGACTCGTGCGCATGCTCAGTCCTTCGGACTGTCGTTGACACGGCCCAGTTTGGGACGGGATTTTGGTCAAAGTGTGGTCCAAACGTCGGCAAATTTGGAGGTCGAAAAATGTTCCGACGAACTTCAATTTTGCATGCTCCAAAGACTCTATATTGCGCACTTGTCCTAAAAAATTGACAGACTTTCGCCGGGAAATGGCAGAGAAATTTCAGAGTTTAGAAAAAAAAGGGGTTGGCGCTTCCTGGATGCTCCCGCAACCTGTGGCTGTCTGTACACACCTCTTTGGTGTACTCCTGACTCGTGCGCATGCTCAGTCCTTCGGACTGTCGTTGACACGGCCCAGTTTGGGACGGGATTTTGGTCAAAGTGTGGTCCAAACGTCGGCAAATTTGGAGGTCGAAAAATGTTCCGACGAACTTCAAATTTGCATGCTCCAAAGACTCTATATTGCGCACTTGTCCTAAAAAATTGACAGACTTTCGCCGGGAAATGGCAGATAAATTTCAGAGTTTAGAAAAAAAGGGGTTGGCGCTTCCTGGATGCTCCCGCAACCTGTGGCTGTCTGTACACACCTCTTTGGTGTACTCCTGACTCGTGCGCATGCTCAGTCCTTCGGACTGTCGTTGACACGGCCCAGTTTGGGACGGGATTTTGGTCAAAGTGTGGTCCAAACGTCGGCAAATTTGGAGGTCGAAAAATGTTCCGACGAACTTCAAATTTTGCATGCTCCAAAGACTCTATATTGCGCACTTGTCCTAAAAAATTGACAGACTTTCGCCGGGAAATGGCAGATAAATTTCAGAGTTTAGAAAAAAAGGGGTTGCGCTTCCTGGATGCTCCCGCAACCTGTGGCTGTCTGTACACACCTCTTTGGTGTACTCCTGACTCGTGCGCATACTCAGTCCTTCGGACTGTCGTTGACACGGCCCAGTTTGGGACGGGATTTTGGTCAAAGTGTGGTCCAAACGTCGGCAAATTTGGAGGTCGAAAAATGTTCCGACGAACTTCAAATTTTGCATGCTCCAAAGACTCTATATTGCGCACTTGACCTAACAAATTGACAGACTTTCGCCGGAAATGGCAGAGAAATTTCAGAGTTTAGAAAAAAAGGGGTTGGCGCTTCCTGGATGCTCCCGCAACCTGTGGCTGTCTGTACACACCTCTTTGGTGTACTCCTGACTCGTGCGCATGCTCAGTCCTTCGGACTGTCGTTGACACGGCCCAGTTTGGGACGGGATTTGGTCAAAGTGTGGTCCAAACGTCGGCAAATTTGGAGGTCGAAAAATGTTCCGACGAACTTCAAATTTTGCATGCTCCAAAGACTCTATATTGCGCACTTGTCCTAAAAAATGGACAGACTTTCGCCGGGAAATGGCAGATAAATTTCAGAGTTTAGAAAAAAAAAGGGTTGGCGCTTCCTGGATGCTCCCGCAACCTGTGGCTGTCTGTACACACCTCTTTGGTGTACTCCTGACTCGTGCGCGTGCTCAGTCCTTCGGACTGTCGTTGACACGGCCCAGTTTGGGACGGGATTTTGGTCAAAGTGTGGTCCAAACGTCGGCAAATTTGGAGGTCGAAAAATGTTCCGTCGAACTTCAAATTTTGCATGCTCCAAAGACTCTATATTGCGCACTTGTCCTAAAAAATTGACAGACTTTCGCCGGGAAATGGCAGAGAAATTTCAGAGTTTAGAAAAAAAAGGGGTTGGCGCTTCCTGGATGCCCCCGCAACCTGTGGCTGTCTGTACACACCTCTTTGGTGTACTCCTGACTCGTGCGCATGCTCAGTCCTTCGGACTGTCGTTGACACGGCCCAGTTTGGGACGGGATTTTGGTCAAAGTGTGGTCCAAACGTCGGCAAATTTGGAGGTCGAAAAATGTTCCGACGAACTTCAAATTTTGCATGCTCCAAAGACTCTATATTGCGCACTTGTCCTAAAAAATTGACAGACTTTCGTCGGGAAATGGCAGAGAAATTTCAGAGTTTAGAAAAAAAGGGGTTGGCGCTTCCTGGATGCTCCCGCAACCTGTGGCTGTCTGTACACACCTCTTTGGTGTACTCCTGACTCGTGCGCATGCTCAGTCCTTCGGACTGTCGTTGACACGGCCCAGTTTGGGACGGGATTTTGGTCAAAGTGTGGTCCAAACGTCGGCAAATTTGGAGGTTGAAAAATGTTCCGACGAACTTCAAATGTTGCATGCTCCAAAGACTCTATATTGCGCACTTGTCCCTAAACAATTGACAGACTTTCGCCGGGAAATGGCAGAGAAATTTCAGAGTTTAGAAAAAAAAGGGGTTGGCGCTTCCTGGATGCTCCCGCAACCTGTGGCTGTCTGTACACACCTCTTTGGTGTACTCCTGACTCGTGCGCATGCTCAGTCCTTCGGACTGTCGTTGACACGGCCCAGTTTGGGACGGGATTTTGGTCAAAGTGTGGTCCAAACGTCGGCAAATTTGGAGGTCGAAAAATGTTCCGACGAACTTCAAATTTTGCATGCTCCAAAGACTCTATATTGCGCACTTGTCCTAAAAAATTGACAGACTTTCGCCGGGAAATGGCAGAGAAATTTCAGAGTTTAGAAAAAAAGGGGTTGGCGTTTCCTGGATGCTCCCGAAACCTGTGGCTGTCTGTACACACCTCTTTGGTGTACTCCTGACTCGTGCGCATGCTCAGTCCTTCGGACTGTCGTTGACACGGCCCAGTTTGGGACGGGATTTTGGTCAAAGTGTGGTCCAAACGTCGGCAAATTTGGAGGTCGAAAAATGTTCCGACGAACTTCAAATTTTGCATGCTCCAAAGACTCTATATTGCGCACTTGTCCTAAACAATTGACAGACTTTCGCCGGGAAATGGCAGAGAAATTTCAGAGTTTAGAAAAAAAAGGGGTTGGCGCTTCCTGGATGCTCCCGCAACCTGTGGCTGAATGTACACACCTCTTTGGTGTACTCCTGACTCGTGCGCATGCTCAGTCCTTCGGACTGTCGTTGACACGGCCCAGTTTGGGACGGGATTTTGGTCAAAGTGTGGTCCAAACGTCGGCAAATTTGGAGGTCGAAAAATGTTCCGACGAACTTCAAATTTTGCATGCTCCAAAGACTCTATATTGCGCACTTGTCCTAAAAAATTGACAGACTTTCGCCGGGAGATGGCAGAGAAATTTCAGAGTTTAGAAAAAAAAGGGGTTGGCGCTTCCTGGATGCTCCCGCAACCTGTGGCTGTCTGTACACACCTCTTTGGTGTACTCCTGACTCGTGCGCATGCTCAGTCCTTCGGACTGTCGTTGACACGGCCCAGTTTGGGACGGGATTTTGGTCAAAGTGTGGTCCAAACGTCGGCAAATTTGGAGGTCGAAAATGTTCCGACGAACTTCAAATTTTGCATGCTCCAAAGACTCTATATTGCGCACTTGTCCTAAACAATTGACAGACTTTCGCCGGGAAATGGCAGAGAAATTTCAGAGTTTAGAAAAAAAAGGGGTGGCGCTTCCTGGATGCTCCCGCAACCTGTGGCTGTCTGTACACACCTCTTTGGTGTACTCCTGACTCGTGCGCATGCTCAGTCCTTCGGACTGTCGTTGACACGGCCCAGTTTGGGACGGGATTTTGGTCAAAGTGTGGTCCAAACGTCGGCAAATTTGGAGGTCGAAAAATGTTCCGACGAACTTCAAATTTTGCATGCTCCAAAGACTCTATATTGCGCACTTGTCCTAAAAAATTGACAGACTTTCGCCGGGAAATGGCAGAGAAATTTCAGAGTTTAGAAAAAAAAGGGGTTGGCGCTTCCTGGATGCTCCCGCAACCTGTGGCTGCCTGTACACACCTCTTTGGTGTACTCCTGACTCGTGCGCATGCTCAGTCCTTCGGACTGTCGTTGACACGGCCCAGTTTGGGACGGGATTTTGGTCAAAGTGTGGTCCAAACGTCGGCAAATTTGGAGGTCGAAAAATGTTCCGACGAACTTCAAATTTTGCATGCTCCAAAGACTCTATATTGCGCACTTGTCCTAAAAAATTGACAGACTTTCGCCGGGAAATGGCAGAGAAATTTCAGAGTTTAGAAAAAAAGGGGTTGGCGCTTCCTGGATGCTCCCGCAACCTGTGGCTGTCTGTACACACCTCTTTGGTGTACTCCTGACTCGTGCGCATGCTCAGTCCTTCGGACTGTCGTTGACACGGCCCAGTTTGGGACGGGATTTTGGTCAAAGTGTGGTCCAAACGTCGGCAAATTTGGAGGTCGAAAAATGTTCCGACGAACTTCAAATTTTGCATGCTCCAAAGACTCTATATTGCGCACTTGTCCTAGCAAATTGACAGACTTTCGCCGGGAAATGGCAGAGAAATTTCAGAGTTTAGAAAAAAAAGGGGTTGGCGCTTCCTGGATGCTCCCGCAACCTGTGGCTGTCTGTACACACCTCTTTGGTGTACTCCTGACTCGTGCGCATGCTCAGTCCTTCGGACTGTCGTTGACACGGCCCAGTTTGGGACGGGATTTTGGTCAAAGTGTGGTCCAAACGTCGGCAAATTTGGAGGTCGAAAAATGTTCCGACGAACTTCAAATTTTGCATGCTCCAAAGACTCTATATTGCGCACTTGTCCTAAAAAATTGACAGACTTTCGCCGGGAAATGGCAGAGAAATTTCAGAGTTTAGAAAAAAAAAGGGGTTGGCGCTTCCTGGATGCTCCCGCAACCTGTGGCTGTCTGTACACACCTCTTTGGTGTACTCCTGACTCGTGCGCATGCTCAGTCCTTCGGACTGTCGTTGACACGGCCCAGTTTGGGACGGGATTTTGGTCAAAGTGTGGTCCAAACGTCGGCAAATTTGGAGGTCGTAAAATGTTCCGACGAACTTCAAATTTTGCATGCTCCAAAGACTCTATATTGCGCACTTGTCCTAAAAAATTGACAGACTTTCGCCGGGAAATGGCAGAGAAATTTCAGAGTTTAGAAAAAAAGGGGTTGGCGCTTCCTGGATGCTCCCGCAACCTGTGGCTGTCTGTACACACCTCTTGGTGTACTCCTGACTCGTGCGCATGCTCAGTCCTTCGGACTGTCGTTGACACGGCCCAGTTTGGGACGGGATTTTGGTCAAAGTGTGGTCCAAACGTCGGCAAATTTGGAGGTCGAAAAATGTTCCGACGAACTTCAAATTTTGCATGCTCCAAAGACTCTATATTGCGCACTTGTCCTAAACAATTGACATACTTTCGCCGGGAAATGGCAGAGAAATTTCAGAGTTTAGAAAAAAAAGGGGTTGGCGCTTCCTGGATGCTCCCGCAACCTGTGGCTGTCTGTACACACCTCTTTGGTGTACTCCTGACTCGTGCGCATGCTCAGTCCTTTGGACTGTCGTTGACACGGCCCAGTTTGGGACGGGATTTTGGTCAAAGTGTGGTCCAAACGTCGGCAAATTTGGAGGTCGAAAAATGTTCCGACGAACTTCAAATTGTGCATGCTCCAAAGACTCTATATTGCGCACTTGTCCTAACAAATTGACAGACTTTCGCCGGGAAATGGCAGAGAAATTTCAGAGTTTAGAAAAAAAGGGGTTGGCGCTTCCTGGATGCTCCCGCAACCTGTGGCTGTCTGTACACACCTCTTTGGTGTACTCCTGACTCGTGCGCATGCTCAGTCCTTCGGACTGTCGTTGACACGGCCCAGTTTGGGACGGGATTTTGGTCAAAGTGTGGTCCAAACGTCGGCAAATTTGGAGGTCGAAAAATGTTCCGACGAACTTCAAATTTTGCATGCTCCAAAGACTCTATATTGCGCACTTGTCCTAAAAAATTGACAGACTTTCGCCGGGAAATGGCAGAGAAATTTCAGAGTTTAGAAAAAAAAGGGGTTGGCGCTTCCTGGATGCTCCCGCAACCTGTGGCTGTCTGTACACACCTCTTTGGTGTACTCCTGACTCGTGCGCATGCTCAGTCCTTCGGACTGTCGTTGACACGGCCCAGTTTGGGACGGGATTTTGGTCAAAGTGTGGTCCAAACGTCGGCAAATTTGGAGGTCGAAAAATGTTCCGACGAACTTCAAATTTTGCATGCTCCAAAGACTCTATATTGCGCACTTGTCCTAAAAAATTGACAGACTTTCGCCGGGAAATGGCAGAGAAATTTCAGAGTTTAGAAAAAAAGGGGGTTGGCGCTTCCTGGATGCTCCCGCAACCTGTGGCTGTCTGTACACACCTCTTTGGTGTACTCCTGACTCGTGCGCATGCTCAGTCCTTCGGACTGTCGTTGACACGGCCCAGTTTGGGACGGGATTTTGGTCAAAGTGTGGTCCAAACGTCGGCAAATTTGGAGGTCGAAAAATGTTCCGACGAACTTCAAATTTTGCATGCTCCAAAGACTCTATATTGCGCACTTGTCCTAAACAATTGACAGACTTTCGCCGGGAAATGGCAGAGAAATTTCAGAGTTTAGAAAAAAAAGGGGTTGGCGCTTCCTGGATGCTCCCGCAACCTGTGGCTGTCTGTACACACCTCTTTGGTGTACTCCTGACTCGTGCGCATGCTCAGTCCTTTGGACTGTCGTTGACACGGCCCAGTTTGGGACGGGATTTTGGTCAAAGTGTGGTCCAAACGTCGGCAAATTTGGAGGTCGAAAAATGTTCCGACGAACTTCAATTTTGCATGCTCCAAAGACTCTATATTGCGCACTTGTCCTAAAAAATTGACAGACTTTCGCCGGGAAATGGCAGAGAAATTTCAGAGTTTAGAAGAAAAAAAGGGGTTGGCGCTTCCTGGATGCTCCCGCAACCTGTGGCTGTCTGTACACACCTCTTTGGTGTACTCCTGACTCGTGCGCATGCTCAGTCCTTCGGACTGTCGTTGACACGGCCCAGTTTGGGACGGGATTTGGTCAAAGTGTGGTCCAAACGTCGGCAAATTTGGAGGTCGAAAAATGTTCCGACGAACTTCAAATTTTGCATGCTCCAAAGACTCTATATTGCGCACTTGTCCTAAAAAATTGACAGACTTTCGCCGGGAAATGGCAGAGAAATTTCAGAGTTTAGAAAAAAAAGGGGTTGGCGCTTCCTGGATGCTCCCGCAACCTGTGGCTGTCTGTACACACCTCTTTGGTGTACTCCTGACTCGTGCGCATGCTCAGTCCTTCGGACTGTCGTTGACACGGCCCAGTTTGGGACGGGATTTTGGTCAAAGTGTGGTCCAAACGTCGGCAAATTTGGAGGTCGAAAAATGTTCCGACGAACTTCAAATTTTGCATGCTCCAAAGACTCTATATTGCGCACTTGTCCTAAAAAATTGACAGACTTTCGCCGGGAAATGGCAGAGAAATTTCAGAGTTTAGAAAAAAAAGAGGTTGGCGCTTCCTGGATGCTCCCGCAACCTGTGGCTGTCTGTACACACCTCTTTGGTGTACTCCTGACTCGTGCGTATGCTCAGTCCTTCGGACTGTCGTTGACACGGCCCAGTTTGGGACGGGATTTTGGTCAAAGTGTGGTCTAAACGTCGGCAAATTTGGAGGTCGAAAAATGTTCCGACGAACTTCAAATTTTGCATGCTCCAAAGACTCTATATTGCGCACTTGTCCTAAAAAATTGACAGACTTTCGCCGGGAAATGGCAGAGAAATTTCAGAGTTTAGAAAAAAAAGGGGTTGGCGCTTCCTGGATGCTCCCGCAACCTGTGGCTGTCTGTACACACCTCTTTGGTGTACTCCTGACTCGTGCGCATGCTCAGTCCTTCGGACTGTCGTTGACATGGCCCAGTTTGGGACGGGATTTTGGTCAAAGTGTGGTCCAAACGTCGGCAAATTTGGAGGTCGAAAAATGTTCCGACGAACTTCAAATTTTGCATGCTCCAAAGACTCTATATTGCGCACTTGTCCTAAAAAATTGACAGACTTTCGCCGGGAAATGGCAGAGAAATTTCAGAGTTTAGAAAAAAAAGGGGTTGGCGCTTCCTGGATGCTCCCGCAACATGTGGCTGTCTGTACACACCTCTTTGGTGTACTCCTGACTCGTGCGCATGCTCAGTCCTTCGGACTGTCGTTGACACGGCCCAGTTTGGGACGGGATTTTGGTCAAAGTGTGGTCCAAACGTCGGCAAATTTGGAGGTCGAAAAATGTTCCGACGAACTTCAAATTTTGCATGCTCCAAAGACTCTATATTGCGCACTTGTCCTAAAAAATTGACAGACTTTCGCCGGGAAATGGCAGAGAAATTTCAGAGTTTAGAAAAAAAGGGGTTGGCGCTTCCTGGATGCTCCCGCAACCTGTGGCTGTCTGTACACACCTCTTTGGTGTACTCCTGACTCGTGCGCATGCTCAGTCCTTCGGACTGTCGTTGACACGGCCCAGTTTGGGACGGGATTTTGGTCAAAGTGTGGTCCAAACGTCGGCAAATTTGGAGGTCGAAAAATGTTCCGACGAACTTCAAATTTTGCATGCTCCAAAGACTCTATATTGCGCACTTGTCCTAAACAATTGACAGACTTTCGCCGGGAAATGGCAGAGAAATTTCAGAGTTTAGAAAAAAAGGGGTTGGCGCTTCCTGGATGCTCCCGCAACCTGTGGCTGTCTGTACACACCTCTTTGGTGTACTCCTGACTCGTGCGCATGCTCAGTCCTTTGGACTGTCGTTGACACGGCCCAGTTTGGGACGGGATTTTGGTCAAAGTGTGGTCCAAACGTCGGCAAATTTGGAGGTCGAAAAATGTTCCGACGAACTTCAAATTTTGCATGCTCCAAAGACTCTATATTGCGCACTTGTCCTAAAAAATTGACAGACTTTCGCCGGGAAATGGCAGAGAAATTTCAGAGTTTAGAAAAAAAAGGGGTTGGCGCTTCCTGGATGCTCCCGCAACCTGTGGCTGTCTGTACACACCTCTTTGGTGTACTCCTGACTCGTGCGCATGCTCAGTCCTTCGGACTGTCGTTGACACGGCCCAGTTTGGGACGGGATTTTGGTCAAAGTGTGGTCCAAACGTCGGCAAATTTGGAGGTCGAAAAATGTTCCGACGAACTTCAAATTTTGCATGCTCCAAAGACTCTATATTGCGCACTTGTCCTAAAAAAATGACAGACTTTCGCCGGGAAATGGCAGAGAAATTTCAGAGTTTAGAAAAAAAAGGGGTTGGCGCTTCCTGGATGCTCCCGCAACCTGTGGCTGTCTGTACACACCTCTTTGGTGTACTCCTGACTCGTGCGCATGCTCAGTCCTTCGGACTGTCGTTGACACGGCCCAGTTTGGGACGGGATTTTGGTCAAAGTGTGGTCCAAACGTCGGCAAATTTGGAGGTCGAAAAATGTTCCGACGAACTTCAAATTGTGCATGCTCCAAAGACTCTATATTGCGCACTTGTCCTAAAAAATTGACAGACTTTCGCCGGGAAATGGCAGAGAAATTTCAGAGTTTAGAAAAAAAAGGGGTTGGCGCTTCCTGGATGCTCCCGCAACCTGTGGCTGTCTGTACACACCTCTTTGGTGTACTCCTGACTCGTGCGCATGCTCAGTCCTTCGGACTGTCGTTGACACGGCCCAGTTTGGGACGGGATTTTGGTCAAAGTGTGGTCCAAACGTCGGCAAATTTGGAGGTCGAAAAATGTTCCGACGAACTTCAAATTTTGCATGCTCCAAAGACTCTATATTGCGCACTTGTCCTAAAAAAATGACAGACTTTCGCCGGGAAATGGCAGAGAAATTTCAGAGTTTAGAAACAAAAGGGGTTGGCGCTTCCTGGATGCTCCCGCAACCTGTGGCTTTCTGTACACACCTCTTTGGTGTACTCCTGACTCGTGCGCATGCTCAGTCCTTCGGACTGTCGTTGACACGGCCCAGTTTGGGACGGGATTTTGGTCAAAGTGTGGTCCAAACGTCGGCAAATTTGGAGGTAGAAAAATGTTCCGACGAACTTCAAATTTTGCATGCTCCAAAGACTCTATATTGCGCACTTGTCCTAAAAAATTGACAGACTTTCGCCGGGAAATGGCAGAGAAATTTCAGAGTTTAGAAAAAAAAGGGGTTGGCGCTTCCTGGATGCTCCCGCAACCTGTGGCTGTCTGTACACACCTCTTTGGTGTACTCCTGACTCGTGCGCATGCTCAGTCCTTCGGACTGTCGTTGACACGGCCCAGTTTGGGACGGGATTTTGGTCAAAGTGTGGTCCAAACGTCGGCAAATTTGGAGGTCGAAAAATGTTCCGACGAACTTCAAATTTTGCATGCTCCAAAGACTCTATATTGCGCACTTGTCCTAAAAAATTGACAGACTTTCGCCGGGAAATGGCAGAGAAATTTCAGAGTTTAGAAAAAAAGGGGTTGGCGCTTCCTGGATGCTCCCGCAACCTGTGGCTGTCTGTACACACCTCTTTGGTGTACTCCTGACTCGTGCGCATGCTCAGTCCTTCGGACTGTCGTTGACACGGCCCAGTTTGGGACGGGATTTTGGTCAAAGTGTGGTCCAAACGTCGGCAAATTTGGAGGTCGAAAAATGTTCCGACGAACTTCAAATTTTGCATGCTCCAAAGACTCTATATTGCGCACTTGTCCTAAAAAATTGACAGACTTTCGCCGGGAAATGGCAGAGAAATTTCAGAGTTTAGAAAAAAAAGGGGTTGGCGCTTCCTGGATGCTCCCGCAACATGTGGCTGTCTGTACACACCTCTTTGGTGTACTCCTGACTCGTGCGCATGCTCAGTCCTTCGGACTGTCGTTGACACGGCCCAGTTTGGGACGGGATTTTGGTCAAAGTGTGGTCCAAACGTCGGCAAATTTGGAGGTCGAAAAATGTTCCGACGAACTTCAAATTTTGCATGCTCCAAAGACTCTATATTGCGCACTTGTCCTAAAAAATTGACAGACTTTCGCCGGGAAATGGCAGAGAAATTTCAGAGTTTAGAAAAAAAGGGGTTGGCGCTTCCTGGATGCTCCCGCAACCTGTGGCTGTCTGTACACACCTCTTTGGTGTACTCCTGACTCGTGCGCATGCTCAGTCCTTCGGACTGTCGTTGACACGGCCCAGTTTGGGACGGGATTTTGGTCAAAGTGTGGTCCAAACGTCGGCAAATTTGGAGGTCGAAAAATGTTCCGACGAACTTCAAATTTTGCATGCTCCAAAGACTCTATATTGCGCACTTGTCCTAAACAATTGACAGACTTTCGCCGGGAAATGGCAGAGAAATTTCAGAGTTTAGAAAAAAAAGGGGTTGGCGCTTCCTGGATGCTCCCGCAACCTGTGGCTGTCTGTACACACCTCTTTGGTGTACTCCTGACTCGTGCGCATGCTCAGTCCTTTGGACTGTCGTTGACACGGCCCAGTTTGGGACGGGATTTTGGTCAAAGTGTGGTCCAAACGTCGGCAAATTTGGAGGTCGAAAAATGTTCCGACGAACTTCAAATTTTGCATGCTCCAAAGACTCTATATTGCGCACTTGTCCTAAACAATTGACAGACTTTCGCCGGGAAATGGCAGAGAAATTTCAGAGTTTAGAAAAAAAAGGGGTTGGCGCTTCCTGGATGCTCCCGCAACCTGTGGCTGTCTGTACACACCTCTTTGGTGTACTCCTGACTCGTGCGCATGCTCAGTCCTTTGGACTGTCGTTGACACGGCCCAGTTTGGGACGGGATTTTGGTCAAAGTGTGGTCCAAACGTCGGCAAATTTGGAGGTCGAAAAATGTTCCGACGAACTTCAAATTTTGCATGCTCCAAAGACTCTATATTGCGCACTTGTCCTAAAAAATTGACAGACTTTCGCCGGGAAATGGCAGAGAAATTTCAGAGTTTAGAAGAAAAAAAGGGGTTGGCGCTTCCTGGATGCTCCCGCAACCTGTGGCTGTCTGTACACACCTCTTTGGTGTACTCCTGACTCGTGCGCATGCTCAGTCCTTCGGACTGTCGTTGACACGGCCCAGTTTGGGACGGGATTTGGGTCAAAGTGTGGTCCAAACGTCGGCAAATTTGGAGGTCGAAAAATGTTCCGACGAACTTCAAATTTTGCATGCTCCAAAGACTCTATATTGCGCACTTGTCCTAAAAAATTGACAGACTTTCGCCGGGAAATGGCAGAGAAATTTCAGAGTTTAGAAAAAAAAGGGGTTGGCGCTTCCTGGATGCTCCCGCAACCTGTGGCTGTCTGTACACACCTCTTTGGTGTACTCCTGACTCGTGCGCATGCTCAGTCCTTCGGACTGTCGTTGACACGGCCCAGTTTGGGACGGGATTTTGGTCAAAGTGTGGTCCAAACGTCGGCAAATTTGGAGGTCGAAAAATGTTCCGACGAACTTCAAATTTTGCATGCTCCAAAGACTCTATATTGCGCACTTGTCCTAAAAAATTGACAGACTTTCGCCGGGAAATGGCAGAGAAATTTCAGAGTTTAGAAAAAAAAGGGGTTGGCGCTTCCTGGATGCTCCCGCAACCTGTGGCTGTCTGTACACACCTCTTTGGTGTACTCCTGACTCGTGCGTATGCTCAGTCCTTCGGACTGTCGTTGACACGGCCCAGTTTGGGACGGGATTTTGGTCAAAGTGTGGTCTAAACGTCGGCAAATTTGGAGGTCGAAAAATGTTCCGACGAACTTCAAATTTTGCATGCTCCAAAGACTCTATATTGCGCACTTGTCCTAAAAAATTGACAGACTTTCGCCGGGAAATGGCAGAGAAATTTCAGAGTTTAGAAAAAAAAGGGGTTGGCGCTTCCTGGATGCTCCCGCAACCTGTGGCTGTCTGTACACACCTCTTTGGTGTACTCCTGACTCGTGCGCATGCTCAGTCCTTCGGACTGTCGTTGACACGGCCCAGTTTGGGACGGGATTTTGGTCAAAGTGTGGTCCAAACGTCGGCAAATTTGGAGGTCGAAAAATGTTCCGACGAACTTCAAATTTTGCATGCTCCAAAGACTCTATATTGCGCACTTGTCCTAAAAAATTGACAGACTTTCGCCGGGAAATGGCAGAGAAATTTCAGAGTTTAGAAAAAAAAGGGGTTGGCGCTTCCTGGATGCTCCCGCAACATGTGGCTGTCTGTACACACCTCTTTGGTGTACTCCTGACTCGTGCGCATGCTCAGTCCTTCGGACTGTCGTTGACACGGCCCAGTTTGGGACGGGATTTTGGTCAAAGTGTGGTCCAAACGTCGGCAAATTTGGAGGTCGAAAAATGTTCCGACGAACTTCAAATTTTGCATGCTCCAAAGACTCTATATTGCGCACTTGTCCTAAAAAATTGACAGACTTTCGCCGGGAAATGGCAGAGAAATTTCAGAGTTTAGAAAAAAGGGGTTGGCGCTTCCTGGATGCTCCCGCAACCTGTGGCTGTCTGTACACACCTCTTTGGTGTACTCCTGACTCGTGCGCATGCTCAGTCCTTCGGACTGTCGTTGACACGGCCCAGTTTGGGACGGGATTTTGGTCAAAGTGTGGTCCAAACGTCGGCAAATTTGGAGGTCGAAAAATGTTCCGACGAACTTCAAATTTTGCATGCTCCAAAGACTCTATATTGCGCACTTGTCCTAAACAATTGACAGACTTTCGCCGGGAAATGGCAGAGAAATTTCAGAGTTTAGAAAAAAAGGGGTTGGCGCTTCCTGGATGCTCCCGCAACCTGTGGCTGTCTGTACACACCTCTTTGGTGTACTCCTGACTCGTGCGCATGCTCAGTCCTTTGGACTGTCGTTGACACGGCCCAGTTTGGGACGGGATTTTGGTCAAAGTGTGGTCCAAACGTCGGCAAATTTGGAGGTCGAAAAATGTTCCGACGAACTTCAAATTTTGCATGCTCCAAAGACTCTATATTGCGCACTTGTCCTAAAAAATTGACAGACTTTCGCCGGGAAATGGCAGAGAAATTTCAGAGTTTAGAAAAAAAAGGGGTTGGCGCTTCCTGGATGCTCCCGCAACCTGTGGCTGTCTGTACACACCTCTTTGGTGTACTCCTGACTCGTGCGCATGCTCAGTCCTTCGGACTGTCGTTGACACGGCCCAGTTTGGGACGGGATTTTGGTCAAAGTGTGGTCCAAACGTCGGCAAATTTGGAGGTCGAAAAATGTTCCGACGAACTTCAAATTTTGCATGCTCCAAAGACTCTATATTGCGCACTTGTCCTAAAAAAATGACAGACTTTCGCCGGGAAATGGCAGAGAAATTTCAGAGTTTAGAAAAAAAAGGGGTTGGCGCTTCCTGGATGCTCCCGCAACCTGTGGCTGTCTGTACACACCTCTTTGGTGTACTCCTGACTCGTGCGCATGCTCAGTCCTTCGGACTGTCGTTGACACGGCCCAGTTTGGGACGGGATTTTGGTCAAAGTGTGGTCCAAACGTCGGCAAATTTGGAGGTCGAAAAATGTTCCGACGAACTTCAAATTGTGCATGCTCCAAAGACTCTATATTGCGCACTTGTCCTAAAAAATTGACAGACTTTCGCCGGGAAATGGCAGAGAAATTTCAGAGTTTAGAAAAAAAAGGGGTTGGCGCTTCCTGGATGCTCCCGCAACCTGTGGCTGTCTGTACACACCTCTTTGGTGTACTCCTGACTCGTGCGCATGCTCAGTCCTTCGGACTGTCGTTGACACGGCCCAGTTTGGGACGGGATTTTGGTCAAAGTGTGGTCCAAACGTCGGCAAATTTGGAGGTCGAAAAATGTTCCGACGAACTTCAAATTTTGCATGCTCCAAAGACTCTATATTGCGCACTTGTCCTAAAAAAATGACAGACTTTCGCCTGGAAATGGCAGAGAAATTTCAGAGTTTAGAAACAAAAGGGGTTGGCGCTTCCTGGATGCTCCCGCAACCTGTGGCTTTCTGTACACACCTCTTTGGTGTACTCCTGACTCGTGCGCATGCTCAGTCCTTCGGACTGTCGTTGACACGGCCCAGTTTGGGACGGGATTTTGGTCAAAGTGTGGTCCAAACGTCGGCAAATTTGGAGGTAGAAAAATGTTCCGACGAACTTCAAATTTTGCATGCTCCAAAGACTCTATATTGCGCACTTGTCCTAAAAAATTGACAGACTTTCGCCGGGAAATGGCAGAGAAATTTCAGAGTTTAGAAAAAAAAGGGGTTGGCGCTTCCTGGATGCTCCCGCAACCTGTGGCTGTCTGTACACACCTCTTTGGTGTACTCCTGACTCGTGCGCATGCTCAGTCCTTCGGACTGTCGTTGACACGGCCCAGTTTGGGACGGGATTTTGGTCAAAGTGTGGTCCAAACGTCGGCAAATTTGGAGGTCGAAAAATGTTCCGACGAACTTCAAATTTTGCATGCTCCAAAGACTCTATATTGCGCACTTGTCCTAAAAAATTGACAGACTTTCGCCGGGAAATGGCAGAGAAATTTCAGAGTTTAGAAAAAAAAGGGGTTGGCGCTTCCTGGATGCTCCCGCAACCTGTGGCTGTCTGTACACACCTCTTTGGTGTACTCCTGACTCGTGCGCATGCTCAGTCCTTCGGACTGTCGTTGACACGGCCCAGTTTGGGACGGGATTTTGGTCAAAGTGTGGTCCAAACGTCGGCAAATTTGGAGGTCGAAAAATGTTCCGACGAACTTCAAATTTTGCATGCTCCAAAGACTCTATATTGCGCACTTGTCCTAAAAAATTGACAGACTTTCGCCGGGAAATGGCAGAGAAATTTCAGAGTTTAGAAAAAAAAGGGGTTGGCGCTTCCTGGATGCTCCCGCAACCTGTGGCTGTCTGTACACACCTCTTTGGTGTACTCCTGACTCGTGCGCATGCTCAGTCCTTCGGACTGTCGTTGACACGGCCCAGTTTGGGACGGGATTTTGGTCAAAGTGTGGTCCAAACGTCGGCAAATTTGGAGGTCGAAAAATGTTCCGACGAACTTCAAATTTTGCATGCTCCAAAGACTCTATATTGCGCACTTGTCCTAAAAAATTGACAGACTTTCGCCGGGAAATGGCAGAGAAATTTCAGAGTTTAGAAAAAAAGGGGTTGGCGCTTCCTGGATGCTCCCGCAACCTGTGGCTGTCTGTACACACCTCTTTGGTGTACTCCTGACTCGTGCGCATGCTCAGTCCTTCGGACTGTCGTTGACACGGCCCAGTTTGGGACGGGATTTTGGTCAAAGTGTGGTCCAAACGTCGGCAAATTTGGAGGTCGAAAAATGTTCCGACGAACTTCAAATTTTGCATGCTCCAAAGACTCTATATTGCGCACTTGTCCTAAACAATTGACAGACTTTCGCCGGGAAATGGCAGAGAAATTTCAGAGTTTAGAAAAAAAAGGGGTTGGCGCTTCCTGGATGCTCCCGCAACCTGTGGCTGTCTGTACACACCTCTTTGGTGTACTCCTGACTCGTGCGCATGCTCAGTCCTTCGGACTGTCGTTGACACGGCCCAGTTTGGGACGGGATTTTGGTCAAAGTGTGGTCCAAACGTCGGCAAATTTGGAGGTCGAAAAATGTTCCGACGAACTTCAAATTTTGCATGCTCCAAAGACTCTATATTGCGCACTTGTCCTAAAAAATTGACAGACTTTCGCCGGGAAATGGCAGAGAAATTTCAGAGTTTAGAAAAAAAAGGGGTTGGCGCTTCCTGGATGCTCCCGCAACCTGTGGCTGTCTGTACACACCTCTTTGGTGTACTCCTGACTCGTGCGCATGCTCAGTCCTTCGGACTGTCGTTGACACGGCCCAGTTTGGGACGGGATTTTGGTCAAAGTGTGGTCCAAACGTCGGCAAATTTGGAGGTCGAAAAATGTTCCGACGAACTTCAAATTTTGCATGCTCCAAAGACTCTATATTGCGCACTTGTCCTAAAAAATTGACAGACTTTCGCCGGGAAATGGCAGAGAAATTTCAGAGTTTAGAAAAAAAAGGGGTTGGCGCTTCCTGGATGCTCCCGCAACCTGTGGCTGTCTGTACACACCTCTTTGGTGTACTCCTGACTCGTGCGCATGCTCAGTCCTTCGGACTGTCGTTGACACGGCCCAGTTTGGGACGGGATTTTGGTCAAAGTGTGGTCCAAACGTCGGCAAATTTGGAGGTCGAAAAATGTTCCGACGAACTTCAAATTTTGCATGCTCCAAAGACTCTATATTGCGCACTTGTCCTAAAAAATTGACAGACTTTCGCCGGGAAATGGCAGAGAAATTTCAGAGTTTAGAAAAAAAAGGGGTTGGCGCTTCCTGGATGCTCCCGCAACCTGTGGCTGTCTGTACACACCTCTTTGGTGTACTCCTGACTCGTGCGCATGCTCAGTCCTTCGGACTGTCGTTGACACGGCCCAGTTTGGGACGGGATTTTGGTCAAAGTGTGGTCCAAACGTCGGCAAATTTGGAGGTCGAAAAATGTTCCGACGAACTTCAAATTTTGCATGCTCCAAAGACTCTATATTGCGCACTTGTCCTAAAAAATTGACAGACTTTCGCCGGGAAATGGCAGAGAAATTTCAGAGTTTAGAAAAAAAAGGGGTTGGCGCTTCCTGGATGCTCCCGCAACCTGTGGCTGTCTGTACACACCTCTTTGGTGTACTCCTGACTCGTGCGCATGCTCAGTCCTTCGGACTGTCGTTGACACGGCCCAGTTTGGGACGGGATTTTGGTCAAAGTGTGGTCCAAACGTCGGCAAATTTGGAGGTCGAAAAATGTTCCGACGAACTTCAAATTTTGCATGCTCCAAAGACTCTATATTGCGCACTTGTCCTAAAAAATTGACAGACTTTCGCCGGGAAATGGCAGAGAAATTTCAGAGTTTAGAAAAAAAAGGGGTTGGCGCTTCCTGGATGCTCCCGCAACCTGTGGCTGTCTGTACACACCTCTTTGGTGTACTCCTGACTCGTGCGCATGCTCAGTCCTTCGGACTGTCGTTGACACGGCCCAGTTTGGGACGGGATTTTGGTCAAAGTGTGGTCCAAACGTCGGCAAATTTGGAGGTCGAAAAATGTTCCGACGAACTTCAAATTTTGCATGCTCCAAAGACTCTATATTGCGCACTTGTCCTAAAAAATTGACAGACTTTCGCCGGGAAATGGCAGAGAAATTTCAGAGTTTAGAAAAAAAAGGGGTTGGCGCTTCCTGGATGCTCCCGCAACCTGTGGCTGTCTGTACACACCTCTTTGGTGTACTCCTGACTCGTGCGCATGCTCAGTCCTTCGGACTGTCGTTGACACGGCCCAGTTTGGGACGGGATTTTGGTCAAAGTGTGGTCCAAACGTCGGCAAATTTGGAGGTCGAAAAATGTTCCGACGAACTTCAAATTTTGCATGCTCCAAAGACTCTATATTGCGCACTTGTCCTAAACAATTGACAGACTTTCGCCGGGAAATGGCAGAGAAATTTCAGAGTTTAGAAAAAAAAGGGGTTGGCGCTTCCTGGATGCTCCCCGCAACCTGTGGCTGTCTGTACACACCTCTTTGGTGTACTCCTGACTCGTGCGCATGCTCAGTCCTTCGGACTGTCGTTGACACGGCCCAGTTTGGGACGGGATTTTGGTCAAAGTGTGGTCCAAACGTCGGCAAATTTGGAGGTCGAAAAATGTTCCGACGAACTTCAAATTTTGCATGCTCCAAAGACTCTATATTGCGCACTTGTCCTAAAAAATTGACAGACTTTCGCCGGGAAATGGCAGAGAAATTTCAGAGTTTAGAAAAAAAAGGGGTTGGCGCTTCCTGGATGCTCCCGCAACCTGTGGCTGTCTGTACACACCTCTTTGGTGTACTCCTGACTCGTGCGCATGCTCAGTCCTTCGGACTGTCGTTGACACGGCCCAGTTTGGGACGGGATTTTGGTCAAAGTGTGGTCCAAACGTCGGCAAATTTGGAGGTCGAAAAATGTTCCGACGAACTTCAAATTTTGCATGCTCCAAAGACTCTATATTGCGCACTTGTCCTAAAAAATTGACAGACTTTCGCCGGGAAATGGCAGAGAATTTCAGAGTTTAGAAAAAAAAGGGGTTGGCGCTTCCTGGATGCTCCCGCAACCTGTGGCTGTCTGTACACACCTCTTTGGTGTACTCCTGACTCGTGCGCATGCTCAGTCCTTCGGACTGTCGTTGACACGGCCCAGTTTGGGACGGGATTTTGGTCAAAGTGTGGTCCAAACGTCGGCAAATTTGGAGGTCGAAAAATGTTCCGACGAACTTCAAATTTTGCATGCTCCAAAGACTCTATATTGCGCACTTGTCCTAAAAAATTGACAGACTTTCGCCGGGAAATGGCAGAGAAATTTCAGAGTTTAGAAAAAAAAGGGGTTGGCGCTTCCTGGATGCTCCCGCAACCTGTGGCTGTCTGTACACACCTCTTTGGTGTACTCCTGACTCGTGCGCATGCTCAGTCCTTCGGACTGTCGTTGACACGGCCCAGTTTGGGACGGGATTTTGGTCAAAGTGTGGTCCAAACGTCGGCAAATTTGGAGGTCGAAAAATGTTCCGACGAACTTCAAATTTTGCATGCTCCAAAGACTCTATATTGCGCACTTGTCCTAAAAAATTGACAGACTTTCGCCGGGAAATGGCAGAGAAATTTCATAGAGTTTAGAAAAAAAAGGGGGTTGGCGCTTCCTGGATGCTCCCGCAACCTGTGGCTGTCTGTACACACCTCTTTGGTGTACTCCTGACTCGTGCGCATGCTCAGTCCTTCGGACTGTCGTTGACACGGCCCAGTTTGGGACGGGATTTTGGTCAAAGTGTGGTCCAAACGTCGGCAAATTTGGAGGTCGAAAAATGTTCCGACGAACTTCAAATTTTGCATGCTCCAAAGACTCTATATTGCGCACTTGTCCTAAAAAATTGACAGACTTTCGCCGGGAAATGGCAGAGAAATTTCAGAGTTTAGAAAAAAAAAGGGGTTGGCGCTTCCTGGATGCTCCCGCAACCTGTGGCTGTCTGTACACACCTCTTTGGTGTACTCCTGACTCGTGCGCATGCTCAGTCCTTCGGACTGTCGTTGACACGGCCCAGTTTGGGACGGGATTTTGGTCAAAGTGTGGTCCAAACGTCGGCAAATTTGGAGGTCGAAAAATGTTCCGACGAACTTCAAATTTTGCATGCTCCAAAGACTCTATATTGCGCACTTGTCCTAAAAAATTGACAGACTTTCGCCGGGAAATGGCAGAGAAATTTCAGAGTTTAGAAAAAAAAGGGGTTGGCGCTTCCTGGATGCTCCCGCAACCTGTGGCTGTCTGTACACACCTCTTTGGTGTACTCCTGACTCGTGCGCATGCTCAGTCCTTCGGACTGTCGTTGACACGGCCCAGTTTGGGACGGGATTTTGGTCAAAGTGTGGTCCAAACGTCGGCAAATTTGGAGGTCGAAAAATGTTCCGACGAACTTCAAATTTTGCATGCTCCAAAGACTCTATATTGCGCACTTGTCCCTAAAAAATTGACAGACTTTCGCCGGGAAATGGCAGAGAAATTTCAGAGTTTAGAAAAAAAAGGGGTTGGCGCTTCCTGGATGCTCCCGCAACCTGTGGCTGTCTGTACACACCTCTTTGGTGTACTCCTGACTCGTGCGCATGCTCAGTCCTTCGGACTGTCGTTGACACGGCCCAGTTTGGGACGGGATTTTGGTCAAAGTGTGGTCCAAACGTCGGCAAATTTGGAGGTCGAAAAATGTTCCGACGAACTTCAAATTTTGCATGCTCCAAAGACTCTATATTGCGCTATTGTCCTAAAAAATTGACAGACTTTCGCCGGGAAATGGCAGAGAAATTTCAGAGTTTAGAAAAAAAAGGGGTTGGCGCTTCCTGGATGCTCCCGCAACCTGTGGCTGTCTGTACACACCTCTTTAGTGTACTCCTGACTCGTGCGCATGCTCAGTCATTCGGACTGTCGTTGACACGGCCCAGTTTGGGACGGGATTTTGGTCAAAGTGTGGTCCAAACGTCGGCAAATTTGGAGGTCGAAAAATGTTCCGACGAACTTCAAATTTTGCATGCTCCAAAGACTCTATATTGCGCACTTGTCCTAAAAAATTGACAGACTTTCGCCGGGAAATGGCAGAGAAATTTCAGAGTTTAGAAAAAAAAGGGGTTGGCGCTTCCTGGATGCTCCCGCAACCTGTGGCTGTCTGTACACACCTCTTTGGTGTACTCCTGACTCGTGCGCATGCTCAGTCCTTCGGACTGTCGTTGACACGGCCCAGTTTGGGACGGGATTTTGGTCAAAGTGTGGTCCAAACGTCGGCAAATTTGGAGGTCGAAAAATGTTCCGACGAACTTCAAATTTTGCATGCTCCAAAGACTCTATATTGCGCACTTGTCCTAAAAAATTGACAGACTTTCGCCGGGAAATGGCAGAGAAATTTCAGAGTTTAGAGAAAAAAAGGGGTTGGCGCTTCCTGGATGCTCCCGCAACCTGTGGCTGTCTGTACACACCTCTTTGGTGTACTCCTGACTCGTGCGCATGCTCAGTCCTTCGGACTGTCGTTGACACGGCCCAGTTTGGGACGGGATTTTGGTCAAAGTGTGGTCCAAACGTCGGCAAATTTGGAGGTCGAAAAATGTTCCGACGAACTTCAAATTTTGCATGCTCCAAAGACTCTATATTGCGCACTTGTCCTAAAAAATTGACAGACTTTCGCCGGGAAATGGCAGAGAAATTTCAGAGTTTAGAAAAAAGGGGTTGGCGCTTCCTGGATGCTCCCGCAACCTGTGGCTGTCTGTACACACCTCTTTGGTGTACTCCTGACTCGTGCGCATGCTCAGTCCTTCGGACTGTCGTTGACACGGCCCAGTTTGGGACGGGATTTTGGTCAAAGTGTGGTCCAAACGTCGGCAAATTTGGAGGTCGAAAAATGTTCCGACGAACTTCAAATTTTGCATGCTCCAAAGACTCTATATTGCGCACTTGTCCTAAAAAATTGACAGACTTTCGCCGGGAAATGGCAGAGAAATGTCAGAGTTTAGAAAAAAAAGGGGTTGGCGCTTCCTGGATGCTCCCGCAACCTGTGGCTGGCTGTACACACCTCTTTGGTGTACTCCTGACTCGTGCGCATGCTCAGTCCTTCGGACTGTCGTTGACACGGCCCAGTTTGGGACGGGATTTTGGTCAAAGTGTGGTCCAAACGTCGGCAAATTTGGAGGTCGAAAAATGTTCCGACGAACTTCAAATTTTGCATGCTCCAAAGACTCTATATTGCGCACTTGTCCTAAAAAATTGACAGACTTTCGCCGGGAAATGGCAGAGAAATTTCAGAGTTTAGAAAAAAAAAGGGGTTGGCGCTTCCTGGATGCTCCCGCAACCTGTGGCTGTCTGTACACACCTCTTTGGTGTACTCCTGACTCGTGCGCATGCTCAGTCCTTCGGCAAATTTGGAGGTCGAAAAATGTTCCGACGAACTTCAAATTTTGCATGCTCCAAAGACTCTATATTGCGCACTTGTCCTAAAAAATTGACAGACTTTCGCCGGGAAATGGCAGAGAAATTTCAGAGTTTAGAAAAAAAAGGGGTTGGCGCTTCCTGGATGCTCCCGCAACCTGTGGCTGTCTGTACACACCTCTTTGGTGTACTCCTGACTCGTGCGCATGCTCAGTCCTTCGGACTGTCGTTGACACGGCCCAGTTTGGGACGGGATTTTGGTCAAAGTGTGGTCCAAACGTCGGCAAATTTGGAGGTCGAAAAATGTTCCGACGAACTTCAAATTTTGCATGCTCCAAAGACTCTAAATTGCGCACTTGTCCTAAAAAATTGACAGACTTTCGCCGGGAAATGGCAGAGAAATTTCAGAGTTTAGAAAAAAGGGGTTGGCGCTCCCTGGATGCTCCCGCAACCTGTGGCTGTCTGTACACACCTCTTTGGTGTACTCCTGACTCGTGCGCATGCTCAGTCCTTCGGACTGTCGTTGACACGGCCCAGTTTGGGACGGGATTTTGGTCAAAGTGTGGTCCAAACGTCGGCAAATTTGGAGGTCGAAAAATGTTCCGACGAACTTCAAATTTTGCATGCTCCAAAGACTCTAAATTGCGCACTTGTCCTAAAAAATTGACAGACTTTCGCCGGGAAATGGCAGAGAAATTTCAGAGTTTAGAAAAAAAAGGGGTTGGCGCTTCCTGGATGCTCCCGCAACCTGTGGCTGTCTGTACACACCTCTTTGGTGTACTCCTGACTCGTGCGCATGCTCAGTCCTTCGGACTGTCGTTGACACGGCCCAGTTTGGGACGGGATTTTGGTCAAAGTGTGGTCCAAACGTCGGCAAAGACTCTATATTGCGCACTTGTCCTAAAAAATTGACAGACTTTCGCCGGGAAATGGCAGAGAAATTTCAGAGTTTAGAAAAAAAAGGGGTTGGCGCTTCCTGGATGCTCCCGCAACCTGTGGCTGTCTGTACACACCTCTTTGGTGTACTCCTGACTCGTGCGCATGCTCAGTCCTTCGGACTGTCGTTGACACGGCCCAGTTTGGGACGGGATTTTGGTCAAAGTGTGGTCCAAACGTCGGCAAATTTGGAGGTCGAAAAATGTTCCGACGAACTTCAAATTTTGCATGCTCCAAAGACTCTAAATTGCGCACTTGTCCTAAAAAATTGACAGACTTTCGCCGGGAAATGGCAGAGAAATTTCAGAGTTTAGAAAAAAAAGGGGTTGGCGCTTCCTGGATGCTCCCGCAACCTGTGGCTGTCTGTACACACCTCTTTGGTGTACTCCTGACTCGTGCGCATGCTCAGTCCTTCGGATTGTCGTTGACACGGCCCAGTTTGGGACGGGATTTTGGTCAAAGTGTGGTCCAAACGTCGGCAAATTTGGAGGTCGAAAAATGTTCCGACGAACTTCAAATTTTGCATGCTCCAAAGACTCTAAATTGCGCACTTGTCCAAAAAAATTGACAGACTTTCGCCGGGAAATGGCAGAGAAATTTCAGAGTTTAGAAAAAAAAGGGGTTGGCGCTTCCTGGATGCTCCCGCAACCTGTGGCTGTCTGTACACACCTCTTTGGTGTACTCCTGACTCGTGCGCATGCTCAGTCCTTCGGACTGTCGTTGACACGGCCCAGTTTGGGACGGGATTTTGGTCAAAGTGTGGTCCAAATGTCGGCAAATTTGGAGGTCGAAAAATGTTCCGACGAACTTCAAATTTTGCATGCTCCAAAGACTCTATATTGCGCACTTGTCCTAAAAAATTGACAGACTTTCGCCGGGAAATGGCAGAGAAATGTCAGAGTTTAGAAAAAAAGGGGTTGGCGCTTCCTGGATGCTCCCGCAACCTGTGGCTGTCTGTACACACCTCTTTGGTGTACTCCTGACTCGTGCGCATGCTCAGTCCTTCGGACTGTCGTTGACACGGCCCAGTTTGGGACGGGATTTTGGTCAAAGTGTGGTCCAAACGTCGGCAAATTTGGAGGTCGAAAAATGTTCCGACGAACTTCAAATTGTGCATGCTCCAAAGACTCTATATTGCGCACTTGTCCTAAAAAATTGACAGACTTTCGCCGGGAAATGGCAGAGAAATTTCAGAGTTTAGAAAAAAAAAGGGGTTGGCGCTTCCTGGATGCTCCCGCAACCTGTGGCTGTCTGTACACACCTCTTTGGTGTACTCCTGACTCGTGCGCATGCTCAGTCCTTCGGACTGTCGTTGACACGGCCCAGTTTGGGACGGGATTTTGGTCAAAGTGTGGTCCAAACGTCGGCAAATTTGGAGGTCGAAAAATGTTCCGACGAACTTCAAATTTTGCATGCTCCAAAGACTCTAAATTGCGCACTTGTCCTAAAAAATTGACAGACTTTCGCCGGGAAATGGCAGAGAAATTTCAGAGTTTAGAAAAAAGGGGTTGGCGCTCCCTGGATGCTCCCGCAACCTGTGGCTGTCTGTACACACCTCTTTGGTGTACTCCTGACTCGTGCGCATGCTCAGTCCTTCGGACTGTCGTTGACACGGCCCAGTTTGGGACGGGATTTTGGTCAAAGTGTGGTCCAAACGTCGGCAAATTTGGAGGTCGAAAAATGTTCCGACGAACTTCAAATTTTGCATGCTCCAAAGACTCTAAATTGCGCACTTGTCCTAAAAAATTGACAGACTTTCGCCGGGAAATGGCAGAGAAATTTCAGAGTTTAGAAAAAAAAGGGGTTGGCGCTTCCTGGATGCTCCCGCAACCTGTGGCTGTCTGTACACACCTCTTTGGTGTACTCCTGACTCGTGCGCATGCTCAGTCCTTCGGACTGTCGTTGACACGGCCCAGTTTGGGACGGGATTTTGGTCAAAGTGTGGTCCAAACGTCGGCAAAGACTCTATATTGCGCACTTGTCCTAAAAAATTGACAGACTTTCGCCGGGAAATGGCAGAGAAATTTCAGAGTTTAGAAAAAAAAGGGGTTGGCGCTTCCTGGATGCTCCCGCAACCTGTGGCTGTCTGTACACACCTCTTTGGTGTACTCCTGACTCGTGCGCATGCTCAGTCCTTCGGACTGTCGTTGACACGGCCCAGTTTGGGACGGGATTTTGGTCAAAGTGTGGTCCAAACGTCGGCAAATTTGGAGGTCGAAAAATGTTCCGACGAACTTCAAATTTTGCATGCTCCAAAGACTCTAAATTGCGCACTTGTCCTAAAAAATTGACAGACTTTCGCCGGGAAATGGCAGAGAAATTTCAGAGTTTAGAAAAAAAAGGGGTTGGCGCTTCCTGGATGCTCCCGCAACCTGTGGCTGTCTGTACACACCTCTTTGGTGTACTCCTGACTCGTGCGCATGCTCAGTCCTTCGGATTGTCGTTGACACGGCCCAGTTTGGGACGGGATTTTGGTCAAAGTGTGGTCCAAACGTCGGCAAATTTGGAGGTCGAAAAATGTTCCGACGAACTTCAAATTTTGCATGCTCCAAAGACTCTAAATTGCGCACTTGTCCAAAAAAATTGACAGACTTTCGCCGGGAAATGGCAGAGAAATTTCAGAGTTTAGAAAAAAAAGGGGTTGGCGCTTCCTGGATGCTCCCGCAACCTGTGGCTGTCTGTACACACCTCTTTGGTGTACTCCTGACTCGTGCGCATGCTCAGTCCTTCGGACTGTCGTTGACACGGCCCAGTTTGGGACGGGATTTTGGTCAAAGTGTGGTCCAAATGTCGGCAAATTTGGAGGTCGAAAAATGTTCCGACGAACTTCAAATTTTGCATGCTCCAAAGACTCTATATTGCGCACTTGTCCTAAAAAATTGACAGACTTTCGCCGGGAAATGGCAGAGAAATGTCAGAGTTTAGAAAAAAAGGGGTTGGCGCTTCCTGGATGCTCCCGCAACCTGTGGCTGTCTGTACACACCTCTTTGGTGTACTCCTGACTCGTGCGCATGCTCAGTCCTTCGGACTGTCGTTGACACGGCCCAGTTTGGGACGGGATTTTGGTCAAAGTGTGGTCCAAACGTCGGCAAATTTGGAGGTCGAAAAATGTTCCGACGAACTTCAAATTGTGCATGCTCCAAAGACTCTATATTGCGCACTTGTCCTAAAAAATTGACAGACTTTCGCCGGGAAATGGCAGAGAAATTTCAGAGTTTAGAAAAAAAAAGGGGTTGGCGCTTCCTGGATGCTCCCGCAACCTGTGGCTGTCTGTACACACCTCTTTGGTGTACTCCTGACTCGTGCGCATGCTCAGTCCTTCGGACTGTCGTTGACACGGCCCAGTTTGGGACGGGATTTTGGTCAAAGTGTGGTCCAAACGTCGGCAAAGACTCTATATTGCGCACTTGTCCTAAAAAATTGACAGACTTTCGCCGGGAAATGGCAGAGAAATTTCAGAGTTTAGAAAAAAAAGGGGTTGGCGCTTCCTGGATGCTCCCGCAACCTGTGGCTGTCTGTACACACCTCTTTGGTGTACTCCTGACTCGTGCGCATGCTCAGTCCTTCGGACTGTCGTTGACACGGCCCAGTTTGGGACGGGATTTTGGTCAAAGTGTGGTCCAAACGTCGGCAAATTTGGAGGTCGAAAAATGTTCCGACGAACTTCAAATTTTGCATGCTCCAAAGACTCTAAATTGCGCACTTGTCCTAAAAAATTGACAGACTTTCGCCGGGAAATGGCAGAGAAATGTCAGAGTTTAGAAAAAAAGGGGTTGGCGCTTCCTGGATGCTCCCGCAACCTGTGGCTGTCTGTACACACCTCTTTGGTGTACTCCTGACTCGTGCGCATGCTCAGTCCTTCGGACTGTCGTTGACACGGCCCAGTTTGGGACGGGATTTTGGTCAAAGTGTGGTCCAAACGTCGGCAAATTTGGAGGTCGAAAAATGTTCCGACGAACTTCAAATTGTGCATGCTCCAAAGACTCTATATTGCGCACTTGTCCTAAAAAATTGACAGACTTTCGCCGGGAAATGGCAGAGAAATTTCAGAGTTTAGAAAAAAAAAGGGGTTGGCGCTTCCTGGATGCTCCCGCAACCTGTGGCTGTCTGTACACACCTCTTTGGTGTACTCCTGACTCGTGCGCATGCTCAGTCCTTCGGACTGTCGTTGACACGGCCCAGTTTGGGACGGGATTTTGGTCAAAGTGTGGTCCAAACGTCGGCAAAGACTCTATATTGCGCACTTGTCCTAAAAAATTGACAGACTTTCGCCGGGAAATGGCAGAGAAATTTCAGAGTTTAGAAAAAAAAGGGGTTGGCGCTTCCTGGATGCTCCCGCAACCTGTGGCTGTCTGTACACACCTCTTTGGTGTACTCCTGACTCGTGCGCATGCTCAGTCCTTCGGACTGTCGTTGACACGGCCCAGTTTGGGACGGGATTTTGGTCAAAGTGTGGTCCAAACGTCGGCAAAGACTCTATATTGCGCACTTGTCCTAAAAAATTGACAGACTTTCGCCGGGAAATGGCAGAGAAATTTCAGAGTTTAGAAAAAAAAGGGGTTGGCGCTTCCTGGATGCTCCCGCAACCTGTGGCTGTCTGTACACACCTCTTTGGTGTACTCCTGACTCGTGCGCATGCTCAGTCCTTCGGACTGTCGTTGACACGGCCCAGTTTGGGACGGGATTTTGGTCAAAGTGTGGTCCAAACGTCGGCAAATTTGGAGGTCGAAAAATGTTCCGACGAACTTCAAATTTTGCATGCTCCAAAGACTCTAAATTGCGCACTTGTCCTAAAAAATTGACAGACTTTCGCCGGGAAATGGCAGAGAAATTTCAGAGTTTAGAAAAAAAAGGGGTTGGCGCTTCATGGATGCTCCCGCAACCTGTGGCTGTCTGTACACACCTCTTTGGTGTACTCCTGACTCGTGCGCATGCTCAGTCCTTCGGACTGTCGTTGACACGGCCCAGTTTGGGACGGGATTTTGGTCAAAGTGTGGTCCAAATGTCGGCAAATTTGGAGGTCGAAAAATGTTCCGACGAACTTCAAATTTTGCATGCTCCAAAGACTCTATATTGCGCACTTGTCCTAAAAAATTGACAGACTTTCGCCGGGAAATGGCAGAGAAATGTCAGAGTTTAGAAAAAAAGGGGTTGGCGCTTCCTGGATGCTCCCGCAACCTGTGGCTGTCTGTACACACCTCTTTGGTGTACTCCTGACTCGTGCGCATGCTCAGTCCTTCGGACTGTCGTTGACACGGCCCAGTTTGGGACGGGATTTTGGTCAAAGTGTGGTCCAAACGTCGGCAAATTTGGAGGTCGAAAAATGTTCCGACGAACTTCAAATTGTGCATGCTCCAAAGACTCTATATTGCGCACTTGTCCTAAAAAATTGACAGACTTTCGCCGGGAAATGGCAGATAAATTTCAGAGTTTAGAAAAAAAAAGGGGTTGGCGCTTCCTGGATGCTCCCGCAACCTGTGGCTGTCTGTACACACCTCTTTGGTGTACTCCTGACTCGTGCGCATGCTCAGTCCTTCGGACTGTCGTTGACACGGCCCAGTTTGGGACGGGATTTTGGTCAAAGTGTGGTCCAAACGTCGGCAAAGACTCTATATTGCGCACTTGTCCTAAAAAATTGACAGACTTTCGCCGGGAAATGGCAGAGAAATTTCAGAGTTTAGAAAAAAAAGGGGTTGGCGCTTCCTGGATGCTCCCGCAACCTGTGGCTGTCTGTACACACCTCTTTGGTGTACTCCTGACTCGTGCGCATGCTCAGTCCTTCGGACTGTCGTTGACACGGCCCAGTTTGGGACGGGATTTTGGTCAAAGTGTGGTCCAAACGTCGGCAAATTTGGAGGTCGAAAAATGTTCCGACGAACTTCAAATTTTGCATGCTCCAAAGACTCTAAATTGCGCACTTGTCCTAAAAAATTGACAGACTTTCGCCGGGAAATGGCAGAGAAATTTCAGAGTTTAGAAAAAAAAGGGGTTGGCGCTTCCTGGATGCTCCCGCAACCTGTGGCTGTCTGTACACACCTCTTTGGTGTACTCCTGACTCGTGCGCATGCTCAGTCCTTCGGATTGTCGTTGACACGGCCCAGTTTGGGACGGGATTTTGGTCAAAGTGTGGTCCAAACGTCGGCAAATTTGGAGGTCGAAAAATGTTCCGACGAACTTCAAATTTTGCATGCTCCAAAGACTCTAAATTGCGCACTTGTCCTAAAAAATTGACAGACTTTCGCCGGGAAATGGCAGAGAAATTTCAGAGTTTAGAAAAAAAAGGGGTTGGCGCTTCCTGGATGCTCCCGCAACCTGTGGCTGTCTGTACACACCTCTTTGGTGTACTCCTGACTCGTGCGCATGCTCAGTCCTTCGGACTGTCGTTGACACGGCCCAGTTTGGGACGGGATTTTGGTCAAAGTGTGGTCCAAATGTCGGCAAATTTGGAGGTCGAAAAATGTTCCGACGAACTTCAAATTTTGCATGCTCCAAAGACTCTATATTGCGCACTTGTCCTAAAAAATTGACAGACTTTCGCCGGGAAATGGCAGAGAAATTTCAGAGTTTAGAAGAAAAAAAGGGGTTGGCGCTTCCTGGATGCTCCCGCAACCTGTGGCTGTCTGTACACACCTCTTTGGTGTACTCCTGACTCGTGCGCATGCTCAGTCCTTCGGACTGTCGTTGACACGGCCCAGTTTGGGACGGGATTTTGGTCAAAGTGTGGTCCAAACGTCGGCAAAGACTCTATATTGCGCACTTGTCCTAAAAAATTGACAGACTTTCGCCGGGAAATGGCAGAGAAATTTCAGAGTTTAGAAAAAAAAGGGGTTGGCGCTTCCTGGATGCTCCCGCAACCTGTGGCTGTCTGTACACACCTCTTTGGTGTACTCCTGACTCGTGCGCATGCTCAGTCCTTCGGACTGTCGTTGACACGGCCCAGTTTGGGACGGGATTTTGGTCAAAGTGTGGTCCAAACGTCGGCAAATTTGGAGGTCGAAAAATGTTCCGACGAACTTCAAATTTTGCATGCTCCAAAGACTCTAAATTGCGCACTTGTCCTAAAAAATTGACAGACTTTCGCCGGGAAATGGCAGATAAATTTCAGAGTTTAGAAAAAAAAGGGGTTGGCGCTTCCAGGATGCTCCCGCTTCCTGTGGCTGTCTGTACACACCTCTTTGGTGTACTCCTGACTCGTGCGCATGCTCAGTCCTTCGGACTGTCGTTGACACGGCCCAGTTTGGGACGGGATTTTGGTCAAAGTGTGGTCCAAACGTCGGCAAAATTGGAGGTCGAAAAATGTTCCGACGAACTTCAAATTTTGCATGCTCCAAAGACTCTATATTGCGCACTTGTCCTAAAAAATTGACAGACTTTCGCCGGGAAATGGCAGAGAAATTTCAGAGTTTAGAAAAAAAAAGGGGTTGGCGCTTCCTGGATGCTCCCGCAACCTGTGGCTGTCTGTACACACCTCTTTGGTGTACTCCTGACTCGTGCGCATGCTCAGTCCTTCGGATTGTCGTTGACACGGCCCAGTTTGGGACGGGATTTTGGTCAAAGTGTGGTCCAAACGTCGGCAAATTTGGAGGTCGAAAAATGTTCCGACGAACTTCAAATTTTGCATGCTCCAAAGACTCTAAATTGCGCACTTGTCCTAAAAAATTGACAGACTTTCGCCGGGAAATGGCAGAGAAATTTCAGAGTTTAGAAAAAAAAGGGGTTGGCGCTTCCTGGATGCTCCCGCAACCTGTGGCTGTCTGTACACACCTCTTTGGTGTACTCCTGACTCGTGCGCATGCTCAGTCCTTCGGACTGTCGTTGACACGGCCCAGTTTGGGACGGGATTTTGGTCAAAGTGTGGTCCAAATGTCGGCAAATTTGGAGGTCGAAAAATGTTCCGACGAACTTCAAATTTTGCATGCTCCAAAGACTCTATATTGCGCACTTGTCCTAAAAAATTGACAGACTTTCGCCGGGAAATTGCAGAGAAATGTCAGAGTTTAGAAAAAAAGGGGTTGGCGCTTCCTGGATGCTCCCGCAACCTGTGGCTGTCTGTACACACCTCTTTGGTGTACTCCTGACTCGTGCGCATGCTCAGTCCTTCGGACTGTCGTTGACACGGCCCAGTTTGGGACGGGATTTTGGTCAAAGTGTGGTCCAAACGTCGGCAAATTTGGAGGTCGAAAAATGTTCCGACGAACTTCAAATTGTGCATGCTCCAAAGACTCTATATTGCGCACTTGTCCTAAAAAATTGACAGACTTTCGCCGGGAAATGGCAGAGAAATTTCAGAGTTTAGAAAAAAAAGGGGTTGGCGCTTCCTGGATGCTCCCGCAACCTGTGGCTGTCTGTACACACCTCTTTGGTGTACTCCTGACTCGTGCGCATGCTCAGTCCTTCGGACTGTCGTTGACACGGCCCAGTTTGGGACGGGATTTTGGTCAAAGTGTGGTCCAAACGTCGGCAAAGACTCTATATTGCGCACTTGTCCTAAAAAATTGACAGACTTTCGCCGGGAAATGGCAGAGAAATTTCAGAGTTTAGACAAAAAAGGGGTTGGCGCTTCCTGGATGCTCCCGCAACCTGTGGCTGTCTGTACACACCTCTTTGGTGTACTCCTGACTCGTGCGCATGCTCAGTCCTTCGGACTGTCGTTGACACGGCCCAGTTTGGGACGGGATTTTGGTCAAAGTGTGGTCCAAACGTCGGCAAATTTGGAGGTCGAAAAATGTTCCGACGAACTTCAAATTTTGCATGCTCCAAAGACT
The DNA here is from genome assembly GCA_037783545.1 of Henricia sp. BOLD:AAB3569. NCBI lineage: Eukaryota > Metazoa > Echinodermata > Asteroidea > Spinulosida > Echinasteridae > Henricia > Henricia sp. BOLD:AAB3569. The sequence continues at coordinate 20,211 of JBBELK010000909.1, read as the reverse complement.
CTAAATTGCGCACTTGTCCTAAAAAATTGACAGACTTTCGCCGGGAAATGGCAGAGAAATTTCAGAGTTTAGAAAAAAAAGGGGTTGGCGCTTCCTGGATGCTCCCGCAACCTGTGGCTGTCTGTACACACCTCTTTGGTGTACTCCTGACTCGTGCGCATGCTCAGTCCTTCGGATTGTCGTTGACACGGCCCAGTTTGGGACGGGGTTTTGGTCAAAGTGTGGTCCAAACGTCGGCAAATTTGGAGGTCGAAAAATGTTCCGACGAACTTCAAATTTTGCATGCTCCAAAGACTCTAAATTGCGCACTTGTCCTAAAAAATTGACAGATTTTCGCCGGGAAATGGCAGAGAAATTTCAGAGTTTAGAAAAAAAAGGGGTTGGCGCTTCCTGGATGCTCCCGCAACCTGTGGCTGTCTGTACACACCTCTTTGGTGTACTCCTGACTCGTGCGCATGCTCAGTCCTTCGGACTGTCGTTGACACGGCCCAGTTTGGGACGGGATTTTGGTCAAAGTGTGGTCCAAACGTCGGCAAATTTGGAGGTCGAAAAATGTTCCGACGAACTTCAAATTTTGCATGCTCCAAAGACTCTAAATTGCGCACTTGTCCTAAAAAATTGACAGACTTTCGCCGGGAAATGGCAGATAAATTTCAGAGTTTAGAAAAAAAAGGGGTTGGCGCTTCCAGGATGCTCCCGCTTCCTGTGGCTGTCTGTACACACCTCTTTGGTGTACTCCTGACTCGTGCGCATGCTCAGTCCTTCGGACTGTCGTTGACACGGCCCAGTTTGGGACGGGATTTTGGTCAAAGTGTGGTCCAAACGTCGGCAAAATTGGAGGTCGAAAAATGTTCCGACGAACTTCAAATTTTGCATGCTCCAAAGACTCTATATTGCGCACTTGTCCTAAACAATTGACAGACTTTCGCCGGGAAATGGCAGAGAAATTTCAGAGTTTAGAAAAAAAAGGAGTTGGCGCTTCCTGGATGCTCCCGCAACCTGTGGCTGTCTGTACACACCTCTTTGGTGTACTCCTGACTCGTGCGCATGCTCAGTCCTTCGGACTGTCGTTGACACGGCCCAGTTTGGGACGGGATTTTGGTCAAAGTGTGGTCCAAACGTCGGCAAATTTGGAGGTCGAAAAATGTTCCGACGAACTTCAATTTTTTTGCATGCTCCAAAGACTCTATATTGCGCACTTGTCCTAAAAAATTGACAGACTTTCGCCGGGAAATGGCAGAGAAATTTCAGAGTTTAGAAGAAAAAAAGGGGTTGGCGCTTCCTGGATGCTCCCGCAACCTGTGGCTGTCTGTACATACCTCTTTGGTGTACTCCTGACTCGTGCGCATGCTCAGTCCTTCGGACTGTCGTTGACACGGCCCAGTTTGGGACGGGATTTTGGTCAAAGTGTGGTCCAAACGTCGGCAAATTTGGAGGTCGAAAAATGTTCCGACGAACTTCAAATTTTGCATGCTCCAAAGACTCTAAATTGCGCACTTGTCCTAAAAAATTTACAGACTTTCGCCGGGAAATGGCAGAGAAATTTCAGAGTTTAGAAAAAAAAGGGGTTGGCGCTTCCTGGATGCTCCCGCAACCTGTGGCTGTCTGTACACACCTCTTTGGTGTACTCCTGACTCGTGCGCATGCTCAGTCCTTCGGACTGTCGTTGACACGGCCCAGTTTGGGACGGGATTTTGGTCAAAGTGTGGTCCAAACGTCGGCAAATTTGGAGGTCGAAAAATGTTCCGACGAACTTCAAACTTTGCATGCTCCAAAGACTCTATATTGCGCACTTGTCCTAAAAAATTTACAGACTTTCGCCGGGAAATGGCAGAGAAATTTCAGAGTTTAGAAAAAAAAGGGGTTGGCGCTTCCTGGATGCTCCCGCAACCTGTGGCTGTCTGTACACACCTCTTTGGTGTACTCCTGACTCGTGCGCATGCTCAGTCCTTCGGACTGTCGTTGACACGGCCCAGTTTGGGACGGGATTTTGGTCAAAGTGTGGTCCAAACGTCGGCAAATTTGGAGGTCGAAAAATGTTCCGACGAACTTCAAATTTTTTGCATGCTCCAAAGACTCTATATTGCGCACTTGTCCTAAAAAATTGACAGACTTTCGCCGGGAAATGGCAGAGAAATTTCAGAGTTTAGAAGAAAAAAAGGGGTTGGCGCTTCCTGGATGCTCCCGCAACCTGTGGCTGTCTGTACACACCTCTTTGGTGTACTCCTGACTCGTGCGCATGCTCAGTCCTTCGGACTGTCGTTGACACGGCCCAGTTTGGGACGGGATTTTGGTCAAAGTGTGGTCCAAACGTCGGCAAATTTGGAGGTCGAAAAATGTTCCGACGAACTTCAAATTTTGCATGCTCCAAAGACTCTAAATTGCGCACTTGTCCTAAAAAATTGACAGACTTTCGCCGGGAAATGGCAGAGAAATTTCAGAGTTTAGAAAAAAAAGGGGTTGGCGCTTCCTGGATGCTCCCGCAACCTGTGGCTGTCTGTACACACCTCTTTGGTGTACTCCTGACTCGTGCGCATGCTCAGTCCTTCGGACTGTCGTTGACACGGCCCAGTTTGGGACGGGATTTTGGTCAAAGTGTGGTCCAAACGTCGGCAAATTTGGAGGTCGAAAAATGTTCCGACGAACTTCAAACTTTGCATGCTCCAAAGACTCTATATTGCGCACTTGTCCTAAAAAATTTACAGACTTTCGCCGGGAAATGGCAGAGAAATTTCAGAGTTTAGAAAAAAAAGGGGTTGGCGCTTCCTGGATGCTCCCGCAACCTGTGGCTGTCTGTACACACCTCTTTGGTGTACTCCTGACTCGTGCGCATGCTCAGTCCTTCGGACTGTCGTTGACACGGCCCAGTTTGGGACGGGATTTTGGTCAAAGTGTGGTCCAAACGTCGGCAAATTTGGAGGTCGAAAAATGTTCCGACGAACTTCAAATTTTGCATGCTCCAAAGACTCTATATTGCGCACTTGTCCTAAAAAATTGACAGACTTTCGCCGGGAAATGGCAGAGAAATTTCAGAGTTTAGAAAAAAAAGGGGTTGGCGCTTCCTGGATGCTCCCGCAACCTGTGGCTGTCTGTACACACCTCTTTGGTGTACTCCTGACTCGTGCGCATGCTCAGTCCTTCGGACTGTCGTTGACACGGCCCAGTTTGGGACGGGATTTTGGTCAAAGTGTGGTCCAAACGTCGGCAAAGACTCTATATTGCGCACTTGTCCTAAAAAAATTGACAGACTTTCGCCGGGAAATGGCAGAGAAATTTCAGAGTTTAGAAAAAAAAGGGGTTGGCGCTTCCTGGATGCTCCCGCAACCTGTGGCTGTCTGTACACACCTCTTTGGTGTACTCCTGACTCGTGCGCATGCTCAGTCCTTCGGACTGTCGTTGACACGGCCCAGTTTGGGACGGGATTTTGGTCAAAGTGTGGTCCAAACGTCGGCAAATTTGGAGGTCGAAAAATGTTCCGACGAACTTCAAATTTTGCATGCTCCAAAGACTCTAAATTGCGCACTTGTCCTAAAAAATTGACAGACTTTCGCCGGGAAATGGCAGAGAAATTTCAGAGTTTAGAAAAAAAAGGGGTTGGCGCTTCCTGGATGCTCCCGCAACCTGTGGCTGTCTGTACACACCTCTTTGGTGTACTCCTGACTCGTGCGCATGCTCAGTCCTTCGGACTGTCGTTGACACGGCCCAGTTTGGGACGGGATTTTGGTCAAAGTGTGGTCCAAACGTCGGCAAATTTGGAGGTCGAAAAATGTTCCGACGAACTTCAAACTTTGCATGCTCCAAAGACTCTATATTGCGCACTTGTCCTAAAAAATTTACAGACTTTCGCCGGGAAATGGCAGAGAAATTTCAGAGTTTAGAAAAAAAAGGGGTTGGCGCTTCCTGGATGCTCCCGCAACCTGTGGCTGTCTGTACACACCTCTTTGGTGTACTCCTGACTCGTGCGCATGCTCAGTCCTTCGGACTGTCGTTGACACGGCCCAGTTTGGGACGGGATTTTGGTCAAAGTGTGGTCCAAACGTCGGCAAATTTGGAGGTCGAAAAATGTTCCGACGAACTTCAAATTTTGCATGCTCCAAAGACTCTATATTGCGCACTTGTCCTAAAAAATTGACAGACTTTCGCCGGGAAATGGCAGAGAAATTTCAGAGTTTAGAAAAAAAAGGGGTTGGCGCTTCCTGGATGCTCCCGCAACCTGTGGCTGTCTGTACACACCTCTTTGGTGTACTCCTGACTCGTGCGCATGCTCAGTCCTTCGGACTGTCGTTGACACGGCCCAGTTTGTGACGGGATTTTGGTCAAAGTGTGGTCCAAACGTCGGCAAAGACTCTATATTGCGCACTTGTCCTAAAAAAATTGACAGACTTTCGCCGGGAAATGGCAGAGAAATTTCAGAGTTTAGAAAAAAAAGGGGTTGGCGCTTCCTGGATGCTCCCGCAACCTGTGGCTGTCTGTACACACCTCTTTGGTGTACTCCTGACTCGTGCGCATGCTCAGTCCTTCGGACTGTCGTTGACACGGCCCAGTTTGGGACGGGATTTTGGTCAAAGTGTGGTCCAAACGTCGGCAAATTTGGAGGTCGAAAAATGTTCCGACGAACTTCAAATTTTGCATGCTCCAAAGACTCTAAATTGCGCACTTGTCCTAAAAAAATTACAGACTTTCGCCGGGAAATGGCAGAGAAATTTCAGAGTTTAGAAAAAAAAGGGGTTGGCGCTTCCTGGATGCTCCCGCAACCTGTGGCTGTCTGTACACACCTCTTTGGTGTACTCCTGACTCGTGCGCATGCTCAGTCCTTCGGACTGTCGTTGACACGGCCCAGTTTGGGACGGGATTTTGGTCAAAGTGTGGTCCAAACGTCGGCAAAGACTCTATATTGCGCACTTGTCCTAAAAAAATTGACAGACTTTCGCCGGGAAATGGCAGAGAAATTTCAGAGTTTAGAAGAAAAAAAGGGGTTGGCGCTTCCTGGATGCTCCCGCAACCTGTGGCTGTCTGTACACACCTCTTTGGTGTACTCCTGACTCGTGCGCATGCTCAGTCCTTCGGACTGTCGTTGACACGGCCCAGTTTGGGACGGGATTTTGGTCAAAGTGTGGTCCAAACGTCGGCAAATTTGGAGGTCGAAAAATGTTCCGACGAACTTCAAATTTTGCATGCTCCAAAGACTCTAAATTGCGCACTTGTCCTAAAAAATTGACAGACTTTCGCCGGGAAATGGCAGAGAAATTTCAGAGTTTAGAAAAAAAAGGGGTTGGCGCTTCCTGGATGCTCCCGCAACCTGTGGCTGTCTGTACACACCTCTTTGGTGTACTCCTGACTCGTGCGCATGCTCAGTCCTTCGGACTGTCGTTGACACGGCCCAGTTTGGGACGGGATTTTGGTCAAAGTGTGGTCCAAACGTCGGCAAATTTGGAGGTCGAAAAATGTTCCGACGAACTTCAAACTTTGCATGCTCCAAAGACTCTATATTGCGCACTTGTCCTAAAAAATTTACAGACTTTCGCCGGGAAATGGCAGAGAAATTTCAGAGTTTAGAAAAAAAAGGGGTTGGCGCTTCCTGGATGCTCCCGCAACCTGTGGCTGTCTGTACACACCTCTTTGGTGTACTCCTGACTCGTGCGCATGCTCAGTCCTTCGGACTGTCGTTGACACGGCCCAGTTTGGGACGGGATTTTGGTCAAAGTGTGGTCCAAACGTCGGCAAATTTGGAGGTCGAAAAATGTTCCGACGAACTTCAAATTTTGCATGCTCCAAAGACTCTATATTGCGCACTTGTCCTAAAAAATTGACAGACTTTCGCCGGGAAATGGCAGAGAAATTTCAGAGTTTAGAAAAAAAAGGGGTTGGCGCTTCCTGGATGCTCCCGCAACCTGTGGCTGTCTGTACACACCTCTTTGGTGTACTCCTGACTCGTGCGCATGCTCAGTCCTTCGGACTGTCGTTGACACGGCCCAGTTTGGGACGGGATTTTGGTCAAAGTGTGGTCCAAACGTCGGCAAAGACTCTATATTGCGCACTTGTCCTAAAAAAATTGACAGACTTTCGCCGGGAAATGGCAGAGAAATTTCAGAGTTTAGAAAAAAAAGGGGTTGGCGCTTCCTGGATGCTCCCGCAACCTGTGGCTGTCTGTACACACCTCTTTGGTGTACTCCTGACTCGTGCGCATGCTCAGTCCTTCGGACTGTCGTTGACACGGCCCAGTTTGGGACGGGATTTTGGTCAAAGTGTGGTCCAAACGTCGGCAAATTTGGAGGTCGAAAAATGTTCCGACGAACTTCAAATTTTGCATGCTCCAAAGACTCTAAATTGCGCACTTGTCCTAAAAAAATTACAGACTTTCGCCGGGAAATGGCAGAGAAATTTCAGAGTTTAGAAAAAAAAGGGGTTGGCGCTTCCTGGATGCTCCCGCAACCTGTGGCTGTCTGTACACACCTCTTTGGTGTACTCCTGACTCGTGCGCATGCTCAGTCCTTCGGACTGTCGTTGACACGGCCCAGTTTGGGACGGGATTTTGGTCAAAGTGTGGTCCAAACGTCGGCAAATTTGGAGGTCGAAAAATGTTCCGACGAACTTCAAATTTTGCATGCTCCAAAGACTCTATATTGCGCACTTGTCCTAAAAAATTGACAGACTTTCGCCGGGAAATGGCAGAGAAATTTCAGAGTTTAGAAAAAAAAGGGGTTGGCGCTTCCTGGATGCTCCCGCAACCTGTGGCTGTCTGTACACACCTCTTTGGTGTACTCCTGACTCGTGCGCATGCTCAGTCCTTCGGACTGTCGTTGACACGGCCCAGTTTGGGACGGGATTTTGGTCAAAGTGTGGTCCAAACGTCGGCAAAGACTCTATATTGCGCACTTGTCCTAAAAAAATTGACAGACTTTCGCCGGGAAATGGCAGAGAAATTTCAGAGTTTAGAAAAAAAAGGGGTTGGCGCTTCCTGGATGCTCCCGCAACCTGTGGCTGTCTGTACACACCTCTTTGGTGTACTCCTGACTCGTGCGCATGCTCAGTCCTTCGGACTGTCGTTGACACGGCCCAGTTTGGGACGGGATTTTGGTCAAAGTGTGGTCCAAACGTCGGCAAATTTGGAGGTCGAAAAATGTTCCGACGAACTTCAAATTTTGCATGCTCCAAAGACTCTAAATTGCGCACTTGTCCTAAAAAATTGACAGACTTTCGCCGGGAAATGGCAGATAAATTTCAGAGTTTAGAAAAAAAAAGGGGTTGGCGCTTCCTGGATGCTCCCGCAACCTGTGGCTGTCTGTACACACCTCTTTGGTGTACTCCTGACTCGTGCGCATGCTCAGTCCTTCGGACTGTCGTTGACACGGCCCAGTTTGGGACGGGATTTTTGTCAAAGTGTGGTCCAAACGTCGGCAAATTTGGAGGTCGAAAAATGTTCCGACGAACTTCAAATTTTGCATGCTCCAAAGACTCTATATTGCGCACTTGTCCTAAAAAATTGACAGACTTTCGCGGGGAAATGGCAGAGAAATTTCAGAGTTTAGAAAAAAAAGGGGTTGGCGCTTCCCTGGATGCTCCCGCAACCTGTGGCTGTCTGTACACACCTCTTTGGTGTACTCCTGACTCGTGCGCATGCTCAGGTCCCTTCGGACTGTCGTTGACACGGCCCAGTTTGGGACGGGATTTTGGTCAAAGTGTGGTCCAAACGTCGGCAAATTTGGAGGTCGAAAAATGTTCCGACGAACTTCAAATTTTGCATGCTCCAAAGACTCTATATTGCGCACTTGTCCTAAAAAATTGACAGACTTTCGCCGGGAAATGGCAGAGAAATTTCAGAGTTTAGAAAAAAAAGGGGTTGGCGCTTCCTGGATGCTCCCGCAACCTGTGCTGTCTGTACACACCTCTTTGGTGTACTCCTGACTCGTGCGCATGCTCAGTCCTTCGGACTGTCGTTGACACGGCCCAGTTTGGGACGGGATTTTGGTCAAAGTGTGGTCCAAACGTCGGCAAATTTGGAGGTCGAAAAATGTTCCGACGAACTTCAAATTTTGCATACTCCAAAGACTCTATATTGCGCACTTGTCCTAAAAAATTGACAGACTTTCGCCGGAAATGGCAGAGAAATTTCAGAGTTTAGAAAAAAAAGGGTTGGCGCTTCCTGGATGCTCCCGCAACCTGTGGCTGTCTGTACACACCTCTTTGGTGTACTCCTGACTCGTTCGCATGCTCAGTCCTTCGGACTGTCGTTGACACGGCCCAGTTTGGGACGGGATTTTGGTCAAAGTTTGGTCCAAACGTCGGCAAATTTGGAGGTCGAAAAATGTTCCGACGAACTTCAAATTTTGCATGCTCCAAAGACTCTATATTGCGCACTTGTCCTAACAAATTGACAAACTTTCGCGGGAAATGGCAGAGAAATTTCAGAGTTTAGAAAAAAAAAGGGGTTGGCGCTTCCTGGATGCTCCCGCAACCTGTGGCTGTCTGTACACACCTCTTTGGTGTACTGCTGACTCGTGCGCATGCTCAGTCCTTCGGACTGTCGTTGACACGGCCCAGTTTGGGACGGGATTTTGGTCAAAGTGTGGTCCAAACGTCGGCAAATTTGGAGGTCGAAAAATGTTCCGACGAACTTCAAATTTTGCATGCTCCAAAGACTCTATATTGCGCACTTGTCCTAAAAAATTGACAGGACTTTCGCCGGGAAATGGCAGAGAAATTTCAGAGTTTAGAAAAAAAAAGGGGTTGGCGCTTCCTGGATGCTCCCGCAACCTGTGGCTGTCTGTACACACCTCTTTGGTGTACTCCTGACTCGTGCGCATGCTCAGTCCTTCGGACTGTCGTTGACACGGCCCAGTTTGGGACGGGATTTTGGTCAAAGTGTGGTCCAAACGTCGGCAAAATTTGGAGGTCGAAAAATGTTCCGACGAACTTCAAATTTTGCATGCTCCAAAGACTCTATATTGCGCACTTGTCCTAAAAAATTGACAGACTTTCGCCGGGAAATGGCAGAGAAATTTCAGAGTTTAGAAAAAAAGGGGTTGGCGCTTCTGGATGCTCCCGCAACCTGTGGCTGTCTGTACACACCTCTTTGGTGTACTCCTGACTCGTGCGCATGCTCAGTCCTTCGGACTGTCGTTGACACGGCCCAGTTTGGGACGGGATTTTGGTCAAAGTGTGGTCCAAACGTCGGCAAATTTGGAGGTCGAAAAATGTTCCGACGAGAACTTCAAATTTTGCATGCTCCAAAGACTCTATATTGCGCACTTGTCCTAAAAAATTGACAGACTTTCGCCGGGAAATGGCAGAGAAATTTCAGAGTTTAGAAAAAAAAGGGGTTGGCGCTTCTGGATGCTCCCGCAACCTGTGGCTGTCTGTACACACCTCTTGGTGTACTCCTGACTCGTGCGCATGCTCAGTCCTTCGGACTGTCGTTGACACGGCCCAGTTTGGGACGGGATTTTGGTCAAAGTGTGGTCCAAACGTCGGCAAATTTGGAGGTCGAAAAATGTTCCGACGAACTTCAAATTTTGCATGCTCCAAAGACTCTATATTGCGCACTTGTCCTAAAAAATTGACAGACTTTCGCCGGGAAATGGCAGAGAAATTTCAGAGTTTAGAAAAAAAAGGGGGTTGGCGCTTCCTGATGCTCCCGCAACCTGTGGCTGTCTGTACACACCTCTTTGGTGTACTCCTGACTCGTGCGCATGCTCAGTCCTTCGGACTGTCGTTGACACGGCCCAGTTTGGGACGGGATTTTGGTCAAAGTGTGGTCCAAACGTCGGCAAATTTGGAGGTCGAAAAATGTTCCGACGAACTTCAAATTTTGCATGCTCCAAAGACTCTATATTGCGCACTTGTCCTAAAAAATTGACAGACTTTCGCCGGAAATGGCAGAGAAATTTCAGAGTTTAGAAAAAAAAAGGGGTTGGCGCTTCCTGGATGCTCCCGCAACCTGTGGCTGTCTGTACACAACCTCTTTGGTGTACTCCTGACTCGTGCGCATGCTCAGTCCTTCGGACTGTCGTTGACACGGCCCAGTTTGGGACGGGATTTTGGTCAAAGTGTGGTCCAAACGTCGGCAAATTTGGAGGTCGAAAAATGTTCCGACGAACTTCAAATTTTGCATGCTCCAAAGACTCTATATTGCGCACTTGTCCTAAAAAAAATTGACAGACTTTCGCCGGGAAATGGCAGAGAAATTTCAGAGTTTAGAAAAAAAAGGGGTTGGCGCTTCCTGGATGCTCCCGCAACCTGTGGCTGTCTGTACACACCTCTTTGGTGTACTCCTGACTCGTGCGCATGCTCAGTCCTTCGGACTGTCGTTGACACGGCCCAGTTTGGGACGGGATTTTGGTCAAAGTGTGGTCCAAACGTGGGCAAATTTGGAGGTCGAAAAATGTTCCGACGAACTTCAAATTTTGCATGCTCCAAAGACTCTATATTGCGCACTTGTCCTAAAAAATTGACAGACTTTCGCCGGGAAATGGCAGAGAAATTTCAGAGTTTAGAAAAAAGGGGTTGGCGCTTCCTGGATGCTCCCGCAAGCTGTGGCTGTCTGTACACACCTCTTTGGTGTACTCCTGACTCGTGCGCATGCTCAGTCCTTCGGACTGTCGTTGACACGGCCCAGTTTGGGACGGGATTTTGGTCAAAGTGTGGTCCAAACGTCGGCGAATTTGGAGGTCGAAAAATGTTCCGACGAACTTCAAATTTTGCATGCTCCAAAGACTCTATATTGCGCACTTGTCCTAAAAAATTGACAGACTTTCGCCGGGAAATGGCAGAGAAATTTCAGAGTTTAGAAAAAAAAGGGGTTGGCGCTTCCTGGATGCTCCCGCAACCTGTGGCTGTCTGTACACACCTCTTTGGTGTACTCCTGACTCGTGCGCATGCTCAGTCCTTCGGACTGTCGTTGACACGGCCAGTTTGGGACGGGATTTTGGTCAAAGTGTGGTCCAAACGTCGGCAAAGACTCTATATTGCGCACTTGTCCTAAAAATTGACAGACTTTCGCCGGGAAATGGCAGAGAAATTTCAGAGTTTAGAAAAAAAAGGGGTTGGCGCTTCCTGGATGCTCCCGCAACCTGTGGCTGTCTGTACACACCTCTTTGGTGTACTCCTGACTCGTGCGCATGCTCAGTCCTTCGGACTGTCGTTGATACGGCCCAGTTTGGGACGGGATTTTGGTCAAAGTGTGGTCCAAACGTCGGCAAATTTGGAGGTCGAAAAATGTTCCGACGAACTTCAAATTTTGCATGCTCCAAAGACTCTATATTGCGCACTTGTCCTAAAAAATTGACAGACTTTCGCCGGGAAATGGCAGAGAAATTTCAGAGTTTAGAAAAAAAAAGGGTTGGCGCTTCCTGGATGCTCCCGCAACCTGTGGCTGTCTGTACACACCTCTTTGGTGTACTCCTGACTCGTGCGCATGCTCAGTCCTTCGGACTGTCGTTGACACGGCCCAGTTTGGGACGGGATTTTGGTCAAAGTGTGGTCCAAACGTCGGCAAATTTGGAGGTCGAAAAATGTTCGACGAACTTCAAATTTGCATGCTCCAAAGACTCTATATTGCGCACTTGTCCTAAAAAATTGACAGACTTTCGCCGGGAAATGGCAGAGAAATTTCAGAGTTTAGAAAAAAAAGGGGTTGGCGCTTTCTGGATGCTCCCGCAACCTGTGGCTGTCTGTACACACCTCTTTGCGTGTACTCCTGACTCGTGCGCATGCTCAGTCCTTCGGACTGTCGTTGACACGGCCAGTTTGGGACGGGATTTTGGTCAAAGTGTGGTCCAAACGTCGGCAAATTTGGAGGTCGAAAAATGTTCCGACGAACTTCAAATTTTGCATGCTCCAAAGACTCTATATTGCGCACTTGTCCTAAAAAATTGACAGACTTTCGCCGGAAATGGCAGAGAAATTTCAGAGTTTAGAAAAAAAAGGGGTTGGCGCTTCCTGGATGCTCCCGCAACCTGTGGCTGTCTGTACACACCTCTTTGGTGTACTCCTGACTCGTGCGCATGCTCAGTCCTTCGGACTGTCGTTGACACGGCCCAGTTTGGGACGGGATTTTGGTCAAAGTGTGGTCCAAACGTCGGCAAATTTGGAGGTCGAAAAATGTTCCGACGAACTTCAAATTTTGCATGCTCCAAAGACTCTATATTGCGCACTTGTCCTAAAAAATTGACAGACTTTCGCCGGGAAATGGCAGAGAAATTTCAGAGTTTAGAAAAAAAGGGGTTGGCGCTTCCTGGATGCTCCCGCAACCTGTGGCTGTCTGTACACACCTCTTTGGTGTACTCCTGACTCGTGCGCATGCTCAGTCCTTCGGGACTGTCGTTGACACGGCCCAGTTTGGGACGGGATTTTGGTCAAAGTGTGGTCCAAACGTCGGCAAATTTGGAGGTCGAAAAATGTTCCGACGAACTTCAAATTTTGCATGCTCCAAAGACTCTATATTGCGCACTTGTCCTAAAAAATTGATAGACTTTCGCCGGGAAATGGCAGAGAAATTTCAGAGTTTAGAAAAAAAAGGGGTTGGCGCTTCCTGGATGCTCCGCAACTTGTGGCTGTCTGTACACACCTCTTTGGTGTACTCCTGACTCGTGCGCATGCTCAGTCCTTCGGACTGTCGTTGACACGGCCCAGTTTGGGACGGGATTTTGGTCAAAGTGTGGTCCAAACGTCGGCAAATTTGGAGGTCGAAAATGTTCCGACGAACTTCAAATTTTGCATGCTCCAAAGACTCTATATTGCGCACTTGTCCTAAAAAATTGACAGACTTTCGCCGGGAAATGGCAGAGAAATTTCAGAGTTTAGAAAAAAAAGGGTTGGCGCTTCCTGGATGCTCCCGCAACCTGTGGCTGTCTGTACACACCTCTTTGGTGTACTCCTGACTCGTGCGCATGCTCAGTCCTTCGGACTGTCGTTGACACGGCCCAGTTTGGGACGGGATTTTGGTCAAAGTGTGGTCCAAACGTCGGCAAATTTGGAGGTCGAAAAATGTTCCGACGAACTTCAAATTTTGCATGCTCCAAAGACTCTATATTGCGCACTTGTCCTAAAAAATTGACAGACTTTCGCCGGGAAATGGCAAGAGAAATTTCAGAGTTTAGAAAAAAAGGGTTGGCGCTTCCTGGGATGCTCCCGCAAGCTGTGGCTGTCTGTACACACCTCTTTGGTGTACTCCTGACTCGTGCGCATTCTCAGTCCTTCGGACTGTCGTTGACACGGCCCAGTTTGGGACGGGATTTTGGTCAAAGTGTGGTCCAAACGTCGGCAAATTTGGAGGTCGAAAAATGTTCTGACGAACTTCAAATTTGCATGCTCCAAAGACTCTATATTGCGCACTTGTCCTAAAAAATTGACAGACTTTCGCCGGAAATGGCAGAGAAATTTCAGAGTTTAGAAAAAAAGGGGTTGGCGCTTCCTGGATGCTCCCGCAACCTGTGGCTGTCTGTACACACCTCTTTGGTGTACTCCTGACTCGTGCGCATGCTCAGCCCTTCGGACTGTCGTTGACACGGCCCAGTTTGGGACGGGATTTTGGTCAAAGTGTGGTCCAAACGTCGGCAAATTTGGAGGTCGAAAAATGTTCCGACGAACTTCAAATTTTGCATGCTCAAAGACTCTATATTGCGCACTTGTCCTAAAAAATTGACAGACTTTCGCCGGGAAATGGCAGAGAAATTTCAGAGTTTAGAAGAAAAAAAGGGGTTGGCGCTTCCTGGATGCTCCCGCAACCTGTGGCTGTCTGTACACACCTCTTTGGTGTACTCCTGACTCGTTCGCATGCTCAGTCCTTCGGACTGTCGTTGACACGGCCCAGTTTGGGACGGGATTTTGGTCAAAGTTTGGTCCAAACGTCGGCAAATTTGGAGGTCGAAAAAATGTTCTGACGAACTTCAAATTTTGCATGCTCCAAAGACTCTATATTGCGCACTTGTCCTAACAAATTGACAGACTTTCGCCGGGAAATGGCAGAGAAATTTCAGAGTTTAGAAAAAAAAGGGGTTGGCGCTTCCTGGATGCTCCCGCAACCTGTGGCTGTCTGTACACACCTCTTTGGTGTACTGCTGACTCGTGCGCATGCTCAGTCCTTCGGACTGTCGTTGACACGGCCCAGTTTGGGACGGGATTTTGGTCAAAGTGTGGTCCAAACGTCGGCAAATTTGGAGGTCGAAAAATGTTCCGACGAACTTCAAATTTTGCATGCTCCAAAGACTCTATATTGCGCACTTGTCCTAAAAAATTGACAGACTTTCGCCGGGAAATGGCAGAGAAATTTCAGAGTTTAGAAAAAAAAAGGGGTTGGCGCTTCCTGATGCTCCCGCAACCTGTGGCTGTCTGTACACACCTCTTTGGTGTACTCCTGACTCGTGCGCATGCTCAGTCCTTCGGACTGTCGTTGACACGGCCCAGTTTTGGGACGGGATTTTGGTCAAAGTGTGGTCCAAACGTCGGCAAATTTGGAGGTCGAAAAAATGTTCCGACGAACTTCAAATTTTGCATGCTCCAAAGACTCTATATTGCGCACATTGTCCTAAAAAATTGACAGACTTTCGCCGGGAAATGGCAGAGAAATTTCAGAGTTTAGAAAAAAAGGGGTTGGCGCTTCCTGGATGCTCCCGCAACCTGTGGCTGTCTGTACACACCTCTTTGGTGTACTCCTGACTCGTGCGCATGCTCAGTCCTTCGGACTGTCGTTGACACGGCCCAGTTTGGGACGGGATTTTGGTCAAAGTGTGGTCCAAACGTCGGCAAATTTGGAGGTCGAAAAATGTTCCGACGAACTTCAAATTTTGCATACTCCAAAGACTCTATATTGCGCACTTGTCCTAAAAAATCAGACTTTCGCCGGGAAATGGCAGAGAAATTTCAGAGTTTAGAAAAAAAAGGGGTTGGCGCTTCCTGGATGCTCCCGCAACCTGTGGCTGTCTGTACACACCTCTTTGGTGTACTCCTGACTCGTTCGCATGCTCAGTCCTTCGGACTGTCGTTGACACGGCCCAGTTTGGGACGGGATTTTGGTCAAAGTTTGGTCCAAACGTCGGCAAATTTGGAGGTCGAAAAATGTTCCGACGAACTTCAAATTTTGCATGCTCCAAAGACTCTATATTGCGCACTTGTCCTAACAAATTGACAAACTTTCGCGGGGAAATGGCAGAGAAATTTCAGAGTTTAGAAAAAAAAAGGGGTTGGCGCTTCCTGGATGCTCCCGCAACCTGTGGCTGTCTGTACACACCTCTTTAGTGTACTGCTGACTCGTGCGCATGCTCAGTCCTTCGGACTGTCGTTGACACGGCCCAGTTTGGGACGGGATTTTGGTCAAAGTGTGGTCCAAACGTCGGCAAATTTGGAGGTCGAAAAATGTTCCGACGAACTTCAAATTTTGCATGCTCCAAAGACTCTATATTGCGCACTTGTCCTAAAAAATTGACAGACTTTCGCCGGGAAATGGCAGAGAAATTTCAGAGTTTAGAAAAAAAAAGGGGTTGGCGCTTCCTGGATGCTCCCGCAACATGTGGCTGTCTGTACACACCTCTTTGGTGTACTCCTGACTCGTGCGCATGCTCAGTCCTTCGGACTGTCGTTGACACGGCCAGTTTGGGACGGGATTTTGGTCAAAGTGTGGTCCAAACGTCGGCAAATTTGGAGGTCGAAAAATGTTCCGACGAACTTCAAATTTTGCATGCTCCAAAGACTCTATATTGCGCACTTGTCCTAAAAAATTGACAGACTTTCGCCGGGAAATGGCAGAGAAATTTCAGAGTTTAGAAAAAAAGGGGTTGGCGCTTCCTGGATGCTCCCGCAACCTGTGGCTGTCTGTACACACCTCTTTGGTGTACTCCTGACTCGTGCGCATGCTCAGTCCTTCGGACTGTCGTTGACACGGCCCAGTTTGGGACGGGATTTTGGTCAAAGTGTGGTCCAAACGTCGGCAAATTTGGAGGTCGAAAAATGTTCCGACGAACTTCAAATTTTGCATGCTCCAAAGACTCTATATTGCGCACTTGTCCTAAAAAATTGACAGACTTTCGCCGGGAAATGGCAGAGAAATTTCAGAGTTTAGAAAAAAAAGGGGTTGGCGCTTCCTGGATGCTCCCGCAACCTGTGGCTGTCTGTACACACCTCTTTGGTGTACTCCTGACTCGTTCGCATGCTCAGTCCTTCGGACTGTCGTTGACACGGCCCAGTTTGGGACGGGATTTTGGTCAAAGTTTGGTCCAAACGTCGGCAAATTTGGAGGTCGAAAAATGTTCCGACGAACTTCAAATTTTGCATGCTCCAAAGACTCTATATTGCGCACTTGTCCTAACAAATTGACAAACTTTCGCGGGAAATGGCAGAGAAATTTCAGAGTTTAGAAAAAAAAGGGGTTGGCGCTTCCTGGATGCTCCCGCAACCTGTGGCTGTCTGTACACACCTCTTTGGTGTACTGCTGACTCGTGCGCATGCTCAGTCCTTCGGACTGTCGTTGACACGGCCCAGTTTGGGACGGGATTTTGGTCAAAGTGTGGTCCAAACGTCGGCAAATTTGGAGGTCGAAAAATGTTCCGACGAACTTCAAATTTTGCATGCTCCAAAGACTCTATATTGCGCACTTGTCCTAAAAAATTGACAGACTTTCGCCGGGAAATGGCAGAGAAATTTCAGAGTTTAGAAAAAAAAGGGGTTGGCGCTTCCTGGATGCTCCCGCAACCTGTGGCTGTCTGTACACACCTCTTTGGTGTACTCCTGACTCGTGCGCATGCTCAGTCCTTCGGACTGTCGTTGACACGGCCCAGTTTGGGACGGGATTTTGGTCAAAGTGTGGTCCAAACGTCGGCAAATTTGGAGGTCGAAAAATGTTCCGACGAACTTCAAATTTTGCATGCTCCAAAGACTCTATATTGCGCACTTGTCCTAAAAAATTGACAGACTTTCGCCGGGAAATGGCAGAGAAATTTCAGAGTTTAGAAAAAAAAGGGGTTGGCGCTTCCTGGATGCTCCCGCAACCTGTGGCTGTCTGTACACACCTCTTTGGTGTACTCCTGACTCGTGCGCATGCTCAGTCCTTCGGACTGTCGTTGACACGGCCCAGTTTGGGACGGGATTTTGGTCAAAGTGTGGTCCAAACGTCGGCAAATTTGGAGGTCGAAAAATGTTCCGACGAACTTCAAATTTTGCATGCTCCAAAGACTCTATATTGCGCACTTGTCCTAAAAAATTGACAGACTTTCGCCGGGAAATGGCAGAGAAATTTCAGAGTTTAGAAAAAAAAGGGGTTGGCGCTTCCTGGATGCTCCCGCAACCTGTGGCTGTCTGTACACACCTCTTTGGTGTACTCCTGACTCGTGCGCATGCTCAGTCCTTCGGACTGTCGTTGACACGGCCCAGTTTGGGACGGGATTTTGGTCAAAGTGTGGTCCAAACGTCGGCAAATTTGGAGGTCGAAAAATGTTCCGACGAACTTCAAATTTTGCATGCTCCAAAGACTCTATATTGCGCACTTGTCCTAAAAAATTGACAGACTTTCGCCGGGAAATGGCAGAGAAATTTCAGAGTTTAGAAAAAAAAGGGGTTGGCGCTTCCTGGATGCTCCCGCAACCTGTGGCTGTCTGTACACACCTCTTTGGTGTACTCCTGACTCGTGCGCATGCTCAGTCCTTCGGACTGTCGTTGACACGGCCCAGTTTGGGACGGGATTTTGGTCAAAGTGTGGTCCAAACGTCGGCAAATTTGGAGGTCGAAAAATGTTCCGACGAACTTCAAATTTTGCATGCTCCAAAGACTCTATATTGCGCACTTGTCCTAAAAAATTGACAGACTTTCGCCGGGAAATGGCAGAGAAATTTCAGAGTTTAGAAAAAAAAGGGGTTGGCGCTTCCTGGATGCTCCCGCAACCTGTGGCTGTCTGTACACACCTCTTTGGTGTACTCCTGACTCGTGCGCATGCTCAGTCCTTCGGACTGTCGTTGACACGGCCCAGTTTGGGACGGGATTTTGGTCAAAGTGTGGTCCAAACGTCGGCAAATTTGGAGGTCGAAAAATGTTCCGACGAACTTCAAATTTTGCATGCTCCAAAGACTCTATATTGCGCACTTGTCCTAAAAAATTGACAGACTTTCGCCGGGAAATGGCAGAGAAATTTCAGAGTTTAGAAAAAAAAGGGGTTGGCGCTTCCTGGATGCTCCCGCAACCTGTGGCTGTCTGTACACACCTCTTTGGTGTACTCCTGACTCGTGCGCATGCTCAGTCCTTCGGACTGTCGTTGACACGGCCCAGTTTGGGACGGGATTTTGGTCAAAGTGTGGTCCAAACGTCGGCAAATTTGGAGGTCGAAAAATGTTCCGACGAACTTCAAATTTTGCATGCTCCAAAGACTCTATATTGCGCACTTGTCCTAAAAAATTGACAGACTTTCGCCGGGAAATGGCAGAGAAATTTCAGAGTTTAGAAAAAAAGGGGTTGGCGCTTCCTGGATGCTCCCCGCAACCTGTGGCTGTCTGTACACACCTCTTTGGTGTACTCCTGACTCGTGCGCATGCTCAGTCCTTCGGACTGTCGTTGACACGGCCCAGTTTGGGACGGGATTTTGGTCAAAGTGTGGTCCAAACGTCGGCAAATTTGGAGGTCGAAAAATGTTCCGACGAACTTCAAATTTTGCATGCTCCAAAGACTCTATATTGCGCACTTGTCCTAAAAAATTGACAGACTTTCGCCGGGAAATGGCAGAGAAATTTCAGAGTTTAGAAAAAAAAGGGGTTGGCGCTTCCTGGATGCTCCCGCAACCTGTGGCTGTCTGTACACACCTCTTTGGTGTACTCCTGACTCGTGCGCATGCTCAGTCCTTCGGACTGTCGTTGACACGGCCCAGTTTGGGACGGGATTTTGGTCAAAGTGTGGTCCAAACGTCGGCAAATTTGGAGGTCGAAAAATGTTCCGACGAACTTCAAATTTTGCATACTCCAAAGACTCTATATTGCGCACTTGTCCTAAAAAATTGACAGACTTTCGCCGGGAAATGGCAGAGAAATTTCAGAGTTTAGAAAAAAAAGGGGTTGGCGCTTCCTGGATGCTCCCGCAACCTGTGGCTGTCTGTACACACCTCTTTGGTGTACTCCTGACTCGTGCGCATGCTCAGTCCTTCGGACTGTCGTTGACACGGCCCAGTTTGGGACGGGATTTTGGTCAAAGTTTGGTCCAAACGTCGGCAAATTTGGAGGTCGAAAAATGTTCCGACGAACTTCAAATTTTGCATGCTCCAAAGACTCTATATTGCGCACTTGTCCTAAAAATTGACAAACTTTCGCCGGGAAATGGCAGAGAAATTTCAGAGTTTAGAAAAAAAAGGGGTTGGCGCTTCCTGGATGCTCCCGCAACCTGTGGCTGTCTGTACACACCTGCTTTGGTGTACTGCTGACTCGTGCGCATGCTCAGTCCTTCGGACTGTCGTTGACACGGCCCAGTTTGGGACGGGATTTTGGTCAAAGTGTGGTCCAAACGTCGGCAAATTTGAGGTCGAAAAATGTTCCGACGAACTTCAAATTTTGCATGCTCCAAAGACTCTATATTGCGCACTTGTCCTAAAAAATTGACAGACTTTCGCCGGGAAATGGCAGAGAAATTTCAGAGTTTAGAAAAAAAAGGGGTTGGCGCTTCCTGGATGCTCCCGCAACCTGTGGCTGTCTGTACACACCTCTTTGGTGTACTCCTGACTCGTGCGCATGCTCAGTCCTTCGGACTGTCGTTGACACGGCCCAGTTTGGGACGGGATTTTGGTCAAAGTGTGGTCCAAACGTCGGCAAATTGGAGGTCGAAAAATGTTCCGACGAACTTCAAATTTTGCATGCTCCAAAGACTCTATATTGCGCACTTGTCCTAAAAAATTGACAGACTTTCGCCGGGAAATGGCAGAGAAATTTCAGAGTTTAGAAAAAAAAGGGGGTTGGCGCTTCCTGGATGCTCCCGCAACCTGTGGCTGTCTGTACACACCTCTTTGGTGTACTCCTGACTCGTGCGCATGCTCAGTCCTTCGGACTGTCGTTGACACGGCCCAGTTTGGGACGGGATTTTGGGTCAAAGTGTGGTCCAAACGTCGGCAAATTTGGAGGTCGAAAATGTTCCGACGAACTTCAAATTTTGCATGCTCCAAAGACTCTATATTGCGCACTTGTCCTAAAAAATTGACAGACTTCGCCGGAAATGGCAGAGAAATTTCAGAGTTTAGAAAAAAAAGGGGTTGGC
>JBBELK010000908.1:0-59801 GCA_037783545.1 Henricia sp. BOLD:AAB3569 | reverse complement strand
GGAGCATGCAAATTGACAGTTCGTCGGAACAATTTTTCGACCTCCAAATTTGCCGACGTTGGACCACACTTTGACCAAAATCCGTCCCAAACTGGGCCCGTGTCAACGACAGTCCGAATGACTGAGCATTGCGCACGAGTCAAGGAGTACACAAAGAGGTGTGTACAGACAGCACAGTTGCGGGAGCATCCAGGAAGCGCCAACCCCTTTTTTTCTAACTCTGAAATTTCTCTGCCATTTCCCGGCGAAAGTCTGTCAATTTTTAGGACAAAGTGCGCCAATATAGAGTCCTTTGGAGCATGCAAAATTTGAAGTTCGTCGGAACAATTTTTCGACCTCCCAAATTTGCCGACGTTTGGACCACACTTTGACCAAAATCCCGTCCCAACTGGCCGTGTCAACGACAGTCCGAAGGACTGGGGAGCATGCGCACGAGTCAGGAGTACACCAAGAGGTGTGACAGACAGACCACAGGTTGCGGGAGCATCCAGGAAGCGCCAACCCCTTTTATTTCTAAAACTCTGAAATTTCTCTGCCATTTCTCCCCCGGCGAAAGTCTTGGGTCATTTTTTAGGACAAGTGCGCAATATAGAGTCCTTTGGATGCATGCAAAATTGAAGTTCGTCGGAACATTTTTCGACCTCCAAATTTGCCCGACGTTTGGACCACACTTTGACCAAAATCCCGTCCCAAACTGGGCGTGTCAACGACAGTCCGAAGGACTGAGCATGCGCACGGAGTAGGAGTACAACCAAAGAGGTGTGTAAAGACAGCCACAGGTTGCGGGCCACTCCAGGAAAGCGCCAACCCCCTTTTTTTTCTAACTTGAATATTTCTCTGCATTTCCCGGCGAAAGTCTGTCAATTTTTTTAGGACAAGTGCGGGGCAAATATGACTCTTTGGAGCATGCAAAATTTGAAGTTCGTCGGAACATTTTTCGGACCTCCAAATTTGCCGACGTCTGGACACACTTTGACCAAATCCCGTCCCAAACTGGGCCGTGTCAACGACAGTCGAAGGACTGAGCATGCGCACGAGTCAGGAGTACACCAACGAGGTGTGTAGAGGGACAGCCACAGGTTGCGGGAGCATCCAGGAAGCGCCACCCCTTTTTTTTTCTAAACTCTGAAATTTTTCTCTGCCATTTCCCGGCTGCAAGTCTGTCAATTTTTTAGGACAAGTGCGAATATAGAGTCTTTGGAGCATGCAAAATTTGAAGTCGTCGGAACATTTTTCGACCTCCAAATATCGCCGGACGTTTGGACCACACTTTGACCAAAATCCCGTCCCAAACTGGGCCGTGTCAACGACAGTCCGAAGGACTGAGCATGCGCCACGAGTCAGGAGTACACCAAAGAGGTGTGTACAGACAGCCACAGGTGCGGGAGCATCCAGGAAGCGCAAACCCCTTTTTTTTCTAAACTCTTAAATTCTCTGCCATTTCCCGGCGAAAGTCTGTCAATTTTTTGGACAAGTGCGCATATAGGAGTCTATGGAGCATGCAAAATTTGAAGTTCGTCGGAACATTTTTCGACCTCCAAATTTGCCGACGTTTGGACCACACTTTGACCAAAATCCCGTCCCAAACTGGGCCGTGTCAACGACAGTCCGAAGGACTGAGCATGCGCACGAGTCAGGAGTACACCAAAGAGGGTGTACAGACAGCCACAGGTTGCGGGAGCATCCAGGAAGCGCCACCCCTTTATTTTCTAACTCTGAAATTTCTCCTGCCATTTCCCGGCGAAAGTCTGTCCAATTTTTTAGGACCAGGTGCGCAATATAGAGTCTTTGGAGCATGCAAAATTTGAAAGTTCGTCGGAACATTTTTCGACCTCCAAATTTGCCGACGTTTTGGACCACACTTTGACCAAAATCCGTCCCAAACTGGGCCGTGTCCAACGACAGGTCCGAAGGACTGAGCATGCGCTCGAGTCAGGAGTACACCAAGAGTGTGTACAGACAGCCACAGTTGAGGGAGCATCCAGGAAGCGCCAACCCCTTTTTTTTCTAAACTCTGAATACTCTGCCATTTCCCGGCGAAAGTCTGTCAATTTTTTAGGACAAGTGCGCAATATAGAGTCCTTTGGAGCATGCAAATTTGATAGTTCGTCGGAACATTTTTTCGACCCTCCAAATTGCCGACGTTTGGGACCACACTTTGACCAAAATCCCTGTCCCAAACTGGGCCGTGTCAACGACAGTCCGAAGACTTGAGCAGCGCACGAGTCAGAGTACACCAAAGAGGTGTGTACAGACAGGCACAGTTGCGGGAGCATCCATGAAGCGCCAACCCCTTTTTTTTCTAAACTCTGAATTTCTCTAGCATTTCCCGGAATAGTCTGTCATTTTTTAGGACAAGTGTCGCAATATAGAGTCTTTGGAGCATGCAAAATTTGAAGTTTCGTCGGAACATTTTCGACCTCAAATTTGCCGACGTTTGGACCACACTTTGACCAAAAATCCCGGTCCACAAACTGGGTCCGTGTCAACGACAGTCGAAGGACTGAGCATGCGCACGAGGTCAGGAGTACACCAAAGAGGTGTGTACAGACAGCCACAGGTTGCGGAGCATCCAGGAAGCGCCACCCCTTTTTTTCTAAACTCTGAATTTCTCTTGCCATTTCACGGCGAAAGTCTGTCAATTTTTAGGACAAGTGCGCCAATATAGAGTCTTTGGAGGCATGCAAAATTTGAAGTTCGTCCGGAACATTTTTCGACTCCCAATTTTGCCGACGTTTGGACCACACTTTGACCAAATCCCGTCCCAATCTGGGCCGTGTCAACGACAAGTCCGAAGGACTGAGCATGCGCACGAGTCAGGAGTACACCAAGAGGTGTGTACAGACAGCCACAGGTTGCGGGAGCATCCAGGAAAGCGCCAACCCCTTTTTTTCCTAAACTCTGAAAATTTCTCTGCATTTCCCGGCGAAAGTCTGTCAATTTGTTAGGACAAGTGCGCAATATAGAGTCTTAGGAGCATGCAAAATTGAAGTTCGTCGGAACATTTTTCGACCTCCTAATTTGCCGACGTTTTGACCACACTTTGGACCAAAATCCCGGTCCCAAATGGGCCGTGTCCACGACAGTCCGAAGGACTGAGCATGCGCACGAGTCAGGAGTACACCAAAGAGGTGGTACAGACAGCCACAGGTTGCGGAGCATCCACGGAAAGCGCCAACCCCTCTTTTTTTTCTAACTCTGAAATTTCTCTGCCATTTCCCGGCGAAAGTCCTGTCAATTTTTTAGGACAAGTGCGCAATATAGAGTCTTTGGAGCATGTGCAAAATTTGAAGTTCGTCGGAAACATTTATCGACCTCCAAATTGCCGACGTTTGGACCACACTTTGACCAAAACCGTCCCCAAACTGGGCCGTGTCCCACGACAGTCCGAAGGACTGAGCATGCGCACGAGTCAGAGTACACCAAAGAGGTGTGTACAGACAGCCACAGGTTGCGGGAGCCAATCCGAAGCGCCAACCCCTTTTTTTTCTAAACTAATTTCTCTGCCATTTCCCGGCGAAAGTCTGTCAATTTTTAGGGACAAGTGCGCAATATAGAGTCCTTTTGGAGCAATGCAAAATTTGAAGTTCGTCGGAACATTTTTCGACCCTCCAATTTGCCGACGTATGGACCACTACTTTGACCAAATCCCGTCCCAAAACTGGGCCGTGTCGACGACAGTCCGAAGGACTGAGCATGCGCACGATGTCAGGAGTACACCAAGAGATTGTTACAGGACAGCCACAGGTGCGGGGAGCATCCAGAAGCGCCAACCCCTTTTTTTCTAAACTCTGAAATTTCTCTGCCATTTCCCGCGAAAGTCTGTCAATTTTTTAGGACAAGTGGCCAATATAGAGTCCTTTGGAGCATGCAAAATTTGAAGTTCGTCCGAACATTTTTCGACCTCCAAATTGCCGAGCTTTGGACCACACTTTAGACCAAAATCCGTCCCAAACTGGCCGTGTCAACGACAGTCCGAATGACTGAGCATGCGCACGAGTCAGGGAGGTACACAAGAGGTGTGTACTGACAGCCAACAGTGTTGCGGGAGCCATCCAGGAAGCGCCAACCCCCTTTTTTTTCTAACTCTGAAATTTCTCTGCCATTTCCCGGGCGAAAAGTCTGTCAATTTTTTAGGACAAGTGCGCAATATAGAGTCTTTGGAGCTATGCAAATTTGAAGTCGTCGGAACATTTTTCGACTCCATATTTGCCGACGTTTGGACCACACTTTGACCAAAATCCCGTCCCAAAACTGGGCCGTGTCACGACAGTCCGAAGGACTGAGGCATGCGCACGAGTCAGGGAGTAACACCAAAGAGGTGTGTACAGACAGCCACAGGTTGCGAGCATCCAGGAAGCGCCAACCCTCATTTTACCTAAACATCTGAAATTTCTCTTCTCTGCCATTTCCCGGCGAAAGTCTGTCAATTTTTAGGACAGTGCGCAATATAGAGTCTTTGGAGCATGCACAATTTGAAGTTCGTCGAGAACATTTTTCGACCTCCAAATTTGCCGACGTTTGGACCACACTTTGACCAAAATCCCGTCCCAAACCTGGGCCGTGTCAACGGACAGTCCGAAGGACTGAGCATGCGCACGAGTCAGGAGTACACCAAAGAGGTGTGTACAGACAACCACAGGTTGCGGGAGCATCCAGGAAGCGCCAACCCCTTTTATTTCTAAACTCAGAAATTTCTCTGCCATTCCCGGCGAATGTCCTGTCATTTTTTAGACAAGTGCGCAATATAGAGTCTTTGAGCATGCAAAATTTGAAGTCGTCGGAACATTTTTCGACCTCCAAATTGCCGGACGTTTGGACCACACTTTGACCAAATCCCGTCCCAAACTGGG
Source organism: Henricia sp. BOLD:AAB3569 (assembly GCA_037783545.1). Taxonomy (NCBI): domain Eukaryota; kingdom Metazoa; phylum Echinodermata; class Asteroidea; order Spinulosida; family Echinasteridae; genus Henricia; species Henricia sp. BOLD:AAB3569. The sequence continues at coordinate 54,948 of JBBELK010000908.1, read as the reverse complement.
CCGTGTCAACGACAGTCGAAGGGACTTGAGCATGCGCACGAGTCAGGAGTACACCAAAGAGGTGTGTAAAGACAGCCACAGTGTTGCGGGAGCATCCAGGAGCGCCAACCCCCTTTTTTTTCTAAACTTGAAATTTCTCTGCCATTTCCCGGCGAAAGTCCTGTCAATTTTTTAGGACAAGTGCGCAATATAGACTCTTTGGGAGCATGCAAAATTTGAAGTTCGATCGGAACATATTTCGACCTCCAAATTTGCCGACGTTTGGACCACACTTTGACCAAAAGCCCGTCCCAAACTGGGCGTGTCAACGACAGTCCGAGGACTGAGCATGCGCACGAGTCAGGAGTACACCAAAGAGGTGTGTACAGACAGCCACAGGTTGCGGGAGCATCCAGGAGGGCGCCAACCCCTTTTTTTTTCTAAATCCTGAAATTTCTCTGCCATTTCCCGGCGAAAGTCTGTCAATTTTTAGGACAAGTGCGCAATATAGTGTCTTTGGAGCATGCAAAATTTGAAGTTCGTCGGAACATTTTTCGACCTCCAAATTTGCCGACGTTTGGACCACACTTTGACCAAATCCCGTCCCAAACTGGCCGTGTCACGGAAAGTCCGAGGAGCTGAGCATGCGCACAGAGTCAGGAGTACACCAAGAGGTGTGTACAGACAGCCACAGGTTGCGGGAGCATCCAGGAAGCGCCCAATCCCCCTTTTTTTCTAAACTCCTGAATTTCTCTGCCATTTCCCGGCGAAAGTCTGTCATTTGGTTGGGACAAGTGCGCAATATAGAGTCTTTGAGCATGCAAAATTTGAAGATCGTCGGACATTTTTCGACCTCCAATTTGCCGACGTTTGGACCACACTTTGACCAAAATCCGTCCCAAAAACTGGGCCGTTGTCAACGGACAGTCCGAAGGACTGAGCATGCGCACGGAGTCAGGAGTTCACCAAAGAGTGTGTACAGTCAGCACAGTTGCGGGAGCATCCAGGAAGGCGCCAACCCCTTTTTTTCTAAACTCTGAAATTCTCTGCATTTCCGGCGAAAGTCTGTCAATTTTTAAGACAAGTGCGCAATAAGAGTCTTTGAGCATGCAAAATTTGAAGTTCGTCGGAACATTTTTCGACCTCCAATTTGCCGACGTTTGGAACCACACTTTGCCAAAATCCCGTCCAAAATGGGGCCGTGTCACGACAGTCCGAGGACTGAGCCCATGCGCACGAGTCAGGAGTACACCAAGGGTGTGTACAAGACAGCCACAGGTTGCGGAGCATCCAGGAAGCGCCAACCCCTTTTTTTTCTAAACGCTGAATTTCTCCTGCCATTTCCCGGCGAAAGTCTTCAATTTTTTAGAACAAGTGCGCAATATAGAGTCTTTGGAGCATGCAAAAATTTGAGTTCGTCGGAACCATTTTTCGCCCTCCAAATTTGCCGACGTTTGGACCCACACTTTGACCAAAATCCCGTCCCAAACTGGGCCGTGTCAACGACAGTCCGAGAACTGAGCATGCGCACGAGTCAGGAGTACACCAAAGAGGTGTGACAGACAGCCACAGGTTGCGGGGAGCATCCAGGAAGCGCCAAACCCCTTTTTTTCCTAAACTCTGAAATTTCTCTGCCATTTTCCCGGCGAAAGTCTGTCAAATTTTTAGGACAGTGCGCAATATAGAGTCTTTGGAGCATGGCAAAATTTTGAAGGTTCGTCGGAACATTTTTCGGACCTCCAATTTGCCGACGTTTGGACCACACTTTGACCAAATCCCGTCCCAAATGGGCCGTGTCAACGACAGTCCGAAGACTGAGCATGCGCACGAGTCAGGAGTACACCAAAGAGGTGTGTACAGACAGCCACAGGTTGCGGGAGCATCCAGGAAGCGCAACCCCGTTTTTTTTCTAAACCTCTGAATTTCTCATGCCATTTCCGGCGAAAGTCTGTCAATTTTTAAGGACAAGTGCGCAATATAGAGTCTTGGAGCAGCAAAATTTGAAGTTCCGTCGGAACATTTTCGACCTCGTGCAAATTGCCGACGTTTGGACCAAACTTTGACACAATCCGTCCCAACTGGGCCGTGTCAACGACAGTCCGAAGACTGAGCATGTGCACGAGTCAGAGTACACCAAAGAGGTGTGTACAGACAGCCACAGGTTGCGGGAGCATCCAGGAAACGCCAACCCTTTTTTTTCTAAACTCTGAAATTTCTCTGCCATTTCCCTGCGAAAGTCTGTCAATTTTTTAGGACAAGTGCGCAATATAGAGTCTTTGGAGCATGCAAAATTTGAAGTTCGTCGGAACATTTTTCGACCTCCAAATTTGCCGACGTTTGGACCACACTTTGACCAAAATCCCGTCCAAACTGGGCCGTGTCAACGACAGTCCGAAGGACTGAGCATGCGCACGAGTCAGGAAGTACACCAAAGAGGTGTGTACAGACAGCCACAGGTTGCGGGAGCATCCAGGAAGCGCCAACCCTTTTTTTTTCTAAACTCTGAAATTTCTCTGCCATTTCCCTGCGAAAGTCTGTCAATTTTTAGGACAAGTGCGCAATATAGAGTCTTTGGAGCATGCAAAATTTGAAGTTCGTCGGAACATTTTTCGACTCCAAATTTGCGACGTTTGGACCACACTTTGACCAAAATCCGTCCCAAACTGGCCGTGTCAACGACAGTCCGAAAGGACTGAGCATGCGCACGAGTCAGGAGTACACCAAAGAGGTGTGTACAGACAGCCACAGGTTGCGGGAGCATTCCAGGAAGCGCCAACCCCTTTTTTTTTCTAAACTCTGAAATTTCTCTGCCATTTCCCGGCGAAAGTCTGTCAATTTTTTAGGACAAGTGCGCAATATAGAGTCTTTGGAGCATGCAACATTTGAAGTTCGTCGGAACATTTTCGACCTCCAAATTTGCCGACGTTTGGACCACACTTTGACCAAAATCCCGTCCCAAACTGGCCGTGTCAACGACAGTCCGAAGGGACTGAGCATGCGCACGAGTCAGGAGTACACCAAAGAGGTGTGTACAGACAGCCACAGGTTGCGGGAGCATCCAGGAAGCGCCAACCCTTTTTTTTTCTAAAACTCTGAAATTTCTCTGCCATTTCCCTGCGAAAGTCTGTCAATTTTTAGGACAAGTGCGCAATATAGAGTCTTTGGAGCATGCAACATTTGAAGTTCGTCGGAACATTTTTCGACCTCCAAATTTGCCGATGTTTGGACCACACTTTGACCAAAATCCCGTCCCAAACTGGGCCGTGTCAACGACAGTCCGAAGGACTGAGCATAGCGCACAAGTCAGGAGTACACCAAAGAGGTGTGTACAGACAGCCACAGGTTGCGGGAGCATCCAGGAAGCGCCAACCCCTTTTTTTCTAAACTCTGAAATTTCTCTGCCATTTCCGGCGAAAGTCTGTCATTTTTTTAGGACAAGTGGCGCAATATAGAGTCTTTGGAGCATGCACAATTTGAAGTTCGTCGGAACATTTTTCGACCTCCAAATTTGCCGACGTTTGGACCACACTTTGACCAAAATCCCGTCCCAAACTGGGCCGTGTCAACGACAGTCCGAAGGACTGAGCATGCGCACGAGTCAGGAGTACACCAAAGAGGTGTGTACAGACAGCCACAGGTTGCGGGGAGCATCCAGGAAGCGCCAACCCTTTTTTTTCTAAACTCTGAAATTTCTCTGCCATTCCGGCGAAAGTCTGTCAAATTGTTAGGACAAGTGCGCAATATAGAGTCTTTGGAGCATGCAAAATTTGAAGTTCGTCGGAACATTTTTCGCTCCAAATTTGCCGACGTTTGGACCACACTTTGACCAAAATCCCGTCCCAAACTGGCCGTGTCAACGACAGTCCGAAGGACTGAACATGCGCACGAGTCAGGAGTACAACAAAGAGGTGTGTACAGACAGCCACAGGTTGCGGAGCATCCAGGAAGACGCCAACCCCTTTTTTTTTCTAACTCTGAAATTTATCTGCCATTTCCCGGCAAAGTCTGGCAATTTTTTAGGGACAAGTGCGCAATATAGAGTCTTTGGAGCATGCAACATTTGAAGTTCGTCGGAACATTTTCGACCTCCAAATTTGCCGACGTTTGGACCACACTTTGACCAAAATCCCGTCCCAAACTGGGCCGTGCCAACGACAGTCCGAAGGACTGAGCATGCGCACGAGTCAGGAGTACACCAAAGAGGTGTGTACAGACAGCCACAGGTTGCGGGAGCATCCAGGAAGCGCCAACCCCTTTTTTTTCTAAACTCTGAAATTTCTCTGCCATTTCCCGGCGAAAGTCTGTCAATTTTTTAGGACAAGTGCGCAATATAGAGTCTTTGGAGCATGCAAAATTTGAAGTTCGTCGGAACATTTTTCGACCTCCAAATTTGCCGACGTTTGGACCACACTTTGACCAAAATCCCGTCCCAAACTGGGCCGTGTCAACGACAGTCCGAAGGACTGAGCATGCGCACGAGTCAGGAGTACACCAAAGAGGTGTGTACAGACAGCCACAGGTTGCGGGAGCATCCAGGAAGCGCCAACCCCTTTTTTTTCTAAACTCTGAATTTATCTGCCATTTCCCGGCGAAAGTCTGTCAATTTGTTAGGACAAGTGCGCAATATAGAGTCTTTGGAGCATGCAAAATTTGAAGTTCGTCGGAACATTTTTCGACCTCCAAATTTGCCGACGTTTGGACCACACTTTGACCAAAATCCCGTCCCAAACTTTCTCTGCCATTTCCCGGCGAAAGTCTGTCAATTTTTTAGGACAAGTGCGCAATATAGAGTCTTTGGAGCATGCAAAATTTGAAGTTCGTCGGAACATTTTTCGACCTCCAAATTTTCCGACGTTTGGACCACACTTTGACCAAAATCCCGTCCCAAACTGGGCCGTGTCAACGACAGTCCGAAGTTCTGAGCATGCGCACGAGTCAGGAGTACACCAAAGAGGTGTGTACAGACAGCCACAGGTTGCGGGAGCATCCAGGAAGCGCCAACCCCTTTTTTTTCTAAACTCTGAAATTTCTCTGCCATTTCCCGGCGAAAGTCTGTAAATTTTTTAGGACAAGTGCGCAATATAGAGTCTTTGGAGCATGCAAAATTTGAAGTTCGTCGGAACATTTTTCGACCTCCAAATTTGCCGACGTTTGGACCACACTTTGACCAAAATCCCGTCCCAAACTGGGCCGTGTCAACGACAGTCCGAAGGACTGAGCATGCGCACGAGTCAGGAGTACACCAAAGAGGTGTGTACAGACAGCCACAGGTTGCGGGAGCATACAGGAAGCGCCAACCCCTTTTTTGTTCTAAACTCTGAAATTTCTCTGCCATTTCCCGGCGAAAGTCTGTCAATTTTTTAGGACAAGTGCGCAATATAGAGTCTTTGGAGCATTCAAAATTTGAAGTTCGTCGGAACATTTTTCGACCTCCAAATTTGCCGACGTTTGGACCACACTTTGACCAAAATCCCGTCCCAAACTGGGCCGTGTCAACGACAGTCCGAAGGACTGAGCATGCGCACGAGTCAGGAGTACACCAAAGAGGTGTGTACAGACAGCCACAGGTTGCGGAAGCATCCAGGAAGCGCCAACCCCTTTTTTTTTCTAAACTCTGAAATTTATCTGCCATTTCCCGGCGAAAGTCTGTCAATTTGTTAGGACAAGTGCGCAATATAGAGTCTTTGGAGCATGCAAAATTTGAAGTTCGTCGGAACATTTTTCGACCTCCAAATTTGCCGACGTTTGGACCACACTTTGACCAAACTCCCGTCCCAAACTTTCTCTGCCATTTCCCGGCGAAAGTCTGTCAATTTTTTAGGACAAGTGCGCAATATAGAGTATTTGGAGCATGCAAAATTTGAAGTTCGTCGGAACATTTTTCGACCTCCAAATTTGCCGACGTTTGGACCACACTTTGACCAAAATCCCGTCCCAAACTGGGCCGTGTCAACGACAGTCCGAAGGACTGAGCATTGGCACGAGTCAGGAGTACACCAAAGAGGTGTGTACAGACAGCCACAGGTTGCGGGAGCATCCAGGAAGCGCCAACCCCTTTTTTTTCTAAACTCTGAAATTTCTCTGCCATTTCCCGGCGAAAGTCTGTCAATTTGTTAGGACAAGTGCGCAATATAGAGTCTTTGGAGCATGCAAAATTTGAAGTTCGTCGGAACATTATTCGACCTCCAAATTTGCCGACGTTTGGACCACACTTTGACCAAAATCCCGTCCCAAACTGGGCCGTGTCAACGACAGTCCGAAGGACTGAGCATGCGCACGAGTCAGGAGTACACCAAAGAGGTGTGTACAGACAGCCACAGGTTGCGGGAGCATACAGGAAGCGCCAACCCCTTTTTTGTTCTAAACTCTAAAATTTCTCTGCCATTTCCCGGCGAAAGTCTGTCAATTTTTTAGGACAAGTGCGCAATATAGAGTCTTTGGAGCATGCAAAATTTGAAGTTCGTCGGAACATTTTTCGACCTCCAAATTTGCCGACGTTTGGACCACACTTTGACCAAAATCCCGTCCCAAACTGGGCCGTGTCAACGACAGTCCGAAGGACTGAGCATGCGCACGAGTCAGGAGTACACCAAAGAGGTGTGTACAGACAGCCACAGGTTGCGGGAGCATCCAGGAAGCGCCAACCCCTTTTTTTTCTAAACTCTGAAATTTATCTGCCATTTCCCGGCGAAAGTCTGTCAATTTGTTAGGACAAGTGCGCAATATAGAGTCTTTGGAGCATGCAAAATTTGAAGTTCGTCGGAACATTTTTCGACCTCCAAATTTGCCGACGTTTGGACCACACTTTGACCAAAATCCCGTCCCAATCTGGGCCGTGTCAACGACAGTCCGAAGGACTGAGCATGCGCACGAGTCAGGAGTACACCAAAGAGGTGTGTACAGACAGCCACAGGTTGCGGGAGCATACAGGAAGCGCCAACCCCCTTTTTTTCTAAACTCTGAAATTTCTCTGCCATTTCCCGGCGAAAGTCTGTCAATTTTTTAGGACAAGTGCGCAATATAGAGTCTTTGGAGCATGCAAAATTTGAAGTTCGTCGGAACATTTTTCGACCTCCAAATTTGCCGACGTTTGGACCACACTTTGACCAAAATCCCGTCCCAAACTGGGCCGTGTCAACGACAGTCCGAAGGACTGAGCATGCGCACGAGTCAGGAGTACACCAAAGAGGTGTGTACAGACAGCCACAGGTTGCGGGAGCATCCAGGAAGCGCCAACCCCTTTTTTTTCTAAACTCTGAAATTTATCTGCCATTTCCCGGCGAAAGTCAGTCAATTTTTTAGGACAAGTGCGCAATATAGAGTCTTTGGAGCATGCAAAATTTGAAGTTCGTCGGAACATTTTTCGACCTCCAAATTTGCCGACGTTTGGACCACACTTTGACCAAAATCCCGTCCCAAACTGGGCCGTGTCAACGACAGTCCGAAGGACTGAGCATGCGCACGAGTCAGGAGTACACCAAAGAGGTGTGTACAGACAGCCACAGGTTGCGGGAGCATCCAGGAAGCGCCAACCCCTTTTTTTCTCTAAACTCTGAAATTTCTCTGCCATTTCCCGGCGAAAGTCTGTCAATTTTTTAGGACAAGTGCGCAATATAGAGTCTTTGGAGCATGCAAAATTTGAAGTTCGTCGGAACATTTGTCGACCTCCAAATTTGCCGACGTTTGGACCACACTTTGACCAAAATCCCGTCCCAAACTGGGCCGTGTCAACGACAGTCCGAAGGACTGAGCATGCGCACGAGTCAGGAGTACACCAAAGAGGTGTGTACAGACAGCCACAGGTTGCGGGAGCATCCAGGAAGCGCCAACCCCTTTTTTTTCTAAACTCTGAAATTTCTCTGCCATTTCCCGGCGAAAGTCTGTAAATTTTTTAGGACAAGTGCGCAATATAGAGTCTTTGGAGCATGCAAAATTTGAAGTTCGTCGGAACATTTTTCGACCTCCAAATTTGCCGACGTTTGGACCACACTTTGACCAAAATCCCGTCCCAAACTGGGCCGTGTCAACGACAGTCCGAAGGACTGAGCATGCGCACGAGTCAGGAGTACATCAAAGAGGTGTGTACAGACAGCCACAGGTTGCGGGAGCATACAGGAAGCGCCAACCCCCTTTTTTTTCTAAACTCTGAAATTTCTCTGCCATTTCCCGGCGAAAGTCTGTCAATTTTTTAGGACAAGTGCGCAATATAGAGTCTTTGGAGCATGCAAAATTTGAAGTTCGTCGGAACATTTTTCGACCTCCAAATTTGCCGACGTTTGGACCACACTTTGACCAAAATCCCGTCCCAATCTGGGCCGTGTCAACGACAGTCCGAAGGACTGAGCATGCGCACGAGTCAGGAGTACACCAAAGAGGTGTGTACAGACAGCCACAGGTTGCGGGAGCATACAGGAAGCGCCAACCCCCTTTTTTTCTAAACTCTGAAATTTCTCTGCCATTTCCCGGCGAAAGTCTGTCAATTTTTTAGGACAAGTGCGCAATATAGAGTCTTTGGAGCATGCAAAATTTGAAGTTCGTCGGAACATTTTTCGACCTCCAAATTTGCCGACGTTTGGACCACACTTTGACCAAAATCCCGTCCCAAACTGGGCCGTGTCAACGACAGTCCGAAGGACTGAGCATGCGCACGAGTCAGGAGTACACCAAAGAGGTGTGTACAGACAGCCACAGGTTGCGGGAGCATCCAGGAAGCGCCAACCCCTTTTTTTTCTAAACTCTGAAATTTATCTGCCATTTCCCGGCGAAAGTCAGTCAATTTTTTAGGACAAGTGCGCAATATAGAGTCTTTGGAGCATGCAAAATTTGAAGTTCGTCGGAACATTTTTCGACCTCCAAATTTGCCGACGTTTGGACCACACTTTGACCAAAATCCCGTCCCAAACTGGGCCGTGTCAACGACAGTCCGAAGGACTGAGCATGCGCACGAGTCAGGAGTACACCAAAGAGGTGTGTACAGACAGCCACAGGTTGCGGGAGCATCCAGGAAGCGCCAACCCCTTTTTTTCTCTAAACTCTGAAATTTCTCTGCCATTTCCCGGCGAAAGTCTGTCAATTTTTTAGGACAAGTGCGCAATATAGAGTCTTTGGAGCATGCAAAATTTGAAGTTCGTCGGAACATTTGTCGACCTCCAAATTTGCCGACGTTTGGACCACACTTTGACCAAAATCCCGTCCCAAACTGGGCCGTGTCAACGACAGTCCGAAGGACTGAGCATGCGCACGAGTCAGGAGTACACCAAAGAGGTGTGTACAGACAGCCACAGGTTGCGGGAGCATCCAGGAAGCGCCAACCCCTTTTTTTTCTAAACTCTGAAATTTCTCTGCCATTTCCCGGCGAAAGTCTGTAAATTTTTTAGGACAAGTGCGCAATATAGAGTCTTTGGAGCATGCAAAATTTGAAGTTCGTCGGAACATTTTTCGACCTCCAAATTTGCCGACGTTTGGACCACACTTTGACCAAAATCCCGTCCCAAACTGGGCCGTGTCAACGACAGTCCGAAGGACTGAGCATGCGCACGAGTCAGGAGTACATCAAAGAGGTGTGTACAGACAGCCACAGGTTGCGGGAGCATACAGGAAGCGCCAACCCCCTTTTTTTTCTAAACTCTGAAATTTCTCTGCCATTTCCCGGCGAAAGTCTGTCAATTTTTTAGGACAAGTGCGCAATATAGAGTCTTTGGAGCATGCAAAATTTGAAGTTCGTCGGAACATTTTTCGACCTCCAAATTTGCCGACGTTTGGACCACACTTTGACCAAAATCCCGTCCCAAACTGGGCCGTGTCAACGACAGTCCGAAGGACTGAGCATGCGCACGAGTCATGAGTACACCAAAGAGGTGTGTACAGACAGCCACAGGTTGCGGGAGCATCCAGGAAGCGCCAACCCCTTTTTTTTCTAAACTCTGAAATTTATCTGCCATTTCCCGGCGAAAGTCTGTCAATTTTTTAGGACAAGTGCGCAATATAGAGTCTTTGGAGCATGCAAAATTTGAAGTTCGTCGGAACATTTTTCGACCTCCAAATTTGCCGACGTTTGGACCACACTTTGACCAAAATCCCGTCCCAAACTGGGCCGTGTCAACGACAGTCCGAAGGACTGAGCATGCGCACGAGTCAGGAGTACACCAAAGAGGTGTGTACAGACAGCCACAGGTTGCGGGAGCATCCAGGAAGCGCCAACCCCTTTTTTTCTCTAAACTCTGAAATTTCTCTGCCATTTCCCGGCGAAAGTCTGTCAATTTTTTAGGACAAGTGCGCAATATAGAGTCTTTGGAGCATGCAAAATTTGAAGTTCGTCGGAACATTTGTCGACCTCCAAATTTGCCGACGTTTGGACCACACTTTGACCAAAATCCCGTCCCAAACTGGGCCGTGTCAACGACAGTCCGAAGGACTGAGCATGCGCACGAGTCAGGAGTACACCAAAGAGGTGTGTACAGACAGCCACAGGTTGCGGGAGCATCCAGGAAGCGCCAACCCCTTTTTTTTCTAAACTCTGAAATTTCTCTGCCATTTCCCGGCGAAAGTCTGTAAATTTGTTAGGACAAGTGCGCAATATAGAGTCTTTGGAGCATGCAAAATTTGAAGTTCGTCGGAACATTTGTCGACCTCCAAATTTGCCGACGTTTGGACCACACTTTGACCAAAATCCCGTCCCAAACTGGGCCGTGTCAACGACAGTCCGAAGGACTGAGCATGCGCACGAGTCAGGAGTACACCAAAGAGGTGTGTACAGACAGCTACAGGTTGCGGGAGCATCCAGGAAGCGCCAACCCCTTTTTTTCTCTAAACTCTGAAATTTCTCTGCCATTTCCCGGCGAAAGTCTGTCAATTGTTTAGGACAAGTGCGCAATATAGAGTTTTTGGAGCATGCAAAATTTGAAGTTCGTCGGAACATTTTTCGACCTCCAAATTTGCCGACGTTTGGACCACACTTTGACCAAAATCCCGTCCCAAACTTTCTCTGCCATTTCCCGGCGAAAGTCTGTCAATTTTTTAGGACAAGTGCGCAATATAGAGTCTTTGGAGCATGCAAAATTTGAAGTTCGTCGGAACATTTTTCGACCTCCAAATTTGCCGACGTTTGGACCACACTTTGACCAAAATCCCGTCCCAAACTGGGCCGTGTCAACGACAGTCCGAAGGACTGAGCATGCGCACGAGTCAGGAGTACACCAAAGAGGTGTGTACAGACAGCCACAGGTTGCGGGAGCATCCAGGAAGCGCCAACCCCTTTTTTTTCTAAACTCTGAAATTTATCTGCCATTTCCCGGCGAAAGTCTGTCAATTTTTTAGGACAAGTGCGCAATATAGAGTCTTTGGAGCATGCAAAATTTGAAGTTCGTCGGAACATTTTTCGACCTCCAAATTTGCCGACGTTTGGACCACACTTTGACCAAAATCCCGTCCCAAACTGGGCCGTGTCAACGACAGTCCGAAGGACTGAGCATGCGCACGAGTCAGGAGTACACCAAAGAGGTGTGTACAGACAGCCACAGGTTGCGGGAGCATCCAGGAAGCGCCAACCCCTTTTTTTTCTAAACTCTGAAATTTATCTGCCATTTCCTGGCGAAAGTCTGTCATTTTTTTAGGACAAGTGCGCAATATAGAGTCTTTGGAGCATGCAAAATTTGAAGTTCGTCGGAACATTTTTCGACCTCCAAATTTGCCGACGTTTGGACCACACTTTGACCAAAATCCCGTCCCAAACTTTCTCTGCCATTTCCCGGCGAAAGTCTGTCAATTTTTTAGGACAAGTGCGCAATATAGAGTCTTTGGAGCATGCAAAATTTGAAGTTCGTCGGAACATTTTTCGACCTCCAAATTTGCCGACGTTTGGACCACACTTTGACCAAAATCCCGTCCCAAACTGGGCCGTGTCAACGACAGTCCGAAGGACTGAGCGTGCGCACGAGTCAGGAGTACACCAAAGAGGTGTGTACAGACAGCCACAGGTTGCGGGAGCATCCAGGAAGCGCCAACCCCTTTTTTTTCTAAACTCTGAAATTTCTCTGCCATTTCCCGGCGAAAGTCTGTCAATTTTTTAGGACAAGTGCGCAATATAGAGTCTTTGGAGCATGCAAAATTTGAAGTTCGTCGGAACATTTTTCGACCTCCAAATTTGCCGACGTTTGGACCACACTTTGACCAAAATCCCGTCCCAAACTGGGCCGTGTCAACGACAGTCCGAAGGACTGAGCATGCGCACGAGTCAGGAGTACACCAAAGAGGTGTGTACAGACAGCCACAGGTTGCGGGAGCATCCAGGAAGCGCCAACCCCTTTTTTTTCTAAACTCTGAAATTTATCTGCCATTTCCCGGCGAAAGTCTGTCAATTTTTTAGGACAAGTGCGCAATATAGAGTCTTTGGAGCATGCAAAATTTGAAGTTCGTCGGAACATTTTTCGACCTCCAAATTTGCCGACGTTTGGACCACACTTTGACCAAAATCCCGTCCCAAACTGGGCCGTGTCAACGACAGTCCGAAGGACTGAGCATGCGCACGAGTCAGGAGTACACCAAAGAGGTGTGTACAGACAGCCACAGGTTGCGGGAGCATCCAGGAAGCGCCAACCCCTTTTTTTTCTAAACTCTGAAATTTATCTGCCATTTCCCGGCGAAAGTCTGTCATTTTTTAGGACAAGTGCGCAATATAGAGTCTTTGGAGCATGCAAAATTTGAAGTTCGTCGGAACATTTTTCGACCTCCAAATTTGCCGACGTTTGGACCACACTTTGACCAAAATCCCGTCCCAAACTTTCTCTGCCATTTCCCGGCGAAAGTCTGTAAATTTTTTAGGACAAGTGCGCAATATAGAGTCTTTGGAGCATGCAAAATTTGAAGTTCGTCGGAACATTTTTCGACCTCCAAATTTGCCGACGTTTGGACCACACTTTGACCAAAATCCCGTCCCAAACTGGGCCGTGTCAACGACAGTCCGAAGGACTGAGCATGCGCACGAGTCAGGAGTACACCAAAGAGGTGTGTACAGACAGCCACAGGTTGCGGGAGCATCCAGGAAGCGCCAACCCCTTTTTTTTCTAAACTCTGAAATTTCTCTGCCATTTCCCGGCGAAAGTCTGTCAATTTTTTAGGACAAGTGCGCAATATGGAGTCTTTGGAGCATGCAAAATTTGAAGTTCGTCGGAACATTTTTCGACCTCCAAATTTGCCGACGTTTGGACCACACTTTGACCAAAATCCGTCCCAAACTGGGCCGTGTCAACGACAGTCCGAAGGACTGAGCATGCGCACGAGTCAGGAGTACACCAAAGAGGTGTGTACAGACAGCCACAGGTTGCGGGAGCATCCAGGAAGCGCCAACCCCTTTTTTTTCTAAACTCTGAAATTTCTCTGCCATTTCCCGGCGAAAGTCTGTCAATTTTTTAGGACAAGTGCGCAATATAGAGTCTTTGGAGCATGCAAAATTTGAAGTTCGTCGGAACATTTTTCGACCTCCAAATTTGCCGACGTTTGGACCACACTTTGACCAAAATCCCGTCCCAAACTGGGCCGTGTCAACGACAGTCCGAAGGACTGAGCATGCGCACGAGTCAGGAGTACACCAAAGAGGTGTGTACAGACAGCCACAGGTTGCGGGAGCATCCAGGAAGCGCCAATCCCTTTTTTTTCTAAACTCTGAAATTTATCTGCCATTTCCCGGCGAAAGTCTGTCAATTTTTTAGGACAAGTGCGCAATATAGAGTCTTTGGAGCATGCAAAATTTGAAGTTCGTCGGAACATTTTTCGACCTCCAAATTTGCCGACGTTTGGACCACACTTTGACCAAAATCCCGTCCCAAACTGGGCCGTGTCAACGACAGTCCGAAGGACTGAGCATGCGCACGAGTCAGGAGTACACCAAAGAGGTGTGTACAGACAGCCACAGGTTGCGGGAGCATCCAGGAAGCGCCAACCCCTTTTTTTTTCTAAACTCTGAAATTTATCTGCCATTTCCCGGCGAAAGTCTGTCATTTTTTTAGGACAAGTGCGCAATATAGAGTCTTTGGAGCATGCAAAATTTGAAGTTCGTCGGAACATTTTTCGACCTCCAAATTTGCCGACGTTTGGACCACACTTTGACCAAAATCCCGTCCCAAACTTTCTCTGCCATTTCCCGGCGAAAGTCTGTCAATTTTTTAGGACAAGTGCGCAATATAGAGTCTTTGGAGCATGCAAAATTTGAAGTTCGTCGGAACATTTTTCGACCTCCAAATTTGCCGACGTTTGGACCACACTTTGACCAAAATCCCGTCCAAACTGGGCCGTGTCAACGACAGTCCGAAGGACTGAGCATGCGCACGAGTCAGGAGTACACCAAAGAGGTGTGTACAGACAGCCACAGGTTGCGGGAGCATCCAGGAAGCGCCAACCCCTTTTTTTTCTAAACTCTGAAATTTCTCTGCCATTTCCCGGCGAAAGTCTGTCAATTTTTTAGGACAAGTGCGCAATATAGAGTCTTTGGAGCATGCAAAATTTGAAGTTCGTCGGAACATTTTTCGACCTCCAAATTTGCCGACGTTTGGACCACACTTTGACCAAAATCCCGTCCCAAACTGGGCCGTGTCAACGACAGTCCGAAGGACTGAGCATGCGCACGAGTCAGGAGTACACCAAAGAGGTGTGTACAGACAGCCACAGGTTGCGGGAGCATCCAGGAAGCGCCAACCCCTTTTTTTTTCTAAACTCTGAAATTTCTCTGCAATTTCCCGGCGAAAGTCTGTCCATTTTTTAGGACAAGTGCGCAATATAGAGTCTTTGGAGCATGCAAAATTTGAAGTTCGTCGGAACATTTTTCGACCTCCAAATTTGCCGACGTTTGGACCACACTTTGACCAAAATCCCGTCCCAAACTGGGCCGTGTCAACGACAGTCCGAAGGACTGAGCATGCGCACGAGTCAGGAGTACACCAAAGAGGTGTGTACAGACAGCCACAGGTTGCGGGAGCATCCAGGAAGCGCCAACCCCTTTTTTTTCTAAACTCTGAAATTTATCTGCCATTTCCCGGCGAAAGTCTGTCAATTTTTTAGGACAAGTGCGCAATATAGAGTCTTTGGAGCATGCAACATTTGAAGTCGTCGGAACATTTTTCGACCTCCAAATTTGCCGACGTTTGGACCACACTTTGACCAAAATCCCGTCCCAAACTGGGCCGTGTCAACGACAGTCCGAAGGACTGAGCATGCGCACGAGTCAGGAGTACACCAAAGAGGTGTGTACAGACAGCCACAGGTTGCGGGAGCATCCAGGAAGCGCCAACCCCTTTTTTTTTCTAAACTCTGAAATTTCTCTGCCATTTCCCGGCGAAAGTCTGTCAATTTTTTAGGACAAGTGCGCAATATAGAGTCTTTGGAGCATGCAAAATTTGAAGTTCGTCGGAACATTTTTCGACCTCCAAATTTGCCGACGTTTGGACCACACTTTGACCAAAATCCCGTCCCAAACTGGGCCGTGTCAACGACAGTCCGAAGGACTGAGCATGCGCACGAGTCAGGAGTACACCAAAGAGGTGTGTACAGACAGTCACAGGTTGCGGGAGCATCCAGGAAGCGCCAACCCCTTTTTTTTCTAAACTCTGAAATTTATCTGCCATTTCCCGGCGAAAGTCTGTCAATTTGTTAGGACAAGTGCGCAATTTAGAGTCTTTGGAGCATGCAAAATTTGAAGTTCGTCGGAACATTTTTCGACCTCCAAATTTGCCGACGTTTGGACCACACTTTGACCAAAATCCCGTCCCAAACTTTCTCTGCCATTTCCCGCGAAAGTCTGTCAATTTTTTAGGACAAGTGCGCAATATAGAGTCTTTGGAGCATGCAAAATTTGAAGTTCGTCGGAACATTTTTCGACCTCCAAATTTGCCGACGTTTGGACCACACTTTGACCAAAATCCTGTCCCAAACTGGGCCGTGTCAACGACAGTCCGAAGGACTGAGCATGCGCACGAGTCAGGAGTACACCAAAGAGGTGTGTACAGACAGCCACAGGTTGCGGGAGCATCCAGGAAGCGCCAACCCCTTTTTTTCTAAACTCTGAAATTTATCTGCCATTTCCCGGCGAAAGTCTGTCAATTTGTTAGGACAAGTGCGCAATATAGAGTCTTTGGAGCATGCAAAATTTGAAGTTCGTCGGAACATTTTTCGACCTCCAAATTTGCCGACGTTTGGACCACACTTTGACCAAAATCCGTCCCAAACTTTCTCTGCCATTTCCCGGCGAAAGTCTGTCAATTTTTAGGACAAGTGCGCAATATAGAGTATTTGGAGCTTGCAAAATTTGAAGTTCGTCGGAACATTTTTTGACCTCCAAATTTGCCGACGTTTGGACCACACTTTGACCAAAATCCCGTCCCAAACTTTCTCTGCCATTTCCCGGCGAAAGTCTGTCAATTTTTTAGGACAAGTGCGCAATATAGAGTCTTTGGAGCATGCAAAATTTGAAGTTCGTCGGAACATTTTTCGACCTCCAAATTTGCCGACGTTTGGACCACACTTTGACCAAAATCCCGTCCCAAACTGGGCCGTGTCAACGACAGTCCGAAGGACTGACTGAGCATGCGCACGAGTCAGGAGTACACCAAAGAGGTGTGTACAGACAGCCACAGGTTGCGGGAGCATCCAGGAAGCGCCAACCCCTTTTTTTCTAAACTCTGAAATTTCTCTGCCATTTCCCGGCGAAAGTCTGTCAATTTTTTAGGACAAGTGCGCAATATAGAGTCTTTGGAGCATGCAAAATTTGAAGTTCGTCGGAACATTTTTCGACCTCCAAATTTGCCGACGTTTGGACCACACTTTGACCAAAATCCCGTCCCAAACTGGGCCGTGTCAACGACAGTCCGAAGGACTGAGCATGCGCACGAGTCAGGAGTACACCAAAGAGGTGTGTACAGACAGCCACATGTTGCGGGAGCATCCAGGAAGCGCCAACCCCTTTTTTTTTCTAAACTCTGAAATTTATCTGCAATTTCCCGGCGAAAGTCTGTCAATTTTTAGGACAAGTGCGCAATATAGAGTCTTTGGAGCATGCAAAATTTGAAGTTCGTCGGAACATTTTTCGACCTCCAAATTTGCCGACGTTTGGACCACACTTTGACCAAAATCCCGTCCCAAACTGGGCCGTGTCAACGACAGTCCGAAGGACTGAGCATGCGCACGAGTCAGGAGTACACCAAAGAGGTGTGTACAGACAGCCACAGGTTGCGGGAGCATCCAGGAAGCGCCAACCCCTTTTTTTCTAAACTCTGAAATTTATCTGCCATTTCCCGGCGAAAGTCTGTCAATTTTTTAGGACAAGTGCGCAATATAGAGTCTTTGGAGCATGCAAAATTTGAAGTTCGTCGGAACATTTTTCGACCTCCAAATTTGCCGACGTTTGGACCACACTTTGACCAAAATCCCGTCCCAAACTGGGCCGTGTCAACGACAGTCCGAAGGACTGAGCATGCGTACGAGTCAGGAGTACACCAAAGAGGTGTGTACAGACAGCCACAGGTTGCGGGAGCATCCAGGAAGCGCCAACCCCTTTTTTTTCTAAACTCTGAAATTTATCTGCCATTTCCCGGCGAAAGTCTGTCAATTTGTTAGGACAAGTGCGCAATATAGAGTCTTTGGAGCATGCAAAATTTGAAGTTCGTCGGAACATTTTTCGACCTCCAAATTTGCCGACGTTTGGACCACACTTTGACCAAAATCCCGTCCCAAACTTTCTCTGCCATTTCCCGGCGAAAGTCTGTCAATTTTTTAGGACAAGTGCGCAATATAGAGTCTTTGGAGCATGCAAAATTTGAAGTTCGTCGGAACATTTTTCGACCTCCAAATTTGCCGACGTTTGGACCACACTTTGACCAAAATCCTGTCCCAAACTGGGCCGTGTCAACGACAGTCCGAAGGACTGAGCATGCGCACGAGTCAGGAGTACACCAAAGAGGTGTGTACAGACAGCCACAGGTTGCGGGAGCATCCAGGAAGCGCCAACCCCTTTTTTTTCTAAACTCTGAAATTTCTCTGCCATTTCCCGGCGAAAGTCTGTAAATTTTTAGGACAAGTGCGCAATATAGAGTCTTTGGAGCATGCAAAATTTGAAGTTCGTCGGAACATTTTTCGACCTCCAAATTTGCCGACGTTTGGACCACACTTTGACCAAAATCCCGTCCCAAACTGGGCCGTGTCAACGACAGTCCAAAGGACTGAGCATGCGCACGAGTCAGGAGTACACCAAAGAGGTGTGTACAGACAGCCACAGGTTGCGGGAGCATACAGGAAGCGCCAACCCCTTTTTTTTTCTAAACTCTGAAATTTCTCTGCCATTTCCCGGCGAAAGTCTGTCAATTTTTTAGGACAAGTGCGCAATATAGAGTCTTTGGAGCATGCAAAATTTGAAGTTCGTCGGAACATTTTTCGACCTCCAAATTTGCCGACGTTTGGACCACACTTTGACCAAAATCCCGTCCCAAACTGGGCCGTGTCAACGACAGTCCGAAGGACTGAGCATGCGCACGAGTCAGGAGTACACCAAAGAGGTGTGTACAGACAGCCACAGGTTGCGGGAGCATCCAGGAAGCGCCAACCCCTTTTTTTTCTAAACTCTGAAATTTATCTGCCATTTCCCGGCGAAAGTCTGTCAATTTGTTAGGACAAGTGCGCAATATAGAGTCTTTGGAGCATGCAAAATTTGAAGTTCGTCGGAACATTTTTCGACCTCCAAATTTGCCGACGTTTGGACCACACTTTGACCAAAATCCCGTCCCAAACTTTCTCTGCCATTTCCCGGCGAAAGTCTGTCAATTTTTTAGGACAAGTGCGCAATATAGAGTATTTGGAGCATGCAAAATTTGAAGTTCGTCGGAACATTTTTCGACCTCCAAATTTGCCGACGTTTGGACCACACTTTGACCAAAATCCCGTCCCAAACTGGGCCGTGTCAACGACAGTCCGAAGGACTGAGCATGCGCACGAGTCAGGAGTACACCAAAGAGGTGTGTACAGACAGCCACAGGTTGCGGGAGCATCCAGGAAGCGCCAACTCCTTTTTTTTCTAAACTCTGAAATTTCTCTGCCATTTCCCGGCGAAAGTCTGTAAATTTTTTAGGACAAGTGCGCAATATAGAGTCTTTGGAGCATGCAAAATTTGAAGTTCGTCGGAACATTTTTCGACCTCTAAATTTGCCGACGTTTGGACCACACTTTGACCAAAATCCCGTCCCAAACTGGGCCGTGTCAACGACAGTCCGAAGGACTGAGCATGCGCACGAGTCAGGAGTACACCAAAGAGGTGTGTACAGACAGCCACAGGTTGCGGGAGCATACAGGAAGCGCCAACCCCCTTTTTTTCTAAACTCTGAAATTTCTCTGCCATTTCCCGGCGAAAGTCTGTCAATTTTTTAGGACAAGTGCGCAATATAGAGTCTTTGGAGCATGCAAAATTTGAAGTTCGTCGGAACATTTTTCGACCTCCAAATTTGCCGACGTTTGGACCACACTTTGACCAAAATCCCGTCCCAAACTGGGCCGTGTCAACGACAGTCCGAAGGACTGAGCATGCGCACGAGTCAGGAGTACACCAAAGAGGTGTGTACAGACAGCCACAGGTTGCGGGAGCATCCAGGAAGCGCCAACCCCTTTTTTTTCTAAACTCTGAAATTTATCTGCCATTTCCCGGCGAAAGTCTGTCAATTTGTTAGGACAAGTGCGCAATATAGAGTCTTTGGAGCATGCAAAATTTGAAGTTCGTCGGAACATTTGTCGACCTCCAAATTTGCCGACGTTTGGACCACACTTTGACCAAAATCCCGTCCCAAACTTTCTCTGCCATTTCCCGGCGAAAGTCTGTCAATTTTTTAGGACAAGTGCGCAATATAGAGTCTTTGGAGCTTGCAAAATTTGAAGTTCGTCGGAACATTTTTCGACCGCCAAATTTGCCGACGTTTGGACCACACTTTGACCAAAATCCCGTCCCAAACTGGGCCGTGTCAACGACAGTCCGAAGGACTGAGCATGCGCACGAGTCAGGAGTACACCAAAGAGGTGTGTACAGACAGCCACAGGTTGCGGGAGCATCCAGGAAGCGCCAACCCCTTTTTTTTCTAAACTCTGAAATTTATCTGCCATTTCCCGGCGAAAGTCTGTCAATTTTTTAGGACAAGTGCGCAATATAGAGTCTTTGGAGCATGCAAAATTTGAAGTTCGTCGGAACATTTTTCGACCTCCAAATTTGCCGACGTTTGGACCACACTTTGACCAAAATCCCGTCCCAAACTGGGCCGTGTCAACGACAGTCCGAAGGACTGAGCATGCGCACGAGTCAGGAGTACACCAAAGAGGTGTGTACAGACAGCCACAGGTTGCGGGAGCATCCAGGAAGCGCCAACCCCTTTTTTTTCTAAACTCTGAAATTTATCTGCCATTTCCCGGCGAAAGTCTGTCAATTTGTTAGGACAAGTGCGCAATATAGAGTCTTTGGAGCATGCAAAATTTGAAGTTCGTCGGAACATTTTTCGACCTCCAAATTTGCCGACGTTTGGACCACACTTTGACCAAAATCCCGTCCCAAACTTTCTCTGCCATTTCCCGGCGAAAGTCTGTCAATTTTTTAGGACAAGTGCGCAATATAGAGTCTTTGGAGCTTGCAAAATTTGAAGTTCGTCGGAACATTTTTCGACCTCCAAATTTGCCGACGTTTGGACCACACTTTGACCAAAATCCCGTCCAAAACTGGGCCGTGTCAACGACAGTCCGAAGGACTGAGCATGCGCACGAGTCAGGAGTACACCAAAGAGGTGTGTACAGACAGCCACAGGTTGCGGGAGCATCCAGGAAGCGCCAACCCCTTTTTTTTCTAAACTCTTAAATTTATCTGCCATTTCCCGGCGAAAGTCTGTCAATTTTTTAGGACAAGTGCGCAATATAGAGTCTTTGGAGCATGCAAAATTTGAAGTTCGTCGGAACATTTTTCGACCTCCAAATTTGCCGACGTTTGGACCACACTTTGACCAAAATCCCGTCCCAAACTGGGCCGTGTCAACGACAGTCCGAAGGACTGAGCATGCGCACGAGTCAGGAGTACACCAAAGAGGTGTGTACAGACAGCCACAGGTTGCGGGAGCATCCAGGAAGCGCCAACCCCTTTTTTTTCTAAACTCTGAAATTTATCTGCCATTTCCCGGCGAAAGTCTGTCATTTTTTTAGGACAAGTGCGCAATATAGAGTCTTTGGAGCATGCAAAATTTGAAGTTCGTCGGAACATTTTTCGACCTCCAAATTTGCCGACGTTTGGACCACACTTTGACCAAAATCCCGTCCCAAACTTTCTCTGCCATTTCCCGGCGAAAGTCTGTCAATTTTTTAGGACAAGTGCGCAATATAGAGTCTTTGGAGCATGCAAAATTTGAAGTTCGTCGGAACATTTTTCGACCCCCAAATTTGCCGACGTTTGGACCACACTTTGACCAAAATCCCGTCCCAAACTGGGCCGTGTCAACGACAGTCCGAAGGACTGAGCATGCGCACGAGTCAGGAGTACACCAAAGAGGTGTGTACAGACAGCCACAGGTTGCGGGAGCATCCAGGAAGCGCCAACCCCTTTTTTTTCTAAACTCTGAAATTTCTCTGCCATTTCCCGGCGAAAGTCTGTCAATTTTTTAGGACAAGTGCGCAATATAGAGTCTTTGGAGCATGCAAAATTTGAAGTTCGTCGGAACATTTTTCGACCTCCAAATTTGCCGACGTTTGGACCACACTTTGACCAAAATCCCGTCCTAAACTGGGCCGTGTCAACGACAGTCCGAAGGACTGAGCATGCGCACGAGTCAGGAGTACACCAAAGAGGTGTGTACAGACAGCCACAGGTTGCGGGAGCATCCAGGAAGCGCCAACCCCTTTTTTTTTCTAAACTCTGAAATTTCTCTGCAATTTCCCGGCGAAAGTCTGTCCATTTTTTAGGACAAGTGCGCAATATAGAGTCTTTGGAGCATGCAAAATTTGAAGTTCGTCGGAACATTTTTCGACCTCCAAATTTGCCGACGTTTGGACCACACTTTGACCAAAATCCCGTCCCAAACTGGGCCGTGTCAACGACAGTCCGAAGGACTGAGCATGCGCACGAGTCAGGAGTACACCAAAGAGGTGTGTACAGACAGCCACAGGTTGCGGGAGCATCCAGGAAGCGCCAACCCCTTTTTTTTCTAAACTCTGAAATTTATCTGCCATTTCCCGGCGAAAGTCTGTCAATTTTTTAGGACAAGTGCGCAATATAGAGTCTTTGGAGCATGCAACATTTGAAGTTCGTCGGAACATTTTTCGACCTCCAAATTTGCCGACGTTTGGACCACACTTTGACCAAAATCCCGTCCCAAACTGGGCCGTGTCAACGACAGTCCGAAGGACTGAGCATGCGCACGAGTCAGGAGTACACCAAAGAGGTGTGTACAGACAGCCACAGGTTGCGGGAGCATCCAGGAAGCGCCAACCCCTTTTTTTTCTAAACTCTGAAATTTCTCTGCCATTTCCCGGCGAAAGTCTGTCAATTTTTTAGGACAAGTGCGCAATATAGAGTCTTTGGAGCATGCAAAATTTGAAGTTCGTCGGAACATTTTTCGACCTCCAAATTTGCCGACGTTTGGACCACACTTTGACCAAAATCCCGTCCCAAACTGGGCCGTGTCAACGACAGTCCGAAGGACTGAGCATGCGCACGAGTCAGGAGTACACCAAAGAGGTGTGTACAGACAGCCACAGGTTGCGGGAGCATCCAGGAAGCGCCAACCCCTTTTTTTTCCTAAACTCTGAAATTTATCTGCCATTTCCCGGCGAAAGTCTGTCAATTTGTTAGGACAAGTGCGCAATATAGAGTCTTTGGAGCATGCAAAATTTGAAGTTCGTCGGAACATTTTTCGACCTCCAAATTTGCCGACGTTTGGACCACACTTTGACCAAAATCCCGTCCCAAACTTTCTCTGCCATTTCCCGGCGAAAGTCTGTCAATTTTTTAGGACAAGTGCGCAATATAGAGTCTTTGGAGCATGCAAAATTTGAAGTTCGTCGGAACATTTTTCGACCTCCAAATTTGCCGACGTTTGGACCACACTTTGACCAAAATCCTGTCCCAAACTGGGCCGTGTCAAAGACAGTCCGAAGGACTGAGCATGCGCACGAGTCAGGAGTACACCAAAGAGGTGTGTACAGACAGCCACAGGTTGCGGGAGCATCCAGGAAGCGCCAACCCCTTTTTTTTCTAAACTCTGAAATTTCTCTGCCATTTCCCGGCGAAAGTCTGTCAATTTTTTAGGACAAGTGCGCAATATAGAGTCTTTGGAGCATGTAAAATTTGAAGTTCGTCGGAACATTTTTCGACCTCCAAATTTGCCGACGTTTGGACCACACTTTGACCAAAATCCCGTCCCAAACTGGGCCGTGTCAACGACAGTCCGAAGGACTGAGCATGCGCACGAGTCAGGAGTACACCAAAAAGGTGTGTACAGACAGCCACATGTTGCGGGAGCATCCAGGAAGCGCCAACCCCTTTTTTTTTCTAAACTCTGAAATTTCTCTGCAATTTCCCGGCGAAAGTCTGTCAATTTTTTAGGACAAGTGCGCAATATAGAGTCTTTGGAGCATGCAAAATTTGAAGTTCGTCGGAACATTTTTCGACCTCCAAATTTGCCGACGTTTGGACCACACTTTGACCAAAATCCCGTCCCAAACTGGGCCGTGTCAACGACAGTCCGAAGGACTGAGCATGCGCACGAGTCAGGAGTACACCAAAGAGGTGTGTACAGACAGCCACAGGTTGCGGGAGCATCCAGGAAGCGCCAACCCCTTTTTTTTCTAAACTCTGAAATTTATCTGCCATTTCCCGGCGAAAGTCTGTCAATTTTTTAGGACAAGTGCGCAATATAGAGTCTTTGGAGCATGCAACATTTGAAGTTCGTCGGAACATTTTTCGACCTCCAAATTTGCCGACGTTTGGACCACACTTTGACCAAAATCCCGTCCCAAACTGGGCCGTGTCAACGACAGTCCGAAGGACTGAGCATGCGCACGAGTCAGGAGTACACCAAAGAGGTGTGTACAGACAGCCACAGGTTGCGGGAGCATCCAGGAAGCGCCAACCCCTTTTTTTTTCTAAACTCTGAAATTTCTCTGCCATTTCCCGGCGAAAGTCTGTCAATTTTTTAGGACAAGTGCGCAATATAGAGTCTTTGGAGCATGCAAAATTTGAAGTTCGTCGGAACATTTTTCGACCTCCAAATTTGCCGACGTTTGGACCACACTTTGACCAAAATCCCGTCCCAAACTTTCTCTGCCATTTCCCGGCGAAAGTCTGTCAATTTTTTAGGACAAGTGCGCAATATAGAGTCTTTGGAGCATGCAAAATTTGAAGTTCGTCGGAACATTTTTCGACCTCCAAATTTGCCGACGTTTGGACCACACTTTGACCAAAATCCTGTCCCAAACTGGGCCGTGTCAACGACAGTCCGAAGGACTGAGCATGCGCACGAGTCAGGAGTACACCAAAGAGGTGTGTACAGACAGCCACAGGTTGCGGGAGCATCCAGGAAGCGCCAACCCCTTTTTTTTCTAAACTCTGAAATTTCTCTGCCATTTCCCGGCGAAAGTCTGTAAATTTTTTAGGACAAGTGCGCAATATAGAGTCTTTGGAGCATGCAAAATTTGAAGTTCGTCGGAACATTTTTCGACCTCCAAATTTGCCGACGTTTGGACCACACTTTGACCAAAATCCCGTCCCAAACTGGGCCGTGTCAACGACAGTCCGAAGGACTGAGCATGCGCACGAGTCAGGAGTACACCAAAGAGGTGTGTACAGACAGCCACAGGTTGCGGGAGCATCCAGGAAGCGCCAACCCCTTTTTTTTCTAAACTCTGAAATTTATCTGCCATTTCCCGGCGAAAGTCTGTCAATTTGTTAGGACAAGTGCGCAATATAGAGTCTTTGGAGCATGCAACATTTGAAGTTCGTCGGAACATTTTTCGACCTCCAAATTTGCCGACGTTTGGACCACACTTTGACCAAAATCCCGTCCCAAACTTTCTCTGCCATTTCCCGGCGAAAGTCTGTCAATTTTTTAGGACAAGTGCGCAATATAGAGTATTTGGAGCATGCAAAATTTGAAGTTCGTCGGAACATTTTTCGACCTCCAAATTTGCCGACGTTTGGACCACACTTTGACCAAAATCCCGTCCCAAACTTTCTCTGCCATTTCCCGGCGAAAGTCTGTCAATTTTTTAGGACAAGTGCGCAATATAGAGTCTTTGGAGCATGCAAAATTTGAAGTTCGTCGGAACATTTTTCGACCTCCAAATTTGCCGACGTTTGGACCACACTTTGACCAAAATCCCGTCCCAAACTGGGCCGTGTCAACGACAGTCCGAAGGACTGAGCATGCGCACGAGTCAGGAGTACACCAAAGAGGTGTGTACAGACAGCCACAGGTTGTGGGAGCATCCAGGAAGCGCCAACCCCTTTTTTTTCTAAACTCTGAAATTTCTCTGCCATTTCCCGGCGAAAGTCTGTCAATTTTTTAGGACAAGTGCGCAATATAGAGTCTTTGGAGCATGCAAAATTTGAAGTTCGTCGGAACATTTTTCGACCTCCAAATTTGCCGACGTTTGGACCACACTTTGACCAAAATCCCGTCCCAAACTGGGCCGTGTCAACGACAGTCCGAAGGACTGAGCATGCGCACGAGTCAGGAGTACACCAAAAAGGTGTGTACAGACAGCCACATGTTGCGGGAGCATCCAGGAAGCGCCAACCCCTTTTTTTTTCTAAACTCTGAAATTTCTCTGCAATTTCCCGGCGAAAGTCTGTCAATTTTTTAGGACAAGTGCGCAATATAGAGTCTTTGGAGCATGCAAAATTTGAAGTTCGTCGGAACATTTTTCGACCTCCAAATTTGCCGACGTTTGGACCACACTTTGACCAAAATCCCGTCCCAAACTGGGCCGTGTCAACGACAGTCCGAAGGACTGAGCATGCGCACGAGTCAGGAGTACACCAAAGAGGTGTGTACAGACAGCCACAGGTTGCGGGAGCATCCAGGAAGCGCCAACCCCTTTTTTTTCTAAACTCTGAAATTTATCTGCCATTTCCCGGCGAAAGTCTGTCAATTTTTTAGGACAAGTGCGCAATATAGAGTCTTTGGAGCATGCAACATTTGAAGTTCGTCGGAACATTTTTCGACCTCCAAATTTGCCGACGTTTGGACCACACTTTGACCAAAATCCCGTCCCAAACTGGGCCGTGTCAACGACAGTCCGAAGGACTGAGCATGCGCACGAGTCAGGAGTACACCAAAGAGGTGTGTACAGACAGCCACAGGTTGCGGGAGCATCCAGGAAGCGCCAACCCCTTTTTTTTTCTAAACTCTGAAATTTCTCTGCCATTTCCCGGCGAAAGTCTGTCAATTTTTTAGGACAAGTGCGCAATATAGAGTCTTTGGAGCATGCAAAATTTGAAGTTCGTCGGAACATTTTTCGACCTCCAAATTTGCCGACGTTTGGACCACACTTTGACCAAAATCCCGTCCCAAACTGGGCCGTGTCAACGACAGTCCGAAGGACTGAGCATGCGCACGAGTCAGGAGTACACCAAAGAGGTGTGTACAGACAGCCACAGGTTGCGGGAGCATCCAGGAAGCGCCAACCCCTTTTTTTTCTAAACTCTGAAATTTATCTGCCATTTCCCGGCGAAAGTCTGTCAATTTGTTAGGACAAGTGCGCAATATAGAGTCTTTGGAGCATGCAAAATTTGAAGTTCGTCGGAACATTTTTCGACCTCCAAATTTGCCGACGTTTGGACCACACTTTGACCAAAATCCCGTCCCAAACTTTCTCTGCCATTTCCCGGCGAAAGTCTGTCAATTTTTTAGGACAAGTGCGCAATATAGAGTCTTTGGAGCATGCAAAATTTGAAGTTCGTCGGAACATTTTTCGACCTCCAAATTTGCCGACGTTTGGACCACACTTTGACCAAAATCCTGTCCCAAACTGGGCCGTGTCAACGACAGTCCGAAGGACTGAGCATGCGCACGAGTCAGGAGTACACCAAAGAGGTGTGTACAGACAGCCACAGGTTGCGGGAGCATCCAGGAAGCGCCAACCCCTTTTTTTTTCTAAACTCTGAAATTTCTCTGCCATTTCCCGGCGAAAGTCTGTAAATTTTTTAGGACAAGTGCGCAATATAGAGTCTTTGGAGCATGCAAAATTTGAAGTTCGTCGGAACATTTTTCGACCTTCAAATTTGCCGACGTTTGGACCACACTTTGACCAAAATCCCGTCCCAAACTGGGCCGTGTCAACGACAGTCCGAAGGACTGAGCATGCGCACGAGTCAGGAGTACACCAAAGAGGTGTGTACAGACAGCCACAGGTTGCGGGAGCATACAGGAAGCGCCAACCCCTTTTTTTCTAAACTCTGAAATTTCTCTGCCATTTCCCGGCGAAAGTCTGTCAATTTTTTAGGACAAGTGCGCAATATAGAGTCTTTGGAGCATGCAAAATTTGAAGTTCGTCGGAACATTTTTCGACCTCCAAATTTGCCGACGTTTGGACCACACTTTGACCAAAATCCCGTCCCAAACTGGGCCGTGTCAACGACAGTCCGAAGGACTGAGCATGCGCACGAGTCAGGAGTACACCAAAGAGGTGTGTACAGACAGCCACAGGTTGCGGGAGCATCCAGGAAGCGCCAACCCCTTTTTTTTCTAAACTCTGAAATTTATCTGCCATTTCCCGGCGAAAGTCTGTCAATTTGTTAGGACAAGTGCGCAATATAGAGTCTTTGGAGCATGCAAAATTTGAAGTTCGTCGGAACATTTTTCGACCTCCAAATTTGCCGACGTTTGGACCACACTTTGACCAAAATCCCGTCCCAAACTTTCTCTGCCATTTCCCGGCGAAAGTCTGTCAATTTTTTAGGACAAGTGCGCAATATAGAGTATTTGGAGCATGCAAAATTTGAAGTTCGTCGGAACATTTTTCGACCTCCAAATTTGCCGACGTTTGGACCACACTTTGACCAAAATCCCGTCCCAAACTGGGCCGTGTCAACGACAGTCCGAAGGACTGAGCATGCGCACGAGTCAGGAGTACACCAAAGAGGTGTGTACAGACAGCCACAGGTTGCGGGAGCATACAGGAAGCGCCAACCCCCTTTTTTTCTAAACTCTGAAATTTCTCTGCCATTTCCCGGCGAAAGTCTGTCAATTTTTTAGGACAAGTGCGCAATATAGAGTCTTTGGAGCATGCAAAATTTGAAGTTCGTCGGAACATTTTTCGACCTCCAAATTTGCCGACGTTTGGACCACACTTTGACCAAAATCCCGTCCCAAACTGGGCCGTGTCAACGACAGTCCGAAGGACTGAGCATGCGCACGAGTCAGGAGTACACCAAAGAGGTGTGTACAGACAGCCACAGGTTGCGGGAGCATCCAGGAAGCGCCAACCCCTTTTTTTTCTAAACTCTGAAATTTATCTGCCATTTCCCGGCGAAAGTCTGTCAATTTTTTAGGACAAGTGCGCAATATAGAGTCTTTGGAGCATGCAAAATTTGAAGTTCGTCGGAACATTTTTCGACCTCCAAATTTGCCGACGTTTGGACCACACTTTGACCAAAATCCCGTCCCAAACTGGGCCGTGTCAACGACAGTCCGAAGGACTGAGCATGCGCACGAGTCAGGAGTACATCAAAGAGGTGTGTACAGACAGCCACAGGTTGCGGGAGCATACAGGAAGCGCCAACCCCCTTTTTTTTCTAAACTCTGAAATTTCTCTGCCATTTCCCGGCGAAAGTCTGTCAATTTTTTAGGACAAGTGCGCAATATAGAGTCTTTGGAGCATGCAAAATTTGAAGTTCGTCGGAACATTTTTCGACCTCCAAATTTGCCGACGTTTGGACCACACTTTGACCAAAATCCCGTCCCAAACTGGGCCGTGTCAACGACAGTCCGAAGGACTGAGCATGCGCACGAGTCAGGAGTACACCAAAGAGGTGTGTACAGACAGCCACAGGTTGCGGGAGCATCCAGGAAGCGCCAACCCCTTTTTTTTCTAAACTCTGAAATTTCTCTGCCATTTCCCGGCGAAAGTCTGTCAATTTTTTAGGACAAGTGCGCAATATAGAGTCTTTGGAGCATGCAACATTTGAAGTTCGTCGGAACATTTTTCGACCTCCAAATTTGCCGACGTTTGGACCACACTTTGACCAAAATCCCGTCCCAAACTGGGCCGTGTCAACGACAGTCCGAAGGACTGAGCATGCGCACGAGTCAGGAGTACACCAAAGAGGTGTGTACAGAGAGCCACAGGTTGCGGGAGCATCCAGGAAGCGCCAACCCCTTTTTTTTCTAAACTCTGAAATTTCTCTGCCATTTCCCGGCGAAAGTCTGTCAATTTTTCAGGACAAGTGCGCAATATAGAGTCTTTGGAGCATCCAAAATTTGAAGTTCGTCGGAACATTTTTCGACCTCCAAATTTGCCGACGTTTGGACCACACTTTGACCAAAATCCCGTCCCAAACTGGGCCGTGTCAACGACAGTCCGAAGGACTGAGCATGCGCACGAGTCAGGAGTACACCAAAGAGGTGTGTACAGACAGCCACAGGTTGCGGGAGCATCCAGGAAGCGCCAACCCCTTTTTTTTCTAAACTCTGAAATTTATCTGCCATTTCCCGGCGAAAGTCTGTCAATTTGTTAGGACAAGTGCGCAATATAGAGTCTTTGGAGCATGCAACATTTGAAGTTCGTCGGAACATTTTTCGACCTCCAAATTTGCCGACGTTTGGACCACACTTTGACCAAAATCCCGTCCCAAACTTTCTCTGCCATTTCCCGGCGAAAGTCTGTCAATTTTTTAGGACAAGTGCGCAATATAGAGTCTTTGGAGCATGCAAAATTTGAAGTTCGTCGGAACATTTTTCGACATCCAAATTTGCCGACGTTTGGACCACACTTTGACCAAAATCCCGTCCCAAACTGGGCCGTGTCAACGACAGTCCGAAGGACTTAGCATGCGCACGAGTCAGGAGTACACCAAAGAGGTGTGTACAGACAGCCACAGGTTGCGAGAGCATCCAGGAAGCGCCAACCCCTTTTTTTTCTAAACTCTGAAATTTATCTGCCATTTCCCGGCGAAAGTCTGTCAATTTTTTAGGACAAGTGCGCAATATAGAGTCTTTGGAGCATGCAAAATTTGAAGTTCGTCGGAACATTTTTCGACCTCCAAATTTGCCGACGTTTGGACCACACTTTGACCAAAATCCCGTCCCAAACTGGGCCGTGTCAACGACAGTCCGAAGGACTGAGCATGCGCACGAGTCAGGAGTACACCAAAGAGGTGTGTACAGACAGCCACAGGTTGCGGGAGCATCCAGGAAGCGCCAACCCCTTTTTTTCTAAACTCTGAAATTTCTCTGCCATTTCCCGGCGAAAGTCTGTCAATTTTTTAGGACAAGTGCGCAATATAGAGTCTTTGGAGCATGCAAAATTTGAAGTTCGTCGGAACATTTTTCGACCTCCAAATTTGCCGACGTTTGGACCACACTTTGACCAAAATCCCGTCCCAAACTGGGCCGTGTCAACGACAGTCCGAAGGACTGAGCATGCGCACGAGTCAGGAGTACACCAAAGAGGTGTGTACAGACAGCCACAGGTTGCGGGAGCATCCAGGAAGCGCCAACCCCTTTTTTTCGAAACTCTGAAATTTCTCTGCCATTTCCCGGCGAAAGTCTGTCAATTTTTTAGGACAAGTGCGCAATATAGAGTCTTTGGAGCATGCAAAATTTGAAGTTCGTCGGAACATTTTTCGACATCCAAATTTGCCGACGTTTGGACCACACTTTGACCAAAATCCCGTCCCAAACTGGGCCGTGTCAACGACAGTCCGAAGGACTGAGCATGCGCACGAGTCAGGAGTACACCAAAGAGGTGTGTACAGACAGCCACAGGTTGCGGGAGCATCCAGGAAGCGCCAACCCCTTTTTTTTCTAAACTCTGAAATTTATCTGCCATTTCCCGGCGAAAGTCTGTCAATTTTTTAGGACAAGTGCGCAATATAGAGTCTTTGGAGCATGCAAAATTTGAAGTTCGTCGGAACATTTTTCGACCTCCAAATTTGCCGACGTTTGGACCACACTTTGACCAAAATCCCGTCCCAAACTGGGCCGTGTCAACGACAGTCCGAAGGACTGAGCATGCGCACGAGTCAGGAGTACACCAAAGAGGTGTGTACAGACAGCCACAGGTTGCAGGAGCATCCAGGAAGCGCCAACCCCTTTTTTTCTCTAAACTCTGAAATTTCTCTGCCATTTCCCGGCGAAAGTCTGTCAATTTTTTAGGACAAGTGCGCAATATAGAGTCTTTGGAGCATGCAAAATTTGAAGTTCGTCGGAACATTTGTCGACCTCCAAATTTGCCGACGTTTGGACCACACTTTGACCAAAATCCCGTCCCAAACCGGGCCGTGTCAACGACAGTCCGAAGGACTGAGCATGCGCACGAGTCAGGAGTACACCAAAGAGGTGTGTACAGACAGCCACAGGTTGCGGGAGCATCCAGGAAGCGCCAACCCCTTTTTTTTTCTAAACTCTGAAATTTCTCTGCCATTTCCCGGCGAAAGTCTGTCAATTTTTTAGGACAAGTGCGCAATATAGAGTCTTTGGAGCATGCAACATTTGAAGTTCGTCGGAACATTTTTCGACCTCCAAATTTGCCGACGTTTGGACCACACTTTGACCAAAATCCCGTCCCAAACTGGGCCGTGTCAACGACAGTCCGAAGGACTGAGCATGCGCACGAGTCAGGAGTACACCAAAGAGGTGTGTACAGACAGCCACAGGTTGCGGGAGCATCCAGGAAGCGCCAACCCCTTTTTTTTCTAAACTCTGAAATTTCTCTGCCATTTCCCGGCGAAAGTCTGTCAATTTTTTAGGACAAGTGCGCAATATAGAGTCTTTGGAGCATGCAAAATTTGAAGTTCGTCGGAACATTTTTCGACCTCCAAATTTGCCGACGTTTGGACCACACTTTGACCAAAATCCCGTCCCAAACTGGGCCGTGTCAACGACAGTCCGAAGGACTGAGCATGCGCACGAGTCAGGAGTACACCAAAGAGGTGTGTACAGACAGCCACAGGTTGCGGGAGCATACAGGAAGCGCCAACCCCTTTTTTTCTTCTAAACTCTGAAATTTCTCTGCCATTTCCCGGCGAAAGTCTGTCAATTTTGTAGGACAAGTGCGCAATATAGAGTCTTTGGAGCATGCAAAATTTGAAGTTCGTCGGAACATTTTTCGACCTCCAAATTTGCCGACGTTTGGACCACACTTTGACCAAAATCCCGTCCCAAACTGGGCCGTGTCAACGACAGTCCGAAGGACTGAGCATGAGCACGAGTCAGGAGTACACCAAAGAGGTGTGTACAGACAGCCACAGGTTGCGGGAGCATCCAGGAAGCGCCAAACCCTTTTTTTCTAAACTCTGAAATTTCTCTGCCATTTCCCGGCGAAAGTCTGTCAATTTTTTAGGACAAGTGCGCAATATAGAGTCTTTGGAGCATGCAAAATTTGAAGTTCGTCGGAACATTTTTCGACCTCCAAATTTGCCGACGTTTGGACCACACTTTGACCAAAATCCCGTCCCAAACTGGGCCGTGTCAACGACAGTCCGAAGGACTGAGCATGCGCACGAGTCAGGAGTACACCAAAGAGGTGTGTACAGACAGCCACAGGTTGCGGGAGCATCGAGGAAGCGCCAACCCCTTTTTTTTCTAAACTCTGAAATTTCTCTGCTATTTCCCGGCGAAAGTCTGTCAATTTTTTAGGACAAGTGCGCAATATAGAGTCTTTGGAGCATGCAAAATTTGAAGTTCGTTGGAACATTTTTCGACCTCCAAATTTGCCGACGTTTGGACCACACTTTGACCAAAATCCCGTCCCAAACTGGGCCGTGTCAACGACAGTCCGAAGGACTGAGCATGCGCACGAATCAGGAGTACACCAAAGAGGTGTGTACAGACAGCCACAGGTTGCGGGAGCATCCAGGAAGCGCCAACCCCTTTTTTTTCTAAACTCTGAAATTTCTCTGCCATTTCCCGGCGAAAGTCTGTCAATTTTTTAGGACAAGTGCGCAATATAGAGTCTTTGGAGCATGCACAATTTGAAGTTCGTCGGAACATTTTTCGACCTCCAAATTTGCCGACGTTTGGACCACACTTTGACCAAAATCCCGTCCCAAACTGGGCCGTGTCAACGACAGTCCGAAGGACTGAGCATGAGCACGAGTCAGGAGTACACCAAAGAGGTGTGTACAGACAGCCACAGGTTGCGGGAGCATCCAGGAAGCGCCAAACCCTTTTTTTCTAAACTCTGAAATTTCTCTGCCATTTCCCGGCGAAAGTCTGTCAATTTTTTAGGACAAGTGCGCAATATAGAGTCTTTGGAGCATGCAAAATTTGAAGTTCGTCGGAACATTTTTCGACCTCCAAATTTGCCGACGTTTGGACCACACTTTGACCAAAATCCCGTCCCAAACTGGGCCGTGTCAACGACAGTCCGAAGGACTGAGCATGCGCACGAGTCAGGAGTACACCAAAGAGGTGTGTACAGACAGCCACAGGTTGCGGGAGCATCGAGGAAGCGCCAACCCCTTTTTTTTCTAAACTCTGAAATTTCTCTGCCATTTCCCGGCGAAAGTCTGTCAATTTTTTAGGACAAGTGCGCAATATAGAGTCTTTGGAGCATGCACAATTTGAAGTTCGTCGGAACATTTTTCGACCTCCAAATTTGCCGACGTTTGGACCACACTTTGACCAAAATCCCGTCCCAAACTGGGCCGTGTCAACGACAGTCCGAAGGACTGAGCATGAGCACGAGTCAGGAGTACACCAAAGAGGAGTGTACAGACAGCCACAGGTTGCGGGAGCATACAGGAAGCGCCAACCCCTTTTTTTCTTCTAAACTCTGAAATTTCTCTGCCATTTCCCGGCGAAAGTCTGTCAATTTTTTAGGACAAGTGCGCAATATAGAGTCTTTGGAGCATGCAAAATTTGAAGTTCGTCGGAACATTTTTCGACCTCCAAATTTGCCGACGTTTGGACCACACTTTGACCAAAATCCCGTCCCAAACTGGGCCGTGTCAACGACAGTCCGAAGGACTGAGCATGCGCACGAGTCAGGAGTACACCAAAGAGGTGTGTACAGACAGCCACAGGTTGCGGGAGCATCCATGAAGCGCCAACCCCTTTTTTTTCTAAACTCTGAAATTTATCTGCCATTTCCCGGCGAAAGTCTGTCAATTTTTTAGGACAAGTGCGCAATATAGAGTCTTTGGAGCATGCAAAATTTGAAGTTCGTCGGAACATTTTTCGACCTCTAAATTTGCCGACGTTTGGACCACACTTTGACCAAAATCCCGTCCCAAACTGGGCCGTGTCAACGACAGTCCGAAGGACTGAGCATGCGCACGAGTCAGGAGTACACCAAAGAGGTGTGTACAGACAGCCATAGGTTGCGGGAGCATCCAGGAAGCGCCAACCCCTTTTTTTCTCTAAACTCTGAAATTTCTCTGCCATTTCCCGGCGAAAGTCTGTCAATTTTTTAGGACAAGTGCGCAATATAGAGTCTTTGGAGCATGCAAAATTTGAAGTTCGTCGGAACATTTGTCGACCTCCAAATTTGCCGACGTTTGGACCACACTTTGACCAAAATCCCGTCCCAAACTGGGCCGTGTCAACGACAGTCCGAAGGACTGAGCATGCGCACGAGTCAGGAGTACACCAAAGAGGTGTGTACAGACAGCCACAGGTTGCGGGAGTATCCAGGAAGCGCCAACCCCTTTTTTTCTAAACTCTGAAATTTCTCTGCCATTTCCCGGCGAAAGTCTGTAAATTTTTTAGGACAAGTGCGCAATATAGAGTCTTTGGAGCATGCAAAATTTGAAGTTCGTCGGAACATTTTTCGACCTCCAAATTTGCCGACGTTTGGACCACACTTTGACCAAAATCCCGTCCCAAACTGGGCCGTGTCAACGACAGTCCGAAGGACTGAGCATGCGCACGAGTCAGGAGTACACCAAAGAGGTGTGTACAGACAGCCACAGGTTGCGGGAGCATCCAGGAAGCGCCAACCCCTTTTTTTTTCTAAACTCTGAAATTTCTCTGCTATTTCCCGGCGAAAGTCTGTCAATTTTTTAGGACAAGTGCGCAATATAGAGTCTTTGGAGCATGCAAGATTTGAAGTTCGTCGGAACATTTTTCGACCTCCAAATTTGCCGACGTTTGGACCACACTTTGACCAAAATCCCGTCCCAAACTGGGCCGTGTCAACGACAGTCCGAAGGACTGAGCATGCGCACGAATCAGGAGTACACCAAAGAGGTGTGTACAGACAGCCACAGGTTGCGGGAGCATCCAGGAAGCGCCAACCCCTTTTTTTTCTAAACTCTGAAATTTCTCTGCCATTTCCCGGCGAAAGTCTGTCAATTTTTTAGGACAAGTGCGCAATATAGAGTCTTTGGAGCATGCACAATTTGAAGTTCGTCGGAACATTTTTCGACCTCCAAATTTGCCGACGTTTGGACCACACTTTGACCAAAATCCCGTCCCAAACTGGGCCGTGTCAACGACAGTCCGAAGGACTGAGCATGAGCACGAGTCAGGAGTACACCAAAGAGGTGTGTACAGACAGCCACAGGTTGCGGGAGCATCCAGGAAGCGCCAAACCCTTTTTTTCTAAACTCTGAAATTTCTCTGCCATTTCCCGGCGAAAGTCTGTCAATTTTTTAGGACAAGTGCGCAATATAGAGTCTTTGGAGCATGCAAAATTTGAAGTTCGTCGGAACATTTTTCGACCTCCAAATTTGCCGACGTTTGGACCACACTTTGACCAAAATCCCGTCCCAAACTGGGCCGTGTCAACGACAGTCCGAAGGACTGAGCATGCGCACGAGTCAGGAGTACACCAAAGAGGTGTGTACAGACAGCCACAGGTTGCGGGAGCATCGAGGAAGCGCCAACCCCTTTTTTTTCTAAACTCTGAAATTTCTCTGCTATTTCCCGGCGAAAGTCTGTCAATTTTTTAGGACAAGTGCGCAATATAGAGTCTTTGGAGCATGCAAAATTTGAAGTTCGTTGGAACATTTTTCGACCTCCAAATTTGCCGACGTTTGAACCACACTTTGACCAAAATCCCGTCCCAAACTGGGCCGTGTCAACGACAGTCCGAAGGACTGAGCATGCGCACGAATCAGGAGTACACCAAAGAGGTGTGTACAGACAGCCACAGGTTGCGGGAGCATCCAGGAAGCGCCAACCCCTTTTTTTTCTAAACTCTGAAATTTCTCTGCCATTTCCCGGCGAAAGTCTGTCAATTTTTTAGGACAAGTGCGCAATATAGAGTCTTTGGAGCATGCACAATTTGAAGTTCGTCGGAACATTTTTCGACCTCCAAATTTGCCGACGTTTGGACCACACTTTGACCAAAATCCCGTCCCAAACTGGGCCGTGTCAACGACAGTCCGAAGGACTGAGCATGAGCACGAGTCAGGAGTACACCAAAGAGGTGTGTACAGACAGCCACAGGTTGCGGGAGCATCCAGGAAGCGCCAAACCCTTTTTTTCTAAACTCTGAAATTTCTCTGCCATTTCCCGGCGAAAGTCTGTCAATTTTTTAGGACAAGTGCGCAATATAGAGTCTTTGGAGCATGCAAAATTTGAAGTTCGTCGGAACATTTTTCGACCTCCAAATTTGCCGACGTTTGGACCACACTTTGACCAAAATCCCGTCCCAAACTGGGCCGTGTCAACGACAGTCCGAAGGACTGAGCATGCGCACGAGTCAGGAGTACACCAAAGAGGTGTGTACAGACAGCCACAGGTTGCGGGAGCATCGAGGAAGCGCCAACCCCTTTTTTTTCTAAACTCTGAAATTTCTCTGCCATTTCCCGGCGAAAGTCTGTCAATTTTTTAGGACAAGTGCGCAATATAGAGTCTTTGGAGCATGCACAATTTGAAGTTCGTCGGAACATTTTTCGACCTCCAAATTTGCCGACGTTTGGACCACACTTTGACCAAAATCCCGTCCAAAACTGGGCCGTGTCAACGACAGTCCGAAGGACTGAGCATGAGCACGAGTCAGGAGTACACCAAAGAGGTGTGTACAGACAGCCACAGGTTGCGGGAGCATCCAGGAAGCGCCAACCCCTTTTTTTCTAAACTCTGAAATTTCTCTGCCATTTCCCGGCAAAAGTCTGTCAATTTTTTAGGACAAGTGCGCAATATAGAGTCTTTGGAGCATGCAAAATTTGAAGTTCGTCGGAACATTTTTCGACCTCCAAATTTGCCGACGTTTGGACCACACTTTGACCAAAATCCCGTCCCAAACTGGGCCGTGTCAACGACAGTCCGAAGGACTGAGCATGCGCACGAGTCAGGAGTACACCAAAGAGGTGTGTACAGACAGCCACAGGTTGCGAGAGCATCCAGGAAGCGCCAACCCCTTTTTTTTCTAAACTCTGAAATTTCTCTGCCATTTCCCGGCGAAAGTCTGTCAATTTTTTAGGACAAGTGCGCAATATAGAGTCTTTGGAGCATGCAAAATTTGAAGTTCGTTGGAACATTTTTCGACCTCCAAATTTGCCGACGTTTGGACCACACTTTGACCAAAATCCCGTCCCAAACTGGGCCGTGTCAACGACAGTCCGAAGGACGGAGCATGCGCACGAGTCAGGAGTACACCAAAGAGGTGTGTACAGACAGCCACAGGTTGCGGGAGCATCCAGGAAGCGCCAACCCCTTTTTTTTTCTAAACTCTGAAATTTCTCTGCTATTTCCCGGCGAAAGTCTGTCAATTTTTTAGGACAAGTGCGCAATATAGAGTCTTTGGAGCATGCAAGATTTGAAGTTCGTCGGAACATTTTTCGACCTCCAAATTTGCCGACGTTTGGACCACACTTTGACCAAAATCCCGTCCCAAACTGGGCCGTGTCAACGACAGTCCGAAGGACTGAGCATGCGCACGAATCAGGAGTACACCAAAGAGGTGTGTACAGACAGCCACAGGTTGCGGGAGCATCCAGGAAGCGCCAACCCCTTTTTTTTCTAAACTCTGAAATTTCTCTGCCATTTCCCGGCGAAAGTCTGTCAATTTTTTAGGACAAGTGCGCAATATAGAGTCTTTGGAGCATGCACAATTTGAAGTTCGTCGGAACATTTTTCGACCTCCAAATTTGCCGACGTTTGGACCACACTTTGACCAAAATCCCGTCCCAAACTGGGCCGTGTCAACGACAGTCCGAAGGACTGAGCATGAGCACGAGTCAGGAGTACACCAAAGAGGTGTGTACAGACAGCCACAGGTTGCGGGAGCATCCAGGAAGCGCCAAACCCTTTTTTTCTAAACTCTGAAATTTCTCTGCCATTTCCCGGCGAAAGTCTGTCAATTTTTTAGGACAAGTGCGCAATATAGAGTCTTTGGAGCATGCAAAATTTGAAGTTCGTCGGAACATTTTTCGACCTCCAAATTTGCCGACGTTTGGACCACACTTTGACCAAAATCCCGTCCCAAACTGGGCCGTGTCAACGACAGTCCGAAGGACTGAGCATGCGCACGAGTCAGGAGTACACCAAAGAGGTGTGTACAGACAGCCACAGGTTGCGGGAGCATCGAGGAAGCGCCAACCCCTTTTTTTTCTAAACTCTGAAATTTCTCTGCTATTTCCCGGCGAAAGTCTGTCAATTTTTTAGGACAAGTGCGCAATATAGAGTCTTTGGAGCATGCAAAATTTGAAGTTCGTTGGAACATTTTTCGACCTCCAAATTTGCCGACGTTTGAACCACACTTTGACCAAAATCCCGTCCCAAACTGGGCCGTGTCAACGACAGTCCGAAGGACTGAGCATGCGCACGAATCAGGAGTACACCAAAGAGGTGTGTACAGACAGCCACAGGTTGCGGGAGCATCCAGGAAGCGCCAACCCCTTTTTTTTCTAAACTCTGAAATTTCTCTGCCATTTCCCGGCGAAAGTCTGTCAATTTTTTAGGACAAGTGCGCAATATAGAGTCTTTGGAGCATGCACAATTTGAAGTTCGTCGGAACATTTTTCGACCTCCAAATTTGCCGACGTTTGGACCACACTTTGACCAAAATCCCGTCCCAAACTGGGCCGTGTCAACGACAGTCCGAAGGACTGAGCATGAGCACGAGTCAGGAGTACACCAAAGAGGTGTGTACAGACAGCCACAGGTTGCGGGAGCATCCAGGAAGCGCCAAACCCTTTTTTTCTAAACTCTGAAATTTCTCTGCCATTTCCCGGCGAAAGTCTGTCAATTTTTTAGGACAAGTGCGCAATATAGAGTCTTTGGAGCATGCAAAATTTGAAGTTCGTCGGAACATTTTTCGACCTCCAAATTTGCCGACGTTTGGACCACACTTTGACCAAAATCCCGTCCCAAACTGGGCCGTGTCAACGACAGTCCGAAGGACTGAGCATGCGCACGAGTCAGGAGTACACCAAAGAGGTGTGTACAGACAGCCACAGGTTGCGGGAGCATCGAGGAAGCGCCAACCCCTTTTTTTTCTAAACTCTGAAATTTCTCTGCCATTTCCCGGCGAAAGTCTGTCAATTTTTTAGGACAAGTGCGCAATATAGAGTCTTTGGAGCATGCACAATTTGAAGTTCGTCGGAACATTTTTCGACCTCCAAATTTGCCGACGTTTGGACCACACTTTGACCAAAATCCCGTCCAAAACTGGGCCGTGTCAACGACAGTCCGAAGGACTGAGCATGAGCACGAGTCAGGAGTACACCAAAGAGGTGTGTACAGACAGCCACAGGTTGCGGGAGCATCCAGGAAGCGCCAACCCCTTTTTTTCTAAACTCTGAAATTTCTCTGCCATTTCCCGGCAAAAGTCTGTCAATTTTTTAGGACAAGTGCGCAATATAGAGTCTTTGGAGCATGCAAAATTTGAAGTTCGTCGGAACATTTTTCGACCTCCAAATTTGCCGACGTTTGGACCACACTTTGACCAAAATCCCGTCCCAAACTGGGCCGTGTCAACGACAGTCCGAAGGACTGAGCATGCGCACGAGTCAGGAGTACACCAAAGAGGTGTGTACAGACAGCCACAGGTTGCGAGAGCATCCAGGAAGCGCCAACCCCTTTTTTTTCTAAACTCTGAAATTTCTCTGCCATTTCCCGGCGAAAGTCTGTCAATTTTTTAGGACAAGTGCGCAATATAGAGTCTTTGGAGCATGCAAAATTTGAAGTTCGTTGGAACATTTTTCGACCTCCAAATTTGCCGACGTTTGGACCACACTTTGACCAAAATCCCGTCCCAAACTGGGCCGTGTCAACGACAGTCCGAAGGACGGAGCATGCGCACGAGTCAGGAGTACACCAAAGAGGTGTGTACAGACAGCCACAGGTTGCGGGAGCATCCAGGAAGCGCCAACCCCTTTTTTTTCTAAACTCTGAAATTTCTCTGCCATTTCCCGGCGAAAGTCTGTCAATTTTTTAGGACAAGTGCGCAATATAGAGTCTTTGGAGCATGCAAAATTTGAAGTTCATCGGAACATTTTTCAACCTCAAAATTTGCCGACGTTTGGACCACACTTTGGGAAGCGCCAACCCCTTTTTTTTCTAAACTCTGAAATTTCTCTGCCATTTCCCGGCGAAAGTCTGTCAATTTTTTAGGACAAGTGCGCAATATAGAGTCTTTGGAGCATGCAAGATTTGAAGTTCGTCGGAACATTTTTCGACCTCCAAATTTGCCGACGTTTGGACCACACTTTGACCAAAATCCCGTCCCAAACTGGGCCGTGTCAACGACAGTCCGAAGGACTGAGCATGCGCACGAGTCAGGAGTACACCAAAGAGGTGTGTACAGACAGCCACAGGTTGCGGGAGCATCCAGGAAGCGCCAACCCCTTTTTTTTCTAAACTCTGAAATTTCTCTGCCATTTCCCGGCGAAAGTCTGTCAATTTTTTAGGACAAGTGCGCAATATAGAGTCTTTGGAGCATGCAAAATTTGAAGTTCGTCGGAACATTTTTCGACCTCCAAATTTGCCGACGTTTGGACCACACTTTGACCAAAATCCCGTCCCAAACTGGGCCGTGTCAACGACAGTCCGAAGGACTGAGCATGCGCACGAGTCAGGAGTACACCAAAGAGGTGTGTACAGACAGCCACAGGTTGCGGGAGCATCCAGGAAGCGCCAACCCCTTTTTTTTCTAAACTCTGAAATTTCTCTGCCATTTCCCGGCGAAAGTCTGTCAATTTTTTAGGACAAGTGCGCAATATAGAGTCTTTGGAGCATGCAAAATTTGAAGTTCGTCGGAACATTTTTCGACCTCCAAATTTGCCGACGTTTGGACCACACTTTGACCAAAATCCCGTCCCAAACTGGGCCGTGTCAACGACAGTCCGAAGGACTGAGCATGCGCACGAGTCAGGAGTACACCAAAGAGGTGTGTACAGACAGCCACAGGTTGCGGGAGCATCCGGGAAGCGCCAACCCCTTTTTTTTCTAAACTCTGAAATTTCTCTGCCATTTCCCGGCGAAAGTCTGTCAATTTTTTAGGACAAGTGCGCAATATAGAGTCTTTGGAGCATGCAAAATTTGAAGTTCGTCGGAACATTTTTCGACCTCCAAATTTGCCGACGTTTGGACCACACTTTGACAAAAATCCCGTCCCAAACTGGGCCGTGTCAACGACAGTCCGAAGGACTGAGCATGCGCACGAGTCAGGAGTACACCAAAGAGGTGTGTACAGACAGCCACAGGTTGCGGGAGCATCCAGGAAGCGCCAACCCCTTTTTTTTCTCTAAACTCTGAAATTTCTCTGCCATTTCCCGGCGAAAGTCTGTCAATTTGTTAGGACAAGTGCGCAATATAGAGTCTTTGGAGCATGCAAAATTTGAAGTTCGTCGGAACATTTTTCGACCTCCAAATTTGCCGACGTTTGGACCACACTTTGACAAAAATCCCGTCCCAAACTGGGCCGTGTCAACGACAGTCCGAAGGACTGAGCATGCGCACGAGTCAGGAGTACACCAAATAGGTGTGTACAGACAGCCACAGGTTGCGGGAGCATCCAGGAAGCGCCAACCCCTTTTTTTTCTAAACTCTGAAATTTCTCTGCCATTTCCCGGCGAAAGTCTGTCAATTTTTTAGGACAATTGCGCAATATAGAGTCTTTGGAGCATGCAAAATTTGAAGTTCGTCGGAACATTTTTCGACCTCCAAATTTGCCGACGTTTGGACCACACTTTGACCAAAATCCCGTCCCAAACTGGGCCGTGTCAACGACAGTCCGAAGGACTGAGCATGCGCACGAGTCAGGAGTACACCAAAGAGGTGTGTACAGACAGCTACAGGTTGCGGGAGCATCCACGAAGCGCCAACCCCTTTTTTTTCTAAACTCTGAAATTTCTCTGCCATTTCCCGGCGAAAGTCTGTCAATTTTTTAAGACAAGTGCGCAATATAGAGTCTTTGGAGCATGCAAAATTTGAAGTTCGTCGGAACATTTTTCGACCTCCAAATTTGCCGACGTTTGGACCACACTTTGACCAAAATCCCGTCCCAAACTGGGCCGTGTCAACGACAGTCCGAAGGACTGAGCATGCGCACGAGTCAGGAGTACACCAAAGAGGTGTGTACAGACAGCCACAGGTTGCGGGAGCATCCAGGAAGCGCCAACCCCTTTTTTTTCTAAACTCTGAAATTTCTCTGCCATTTCCCGGCGAAAGTCTGTCAATTTGTTAGGACAAGTGCGCAATATAGAGTCTTTGGAGCATGCAAAATTTGAAGTTCGTCGGAACATTTTTGGACCTCCAAATTTGCCGACGTTTGGACCACACTTTGACCAAAATCCCGTCCCAAACTGGGCCGTGTCAACGACAGTCCGAAGGACTGAGCATGCGCACGAGTCAGGAGTACACCAAAGAGGTGTGTACAGACAGCCACAGGTTGCGGGAGCATCCAGGAAGCGCCAACCCCCTTTTTTTTCTAAACTCTGACATTTCTCTGCCATTTCCCGGCGAAAGTCTGTCAATTTTTTAGGACAATTGCGCAATATAGAGTCTTTGGAGCATGCAAAATTTGAAGTTCGTCGGAACATTTTTCGACCTCCAAATTTGCCGACGTTTGGACCACACTTTGACCAAAATCCCGTCCCAAACTGGGCCGTGTCAACGACAGTCCGAAGGACTGAGCATGCGCACGAGTCAGGAGTACACCAAAGAGGTGTGTACAGACAGCTACAGGTTGCGGGAGCATCCACGAAGCGCCAACCCCTTTTTTTTCTAAACTCTGAAATTTCTCTGCCATTTCCCGGCGAAAGTCTGTCAATTTTTTAAGACAAGTGCGCAATATAGAGTCTTTGGAGCATGCAAAATTTGAAGTTCGTCGGAACATTTTTCGACCTCCAAATTTGCCGACGTTTGGACCACACTTTGACCAAAATCCCGTCCCAAACTGGGCCGTGTCAACGACAGTCCGAAGGACTGAGCATGCGCACGAGACAGGAGTACACCAAAGAGGTGTGTACAGACAGCCACAGGTTGCGGGAGCATCCAGGAAGCGCCAACCCCTTTTTTTTCTAAACTCTGAAATTTCTCTGCCATTTCCCGGCGAAAGTCTGTCAATTTGTTAGGACAAGTGCGCAATATAGAGTCTTTGGAGCATGCAAAATTTGAAGTTCGTCGGAACATTTTTGGACCTCCAAATTTGCCGACGTTTGGACCACACTTTGACCAAAATCCCGTCCCAAACTGGGCCGTGTCAACGACAGTCCGAAGGACTGAGCATGCGCACGAGTCAGGAGTACACCAAAGAGGTGTGTACAGACAGCCACAGGTTGCGGGAGCATCCAGGAAGCGCCAACCCCCTTTTTTTTCTAAACTCTGACATTTCTCTGCCATTTCCCGGCGAAAGTCTGTCAATTTTTTAGGACAAGTGCGCAATATAGAGTATTTGGAGCATGCAAGATTTGAAGTTCGTCGGAACATTTTTCGACCTCCAAATTTGCCGACGTTTGGACCACACTTTGACCAAAATCCCGTCCCAAACTGGGCCGTGTCAACGACAGTCCGAAGGACTGAGCATGCGCACGAGTCAGGAGTACACCAAAGAGGTGTGTACAGACAGCCACAGGTTGCAGGAGCATCCAGGAAGCGCC
Organism: Henricia sp. BOLD:AAB3569; assembly: GCA_037783545.1. Classification (NCBI taxonomy): domain Eukaryota; kingdom Metazoa; phylum Echinodermata; class Asteroidea; order Spinulosida; family Echinasteridae; genus Henricia; species Henricia sp. BOLD:AAB3569. The sequence continues at coordinate 10,763 of JBBELK010000908.1, read as the reverse complement.
AACCCCTTTTTTTGTCTAAACTCTGAAATTTCTCTGCCATTTCCCGGCGAAAGTCTGTCAATTTTTTAGGACAAGTGCGCAATATAGAGTCTTTGGAGCATGCAAGATTTGAAGTTCGTCGGAACATTTTTCGACCTCCAAATTTGCCGACGTTTGAACCACACTTTGACCAAAATCCCGTCCCAAACTGGGCCGTGTCAACGACAGTCCGAAGGACTGAGCATGCGCACGAGTCAGGAGTACACCAAAGAGGTTTGTACAGACAGCCACAGGTTGCGGGAGCATCCAGGAAGCGCCAACCCCTTTTTTTCTAAACTCTGAAATTTCTCTGCCATTTCCCGGCGAAAGTCTGTCAATTTTTTAGGACAAGTGCGCAATATAGAGTCTTTGGAGCATGCAAAATTTGAAGTTCGTCGGAACATTTTTCGACCTCCAAATTTGCCAACGTTTGGACCACACTTTGACCAAAATCCCGTCCCTGACTGGGCCGTGTCAACGACAGTCCGAAGGACTGAGCATGCGCACGAGTCAGGAGTACACCAAAGAGGTGTGTACAGACAGCCACAGGTTGCGGGAGCAACCAGGAAGCGCCAACCCCTTTTTTTCTAAACTCTGAAATTTCTCTGCCATTTCCCGGCGAAAGTCTGTCAATTTTTTAGGACAAGTGCGCAATATAGAGTTTTTGGAGCATGCAAAATTTGAAGTTCGTCGGAACATTTTTCGACCTCCAAATTTGCCGACGTTTGGACCACACTTTGACCAAAATCCCGTCCCAAACTGGGCCGTGTCAACGACAGTCCGAAGGACTGAGCATGCGCACGAGTCAGGAGTACACCAAAGAGGTGTGTACAGACAGCCACAGGTTGCGGGAGCATCCAGGAAGCGCCAACCCCTTTTTTTTCTAAACTCTGAAATTTCTCTGCCATTTCCCGGCGAAAGTCTGTCAATTTTTTAGGACAAGTGCGCAATATAGAGTCTTTGGAGCATGCAAAATTTGAAGTTCGTCGGAACATTTTTCGACCTCCAAATTTGCCGACGTTTGGACCACACTTTGACAAAAATCCCGTCCCAAACTGGGCCGTGTCAACGACAGTCCGAAGGACTGAGCATGCGCACGAGTCAGGAGTACACCAAAGAGGTGTGTACAGACAGCCACAGGTTGCGGGAGCATCCAGGAAGCGCCAACCCCTTTTTTTTTCTAAACTCTGAAATTTCTCTGCCATTTCTGGGCGAAAGTCTGTCAATTTTTTAGGACAAGTGCGCAATATAGAGTCTTTGGAGCATGCAAAATTTGAAGTTCGTCGGAACATTTTTCGACCTCCAAATTTGCCGACGTTTGGACCACACTTTGACAAAAATCTCGTCCCAAACTGGGCCGTGTCAACGACAGTCCGAAGGACTGAGCATGCGCACGAGTCAGGAGTACACCAAAGAGGTGTGTACAGACAGCCACAGGTTGCGGGAGCATCCAGGAAGCGCCAACCCCTTTTTTTTCTAAACTCTGAAATTTCTCTGCCATTTCCCGGCGAAAGTCTGTCAATTTTTTAGGACAATTGCGCAATATAGAGTCTTTGGAGCATGCAAAATTTGAAGTTCGTCGGAACATTTTTCGACCTCCAAATTTGCCGACGTTTGGACCACACTTTGACCAAAATCCCGTCCCAAACTGGGCCGTGTCAACGACAGTCCGAAGGACTGAGCATGCGCACGAGTCAGGAGTACACCAAAGAGGTGTGTACAGACAGCTACAGGTTGCGGGAGCATCCACGAAGCGCCAACCCCTTTTTTTTCTAAACTCTGAAATTTCTCTGCCATTTCCCGGCGAAAGTCTGTCAATTTTTTAAGACAAGTGCGCAATATAGAGTCTTTGGAGCATGCAAAATTTGAAGTTCGTCGGAACATTTTTCGACCTCCAAATTTGCCGACGTTTGGACCACACTTTGACCAAAATCCCGTCCCAAACTGGGCCGTGTCAACGACAGTCCGAATGACTGAGCATGCGCACGAGTCAGGAGTACACCAAAGAGGTGTGTACAGACAGCCACAGGTTGCGGGAGCATCCAGGAAGCGCCAACCCCTTTTTTTTCTAAACTCTGAAATTTCTCTGCCATTTCCCGGCGAAAGTCTGTCAATTTTTTAGGACAAGTGCGCAATATAGAGTCTTTGGAGCATGCAAAATTTGAAGTTCGTCGGAACATTTTTCGACCTCCAAATTTGCCGACGTTTGGACCACACTTTGACCAAAATCCCGTCCCAAACTGGGCCGTGTCAACGACAGTCCGAAGGACTGAGCATGCGCACGAGTCAGGAGTACACCAAAGAGGTGTGTACAGACAGCCACAGGTTGCGGGAGCATCCAGGAAGCGCCAACCCCCTTTTTTTTCTAAACTCTGAAATTTCTCTGCCATTTCCCGGCGAAAGTCTGTCAATTTTTTAGGACAAGTGCGCAATATAGAGTCTTTGGAGCATGCAAGATTTGAAGTTCGTCGGAACATTTTTCGACCTCCAAATTTGCCGACGTTTGGACCACACTTTGACCAAAATCCCGTCCCAAACTGGGCCGTGTCAACGACAGTCCGAAGGACTGAGCATGGGCACGAGTCAGGAGTACACCAAAGAGGTGTGTACAGATAGCCACAGGTTGCGGGAGCATCCAGGAAGCGCCAACCCCTTTTTTTTCTAAACTCTGAAATTTCTCTGCCATTTCCCGGCGAAAGTCTGTCAATTTTTTAGGACAAGTGCGCAATATAGAGTCTTTGGAGCATGCAAAATTTGAAGTTCGTCGGAACATTTTTCGACCTCCAAATTTGCCGACGTTTGGACCACACTTTGACCAAAATCCCGTCCCAAACTGGGCCGTGTCAACGACAGTCCGAAGGACTGAGCATGCGCACGAGTCAGGAGTACACCAAAGAGGTGTGTACAGACAGCCACAGGTTGCGGGAGCATCCAGGAAGCGCCAACCCCTTTTTTTTTCTAAACTCTGAAATTTCTCTGCCATTTCCCGGCCAAAGTCTGTCAATTTGTTAGGACAAGTGCGCAATATAGAGTCTTTGGAGCATGCAAAATGTGAAGTTCGTCGGAACATTTTTCGACCTCCAAATTTGCCGACGTTTGGACCACACTTTGACCAAAATCCCGTCCCAAACTGGGCCGTGTCAACGACAGTCCGAAGGACTGAGCATGCGCACGAGTCAGGAGTACACCAAAGAGGTGTGTACAGACAGCCACAGGTTGCGGGAGCATCCAGGAAGCGCCAACCCCTTTTTTTTCTAAACTCTGAAATTTCTCTGCCATTTCCCGGCGAAAGTCTGTCAATTTTTTAGGACAAGTGCGCAATATAGAGTCTTTGGAGCATGCAAAATTTGAAGTTCGTCGGAACATTTTTCGACCTCCAAATTTGCCGATGTTTGGACCACACTTTGACCAAAATCCCATCCCTAACTGGGCCGTGTCAACGACAGTCCGAAGGACTGAGCATGCGCACGAGTCAGGAGTACACCAAAGAGGTGTGTACAGACAGCCACAGGTTGCGGGAGCATCCAGGAAGCGCCAACCCCCTTTTTTTTCTAAACTCTGAAATTTCTCTGCCATTTCCCGGCGAAAGTCTGTCAATTTTTTAGGACAAGTGCGCAATATAGAGTCTTTGGAGCATGCAAGATTTGAAGTTCGTCGGAACATTTTTCGACCTCCAAATTTGCCGACGTTTGGACCACACTTTGACCAAAATCCCGTCCCAAACTGGGCCGTGTCAACGACAGTCCGAAGGACTGAGCATGGGCACGAGTCAGGAGTACACCAAAGAGGTGTGTACAGATAGCCACAGGTTGCGGGAGCATCCAGGAAGCGCCAACCCCTTTTTTTTCTAAACTCTGAAATTTCTCTGCCATTTCCCGGCGAAAGTCTGTCAATTTTTTAGGACAAGTGCGCAATATAGAGTCTTTGGAGCATGCAAAATTTGAAGTTCGTCGGAACATTTTTCGACCTCCAAATTTGCCGACGTTTGGACCACACTTTGACCAAAATCCCGTCCCAAACTGGGCCGTGTCAACGACAGTCCGAAGGACTGAGCATGCGCACGAGTCAGGAGTACACCAAAGAGGTGTGTACAGACAGCCACAGGTTGCGGGAGCATCCAGGAAGCGCCAACCCCTTTTTTTTCTAAACTCTGAAATTTCTCTGCCATTTCCCGGCCAAAGTCTGTCAATTTGTCAGGACAAGTGCGCAATATAGAGTCTTTGGAGCATGCAAAATGTGAAGTTCGTCGGAACATTTTTCGACTCCAAATTTGCCGACGTTTGGACCACACTTTGACCAAAATCCCGTCCCAAACTGGGCCGTGTCAACGACAGTCCGAAGGACTGAGCATGCGCACGAGTCAGGAGTACACCAAAGAGGTGTGTACAGACAGCCACAGGTTGCGGGAGAATCCAGGAAGCGCCAACCCCTTTTTTTTCTAAACTCTGAAATTTCTCTGCCATTTCCCGGCGAAAGTCTGTCAATTTTTTAGGACAAGTGCGCAATATAGAGTCTTTGGAGCATGCAAAATTTGAAGTTCGTCGGAACATTTTTTCGACCTCCAAATTTGCCGACTGTTTGGACGACACTTTGACCAAAATCCCATCCCTAACTGGGCCGTGTCAACGACAGTCCCGAAGGACTGAGCATGCGCACGAGTCAGGAGTACACCAAAGAGGTGTGTACAGACAGCCACAGGTGCGGGAGCATCCAGAAGCGCCAACCCCCTTTTTTTTTCTAAACTCTGAAATTTCTCTGCCATTTCACGGCGAAAGTCTGTCAATTTTTTAGGACAAGTGCGCAATATAGAGTCTTTGGAGCATGCAAGATTTGAAGTTCGTCGGAACATTTTTCGACCTCCAAATTTGCCGACGTTTGGACCACACTTTGACCAAAATCCCGTCCCAAACTGGGCTCGTGTCACGACAGTCCGAAGGACTGAGCATTGCGGCACGAGTCAGGAGTACACCAAAGAGGTGTGTACAGACAGCCACAGGTTGCGGGAGCATCCAGGAAGCGCCAACCCCTTTTTTTTTCTAAACTCTGAAAATTCACTGCCATTTCCGCCAAGTCTGTCAATTTTGTTAGGACAAGTGCGCAATATAGAGTCTTTGGAGCATGCAAAATGTGAAGTTCGTCGGAACATTTTTCGACCTCCAAATTTGCCGACGTTTGGACCACACTTTGACCAAAATCCCGTCCCAAACTGGGCCGTGTCAACGACAGTCCGAGAGGACTGAGCATGCAGCACGAGTCAGGAGTACACCAAAGAGGTGTGTACAGACAGCCACAGGTTGCGGAGCATCCAGGAAGCGCCAACCCCCTTTTTTTTCTAAACTCTGAAATTTCTCTGCCATTTCCCGGCGAAAGTCTGTCAATTTTTTTAGGACAAGTGCGCAATATAGAGTCTTTGGAGCATGCAAGATTTGAAGTTCGTCGGAACATTTTTCGACCTCCAAATTTGCAGACTCGTTTGGACCACACTTTGACCAAAATCCCGTCCCAAACTGGGCCGTGTCAACGACAGTCCGAAGGACTGAGCATGCGCACGAATCAGGAGTACACCGAAAGAGGTGTGTACAGACAGCCACAGGTTGCGGGGAGCATCCAGGAAGCGCCAACCCTTTTTTTTCTAAACTCTGAAATTTCTCTGCCATTTCCCGGCGAAAGTCTGTCCAATTTTTTAGGACAAGTGCGCAATATAGAGTCTTTGGAGCATGCAAATTTGAAGTCGTCGGAACATTTTCGACCTCCAAATTTGCCGACGTTTGGACCACACTTTGACCAAAATCCCGTCCCAAACTGGGCCGGTGTCACGACAGTCCGAAGGACTGAGCATGCGCACGAGTCAGGAGTACACCAAAGAGGTGTGTACAGACAGCCACAGGTTGCGGGAGCATCCAGAAGCGCCAACCCCTTTTTTTTCTAAACTCTGAAATTTCTCCTGCCATTTCCCGGCGAAAGTCTGTCAATTTTTTAGGACAAGTGCGCAATATAGAGTCTTTGGAGCATGCAAATTTGAAGTTCGTCGGAACATTTTTTCGACGCTCCAAATTTGCCGACGTTTGGACCACACTTTGACCAAAATCCCGTCCCAAACTGGCCGTGTCAACGACAGTCCGAAGGACTGAGCATGCGCACGATTCAGGAGTACACCAAAGAGGTGTGTACAGACAGCACAGGTTGCGGGAGCATCCAGGAAGCGCCAACCCCTTTTTTTTTTCTAAACTCTGAAATTTCTCCTGCCATTTCCCGGCGAAAGTCTGTCAATTTTTTAGGACAAGTGCGCAATATAGAGTCTTTGGAGCATGCAAGATTTGAAGTTCGTCGGAACATTTTTCGACCTCCAAATTTGCCGACGTTTGGACCACACTTTGACCAAAATCCCGTCCCAAAACTGGGCCGTGTCAACGACAGTCCGAAGGACTGAGCATGCGCACGAGTCAGGAGTACACCAAAGAGGTGTGTACAGACAGCACAGGTTGCGGGAGCATCCAGGAAGCGGCCAACCCCTTTTTTTCTAAACTCTGAATTTCTCTGCCATTTCCCGGCGAAAGTCTGTCAATTTTTTAGGACAAGTGCGCAATATAGAGTCTTTGGAGCATGCAAAATTTGAAGTCGTCGGAACATTTTCGACCTCCAAATTTGCCGACGTTTGGACCACACTTTGACCAAAATCCGTCCCAAACTGGGCCGTGTCAACGACAGTCCGAGGACTGAGCATGCGCACGAGTCAGGAGTACACCAAGAGAGGTGTGTACAGACAGCCACAGGTTGAGGGAGCATCCAGGAAGCGCCAACCCCCTTTTTTTCCTAAACTCTGAAATTTTCTCTGCCATTTCCCAGCGAAAGTCTGTCAATTTTTTTAGGACAAGTGCGCTATATAGAGTCTTTGGAGCATGCAAATTTGAAGTTCGTCGACATTTTTTCGACCTGCAAATTTGCCGACGTTTTGGACCACACTTTGACCCAAAATCCCGTCCCAAACTGGGCCGTGTCAACGACAGTCCGGAGGACTGAGCATGCGCCACGAGTCAGGAGTACACCAAAGATGTGTGTACAGACAGCCACAGGTTGCGGGAGCATCAGGAAAGCGCCAACCCTTTTTTTTCTAAACTCTGAAATTTCTCTGCCATTTCCCGGCGAAAGTCTGTCATTTTTTTAGGACAAGTGCGCAATATAGAGTCTTTGGAGCATGCAAAATTTGAAGTTCGTCGGAACATTTTTCGACCTCCAAATTTGCCGACGTTTGGACCACACTTTGACCAAAATCCCGTCCCAAACTGGGCCGTGTCAACGACAGTCCGAAGGACTGAGCATGCGCACGAGTCAGGAGTACACCAAAGAGGTGTGTACAGACAGCCACAGGTTGCGGGAGCATCCAGGAAGTGCCAACCCCTTTTTTTTCTAAACTCTGAAATTTCTCTGCCATTTCCCGGCGAAAGTCTGTCAATTTTTTAGGACAAGTGCGCAATATAGAGTCTTTGGAGCATGCAAAATTTGAAGTTCGTCGGAACATTTTTCGACCTCCAAATTTGCCGACGTTTGGACCACACTTTGACCAAAATCCCGTCCCAAACTGGGCCGTGTCAACGACAGTCCGAAGGACTGAGCATGCGCACGAGTCAGGAGTACACCAAAGAGGTGTGTACAGACAGCCACAGGTTGCGGGAGCATCCAGGAAGCGCCAACCCCTTTTTTTTCTAAACTCTGAAATTTCTCTGCCATTTCCCGGCGAAAGTCTGTCAATTTTTTTGGACAAGTGCGCAATATAGAGTCTTTGGAGCATGCAAAATTTGAAGTCGTCGGAACATTTTTCGACCTCCAAATTTGCCGACGTTTGGACCACACTTTGACCAAAATCCCGTCCCAAACTGGGCCGTGTCAACGACAGTCCGAAGGACTGAGCATGCGCACGAGTCAGGAGTACACCAAAGAGGTGTGTACAGACAGCCACAGGTTGAGGGAGCATCCAGGAAGCGCCAACCCCCTTTTTTTTTCTAAACTCTGAAATTTCTCTGCCATTTCCCAGCGAAAGTCTGTCAATTTTTTAGGACAAGTGCGCTATATAGAGTCTTTGGAGCATGCAAAATTTGAAGTTCGTCGGAACATTTTTCGACCTGCAAATTTGCCGACGTTTGGACCACACTTTGACCAAAATCCCGTCCCAAACTGGGCCGTGTCAACGACAGTCCGGAGGACTGAGCATGCGCACGAGTCAGGAGTACACCAAAGAGGTGTGTACAGACAGCCACAGGTTGCGGGAGCATCCAGGAAGCGCCAACCCCTTTTTTTTCTAAACTCTGAAATTTCTCTGCCATTTCCCGGCGAAAGTCTGTCATTTTTTTAGGACAAGTGCGCAATATAGAGTCTTTGGAGCATGCAAAATTTGAAGTTCGTCGGAACATTTTTCGACCTCCAAATTTGCCGACGTTTGGACCACACTTTGACCAAAATCCCGTCCCAAACTGGGCCGTGTCAACGACAGTCCGAAGGACTGAGCATGCGCACGAGTCAGGAGTACACCAAAGAGGTGTGTACAGACAGCCACAGGTTGCGGGAGCATCCAGGAAGTGCCAACCCCTTTTTTTTCTAAACTCTGAAATTTCTCTGCCATTTCCCGGCGAAAGTCTGTCAATTTTTTTAGGACAAGTGCGCAATATAGAGTCTTTGGAGCATGCAAAATTTGAAGTTCGTCGGAACATTTTTCGACCTCCAAATTTGCCGACGTTTGGACCACACTTTGACCAAAATCCCGTCCCAAACTGGGCCGTGTCAACGACAGTCCGAAGGACTGAGCATGCGCACGAGTCAGGAGTACACCAAAGAGGTGTGTACAGACAGCCACAGGTTGCGGGAGCATCCAGGAAGCGCCAACCCCTTTTTTTTCTAAACTCTGAAATTTCTCTGCCATTTCCCGGCGAAAGTCTGTCAATTTTTTAGGACAAGTGCGCAATATAGAGTCTTTGGAGCATGCAAGATTTGAAGTTCGTCGGAACATTTTTCGACCTCCAAATTTGCCGACGTTTGGACCACACTTTGACCAAAATCCCGTCCCAAACTGGGCCGTGTCAACGACAGTCCGAAGGACTGAGCATGCGCACGAGTCAGGAGTACACCAAAGAGGTGTGTACAGACAGCCACAGGTTGCGGGAGCATCCAGGAAGCGCCAACCCCTTTTTTTTCTAAACTCTGAAATTTCTCTGCCATTTCCCGGCGAAAGTCTGTCAATTTTTTAGACAAGTGCGCCAATATAGAGTCTTTGGAGCATGCAAAATTTGAAGTCGTCGGAACATTTTTCGACCTCCAAATTGCCGACGTTTGGACCACACTTTGACCAAAATCCCGTCCCAAACTGGGCCGTGTCAACGACAGTCCGAGAGGACTGAGGCATGCGCACGAGTCAGGAGTACACCAAAGAGGTGTGTACAGACAGCACAGGTTGAGGGAGCATCCAGAAGCGGCCAACCCCCTTTTTTTTCCTAAACTCTGAAATTTCTCTGCATTTCCCAGCGAAAGTCTGTCATTTTTTAGGACAAGTGCGCTATATAGAGTCTTTGGAGCATGCAAAATTTGAAGTTCGTCGGAACATTTTTCGACCTGCAAATTTGCCGACGTTTGGACCACCACTTTGACCAAAATCCCGTCCCAAACTGGGCCGTGTCAACGACAGTCCGGAGACTGAGCATGCGCACGAGTCAGGAGTACACCAAAGAGGTGTGTACAGACAGCCACAGTTGCGGGAGCATCAGGAAGCGCCAACCCCTTTTTTTTCTAAACTCTGAAATTTCTCTGCCATTTCCCGGCGAAAGTCTGTCAATTTTTTAGGACAAGTGCGCAATATAGAGTCTTTGGAGCATGCAAAATTTGAAGTTCGTCGGAACATTTTTCGACCTGCAAATTTGCCGACGTTTGGACCACACTTTGACCAAATCCCGTCCCAAACTGGGCCGTGTCAACGACAGTCCGGAGGACTGAGCATGCGCACGAGTCAGGAGTACACCAAGAGGTGTGTACAGACAGCCACAGGTTGCGGGAGCATCCAGGAAGCGCCAACCCCTTTTTTTTTTCTAAACTCTGAATTTCTCTGCCATTCCCGGCGAAAGTCTGTCATTTTTTTAGGACAAGTGCGCAATATAGAGTCTTTGGAGCATGCAAAATTTGAAGTTCGTCGGAACATTTTTCGACCTCCAAATTTGCCGACGTTTGGACCACACTTGACAAAATCCCCGTCCCAAACTGGGCCGTGTTCAACGACAGTCCGAAGGACTGAGCATGCACACGAGTCAGGAGTACACCAAAGAGGTGTGTACAGACAGCCACAGGTTGCGGGAGCATCCAGGAAGTGCAACCCTTTTTTTTTCTAAAACTCTGAAATTTCTCTGCCATTTCCCGGCGAAAGTCTGTCAATTTTTTAGGACAAGTGCGCAATATAGAGTCTTTGGAGCATGCAAAATTGAAGTTCGTCGGAACATTTTTCGACCTCCAAATTTTGCCGACGTTTGGGACCACACTTTGACCAAATCCCCGTCCCAAACTGCCGTGTCAACGACAGTCCGAAGGACTGAGCATGCGCACGACGTCAGAGTACACCAAAGAGGGTGTGTACAGACAGCCACAGGTTGCGGGAGCATCCAGGAAGCGCCAACCCCTTTTTTTTCTAAACTCTGAAATTTCTCTGCCATTTCCCGGCGAAAGTCTGTCAATTTTTTAGGACAAGTTGCGCAATATAGAGTCTTTGGAGC